>JACDJE010000227.1:90546-604354 GCA_016647715.1 Pavo muticus
TTTTTTTTTTTTTTTTTTTTTTTTTTAAAGGTACAACCTAACCTATAGTTTAGGTTATAAAGATACATTTGTAAGAGTAGGAAATTTTTTCCATCTCTATTTTGCTTGAGGGGAAAAAAAAGAAGTTGTTTTTACAAACAAGTAATAGTTCTTAAGGATGAGGTGGAGAGGAGGGAAGAAAATCAATTTCCATTTGGAAGGCATTTCAATACACTTTGTCATGATCATTCTGGTGCTGCCATCTGAAAACATACCTGAAAGTATATGAATATTAGATGGCAAGAAAATGAAATTGAGTAACTTCAAACTCTTTACAAAACCAATTATAATTCTAGCAGGACTCCATCATCAAAAGACACCAGTTAGCATTTAGAAATTTCTAGTCAAAGGTATCTGACCTCATAAATCTAGATGCTTCAAGCAGAGATTCTAGTCTGTTTTCAAAAAGATTCCAGTATAATTTCAGCCTTTTAGCACTGGCTGTTTAAATTATATCATAAATCAAATTGGCTAGGAACTATGTTTAAGACCTTTCAGATTTTGCTCTCCTGCAAGCACAGGTCAAAGTTTCTACTTGGTATCAAACATTCCCAGCAAGTGTTGTTTAAGAAAGAGAGAAATGGAATAGTCACAGTCCCTCTCCTTGTAAAATAATTCTGAAGTTGTTACATGTTTAGTGAGAACATCTGGACCATGGATAAAAGAACACAGCTGTCTTACATGATTTATAATTCCATTTTTCTGTCTTTACCCAAGGCCAGCTTCAGTCCTATTTTTTCATTCTCACACTCCACCTTTCACTCATATAACTTTGTCATTTTTTAAAGTATTTTAAGATGGTTCTCACCTTCTGACAGTCCCAGTAAATCCACCACAAATTCCACATGCCTGTTACTGCTTATGTTTGACTGACAGATATATTGGTCATTGAACAGGCACAAAGTAGAGCTACTTTTTAATTTATTTTCTTCTTTTTACTAAAGTTTTATTAGTATATTATTTTGCACTTAACACGACTGAATTAATAGAAATATTTTTTTGTTTTTAAAATGTTAATGTAAAAAAAAATCACTGCTATCATTATCATTTGAAAATATGTCACCTGGTGATTCAAAATACATAAGTAAATAACATAAAAAGTTACTTCTCTTATCACCTTTTCCTTTTCTACTTTTTAAATAACAATGAAAATTAACTGCTTCAGACAGGAAATGACTTACCTTGGGTCCTTACATGTTTTACTAGCAGACGCGGGAAAAAAACCAACAACCTAGAGTTAAAATTTCTAACATTTTTTCTCTGGGCTAAGGTGCATTACATTTTGGACTGATTTAATATTATTTTAATTCTGTCTTCACAATTTAAATGATACAGTGTCCACATCGGGGAGAAAACAGGCTAAAATGTAGCTCCTTTACATGTGGATGTCATGAAATATGAGGATATAAAAAACTTTTTAATCAATATGATGTTTACAGTGGAAATTGCATCATTATAACCATATAGAATATAACACTGATACAAAGGAAAGATGTCTAATCTTATGGTCAGATGTTCTTAATCAGGTAAAGATGGTTTAAATGGCTTTACGTCTTTGAGCTCTAGTCTTAAATCTAGGCTGTTTTTAAATGTACTGTAACAGCCTCCTCTGAGCTACTCAGCATCAAGAGACCTGAAGAGAATTACCCTGTGAGTACAACAGTGCCTTTAAATTCAGAAAGCCATTTCCTTTATTCGCAACATGCACAAGGGAAAATACATTATGCACAGAATTAATTTATACTTGCATTATTTTGTAGGAACGCATAATCCACTTAAGTAAATTATATAATCCTTGATCTGTAATTGAGAAGTGAAGCCATAAATATTTGTTCCAAAATCTGTCAAAGTTCAGTTAACTTTCAAAAGTGACTGTTTACTTATAAATTGATCCTTTTTTTTGTTGATTTTTTTTTATTTTTATGTTGAGTATTTATTTGTAAATTCTTCGATTTACATTGAATGTTGCTGTCGGTACATAAAAATAAACTCATCCAAGTAGAAATTTTAAGCATTCCTAAAATACCTCTGTAAAAGTTATTTTTATGCTACAAAAATGCATTTGAAACTTCTGAAAAACTTGTTCATATTCAGTTTCACTTAATATTGACCTATTAATGCTGAAGTGGTCAGTCCTCAATCATTCCAATAAAAACACTGTATACAGGTTAACTTAAACTCTTGATTTGAAAATTTGAAAAGTTCAGGAAAATAGCACAGCTTGATCTAAACTCCTTATCTTGCACGTTAAAATTGATTTTATCATAAAAGTTGCAATTTATCAGACCATGTCTCCAGAAGGTACCATATAACTACTACAGTACCTATAATTATTTACAGTTTCTTCAATCTTGTTTTGATTTTAAGACTTATTATTTCCTCTAAAGCCATTGATAAAAATACTGAAACATATCAGCCTTACTAATACTGTATATATTATAGCCTTGTAAAACACCTCCACTCAATTCTGATTCCTCTAGGAGATCTATGCTCTAAGATCCCTCAGCTGCAGTGTATATTTTCTAATGAATATAAGTTCTATCCTTGCAGGTAAAGCTGCTCACATTATATGATGTCAAATTTACGTCTAAGCACGTCTAAGTATATTTCATCCTCTCAAATATAAAACAAACCCAAATTTTTATATCAGAATAATTCTGGCACAATTTATTTTCACACTGTACACTGATAAATCTTAGTTTTCTTCTTACAAATATTTATTGGTAGAAACCTTTGGCAGTTTCTTGCCTGTCTAATGAACCTATGACAGCTTTGGTCATCTTGATTACCCATTTGGAAAACTGTGATAAAAAATACTTGATTAGTTTTCTGTAATGTCCTCAATATTTTAAAGCACATCCATACTTATCATTAATGGATTATACAATTAGTCAGCCATCTGTTAACATAGACCAACAATCTTCTGAGATGTTGAACTATTCTACCATTGTTTAACATTTCTATAAGCATATTCCTCCAAAATAAAAACCAGATTTATTAAATACTTGCTTTTTCATCTTTTCTAGAATGCTTTACCTTTGCCATTTTACTGGCCAACACTTTTAGTGCTTTTATTCCGCCCCCCCAGCTAATATATTTAAGTATGACTTCTTTCTTGCACCTTGAACAATGTATTTTATTCTAGTAGTTTCTTAATTTTAGGAATTTTATATGCATTGTTGTATATGGAATGCTGTTGATTATTTTATCCGTCTACCAACAACTGCTTTTCTTAATAAATGTTTTTGCTTTTCAAGTTTGACGCAAATACAGTCAAAATTGTTCTACATTGTAAGGAAGAGCCTACTAAGAAAGAATAGCCTTTTGATACCTTTCAAGTTTCAGAAAGCACAGAAAAAAATGTTTTACAATGAAAAATTTTTGTTTTTAATGACAAAAGAAGAAACTTCCATCCTTCAAATATTATAAAATCCAAAATCTAAGGCTACCGTAAAACATTTAATAATGCTAAAAATATTTACGTATTTTAAAATAATGAAATCTTCAAAGAAATGTGACTTTTTTTTATTAGGACTACTGTAGGGAAGTTTGTTGTTTTTTTTTCTTTTTACTTCCCCCCCCCCAAACAGTAAATAGATTATAAAACTGGTACATGTATTTTGTTATAAATAATTAGCTTTCACCATATGAAGCACCCAACTTGGAGATGCTTTGGTGCAACATTGCTTAGCTTTTTCTTATATTTAGCATTGTCAAGTGGAATTGTGTCTTTACTTGTTGACTTTACATGAGAGGCCTTGAGTCAGCATAATCACTCAAAACTTCATTGACAAATCAAAGAGTCTTTATTTATCAGAATTACTGTTTTTTACAAAAAAGCTTGATACAATGTGTACTAATATGCACAAAGTATCAGGCAACTTGTCAACTTAGCAGCTAGTGTTTTGAGTGTACTCAGCCTGTGAATACAATATAATTAATTGCTCCCACGGATCACTATAGTTTGGGTTCCTGCAATGACTAACATTATCAAGCGTCTGCTTTTCATAACATCAATTTCATTTTACTTTTAGTTTTTCACTTAAATTGATTGATAGATAGGCCCAACTGTTATAAACATTGTTGAACATGATGCCTTTTCCATTCCTTAAGGGGTAGAAGTCAAAAGACAGATGGAAAAATCAAATAGTGGAATGGCATTTTTGTTACCATTGACTTTTACATAGACAAGACTAAGTCCATAATAATCAACAGTCTGTTTAGACATTTAGCAAATAATTAGATATGCTCTGTACAGTGTGAGTTTGCTTACATCCCTGTGGAAACTAGATTTAAGTTTACACTGTTCAGCAGGAAGAAAAGCACACAACTTTTGTCTTCCCCACAAAAGCAAATAAGTTATATACTATGGAGAAAGAGATGCATTAGTGGGGGATTCAAGCAATACATAAATTAAAGATTTTCCTCTGCTTGTAAAGGTACAGAGAAGTAATGCACAAATTGGTTCAGGTAACTCTAGAGTCTACTTCTCTGTTCACATTACCAATTCCTTCAGTAGGCATAAAAATCTTCACCATGAATATAAATCAACATTTTATAGGGTTATCATACATATACTAAATAATTAATTCCATTGTTTTTAAAGTTTCTTCCCCCCTCAAAACTTCTTTGCTTAGCTCTGATGAGAACAGGAAGTAATAAAATGTAAGTTAAAAAAATACAAATATCACAATATTCTGGCTCTATCAGAGTGGGCCCAGAGTTATCCCAATAATCTGTCACAGTAATCTCAGTAAGAAGTACACATTAGTAGAACACTTGTCATCTTTTAAAAGGCTCTGTTTTTAAGCAAAAGCTATTCTGTCAAAAAAGGTATAGATTGCAACCCCTTAACTATGACTGAGATTTCTAGCATAATGGTATGCAATTGCTTTCACTACTACTGGTTATTTATTCTTCTCCAGAAACTAGAACTGACATGAGTAAACACACAATTGCACACAACTCAGTTCAAAAGAAGAAAAAAAAAAAACAATGCAATAATTTTCATGTGAGTTTATCTTTAAGACAAAGTTTTATTTCTACTCCAACTAGTAACTTCAGATCATGATAAATGTTTTGTTGTTGTTGTTTTTAATAGTTTATCTGTCTGAGAAGGAGCACTACTAACTACCACCAACCTACCAAGCCAGGATAAAATTCTTACTCTTTCTTACTTCTTCTGTAGCAGGACACCCCTCTATCAGGGAGCTCCAGAGAAAAACAGAGTCCTTAAAAACATCATAGATGAGATAAGAAGTCGACCTACCCCGGTATTTTCTTCCACAGAAGACAAACCCCCCACTTAAATGGAAAAAATAAGAAAGTGATGTATTTGCATAGATCTTTTATGAATATTGTTTCACGAGGAAATGATTTGGATATAGGTTAATAATGATGAAATGGATCTCTTCAAAGTTCATAGTTTACTCATATAACAGATGCCTTTTATGATTCTAACTTAGGGTATTGATCAGATGAAATACTCATGAAGCACTGGTGCATATTTGGCTGCTCTTTGAAGGTTTATTGGTTTGGGATTTGTCTTTGTTTGTTTTTTTGAACTAACTTCCATACTGTTATTGCATCTCTGCCTCACACTACTTACGTTATCCCTATTCTGGTCAGAAAAGGTATGAAAAGGTGTCTGTCAGGAAAAAGAAAGTAAGCTGATGAATTTCTTTGCAGGTATTATTACATGTTAAATTTGCAGACATACCATACTGAAAATGACATGTATTCACAAATTTATTTATGTTTCTATGAATATTTTCATGCATTTATTCTGAAATAGACACACATTAGGTCTTTTGTGGGGCAAACACATGAAGGTGTGTTCTGAAGTATTTATAGATGTAGCTAATAGGAAAATTGAATATTTTCATAGAACTATTGACTCTCATAACGAGCCTATTTTACTGGATTTACTGGACATACATTAATTTCAGTGATCTTTTATGTAGATTATCTTTGGGTACATATTTCTGATAGCTTTGGCTGATACAGAGAGACAAAGAAAAGCTAAGAACATGGTTCACAGCCTCTGCCCCTTAAAACATCTGTTTTAACACTTTTTTTTTTTTTTTCAAGAAAAGTTCCAGGATTGTTTTCATTTAGTTCCTATGCAGACTAAAAACAAATGTCAGACACTGAGAGCTTTCACACACTGAAACATTATTCTCTAGACAGTCACAGCTATGGTGCAACTACATCATGTGTGTAAATAAGCACAGAAAGAATTAGATTATTTTAAACACCCTTGCCTGAGCAAAAAAATAAATAAATAAAAGCTTAGAAAGTACACATTGTAAGAAACAAAAATTGTAAAATTAAAAAAAAAAATTGAACATGAAACAATGAGGACACCACATTTGACCTGTAAAGAAAGATATAAACAGTCTCAAGCTTCCAGGTGAAGGGAATCAAACCGCTGTTTCCTGCCATTCCAATCACATCATTTATTGCATATCCAGTATAAAAGACATATCTAACACTTTGCAGAAAGTGGCTGCTTATTACTAGTACAATCAAGACAACTTAGGCTGGTTTTACATGTGGGATTATTTAATATTATAGACAGGCCTGGACATGCAATTCAAGACTGTGTGGTAGCATTTTAATTTGTACTAAAGTATTTTTTTTGTGGTAACTCAAATGCAGAACTGCACTCTGGAAGAAACTTTGCATTGTGGAAGAGTTTTCATAGGGTACAAATGGTGTACAAGACAGAATAAATTCTTACATATTGGGGCCTTAACAACTGTACAAAGAACTTGTACTCAAACAACATTCTCACAGCCTTAATGACTGTGAGAATGAGAGAACGGTGGCTTAAAGACTCAAGCTGGAAGCTGTAAGATATATGGAATCTTACTCTGTGGAGTTAGAGTGATGAACTGCTCTCCTTCATTCCTTCTCAGGGCTACTCACAATGGATAAACATCAGAAAAGGAAGGAGGAAATGCACGATCACCAGAGATTCTCATAAAAAACTCCTGTCTCTTCTAAATACAAGTATGGTGCCACCTCCAGGGTGGTCTTCGACCATCTAGACTGTATAACAGTTATCACACGCACTTACCTTTGCCAACCCACCACCCACAGATCAAGACCCCAGACTCAGTACAATACTGGACCCAAGAGTGGCAAAATATATCTACCTCTAAATCTCTCCCTTCCTGTTTCTTTCTTGATCTTCTGTTAGTGGCATTTCTTCAGTAGCTGCTACTTAAATTTGCCTTAAAGTAACTGATAAGGAAATAACACCTATGCCAAGTACCATCACCCACAATGCTTACTAACTGTTAGAACATTGCCTAATTTTGCCTCAAATTAGTTGATGAGTTGCTGTTATAGAAAGGAATACCCTATTCAGTGGAATTTCAGACTCACCTTACTTATAACTCACCAAATTAGACAAAAAAGAACGAGGTTCAGATTTAGACTGAAGTAAAACATTGTTATAATCTATGATAAAAATCAATGAATTTAGTAGCTTTAAGACACTAGTTGTACTATTCTTGAAAAATATGCATATGCTTAAAAATGATATTTTTGTGAGATATATACATCCTATCTACCAATGTCTACCTGGCACAAGGATTCTAACTCTTCATTATCTTCTACCAACAGCAAATACAATGTTTCTTAAAAACAGCTACCAGATCTGTCTCAAGGACACACACAAAAAAATGCAATGGCTGTACCAGAGCAGTTTGTCATCACCTCTGCTCTCATGACAGCAGGATATAACATAACAGCACTGAGACAGAAGGCACCAACCTGAGGCCTACGGACACCATTGTCTCTGATAATTTTTGTGGAAAAAAATAACAAAAATCCCAATATTTTGTGGTATTTGTGTCAAGTATGATTTGAGTTTCCCAGATGTGTCCCACTTGACCTTATGAAGTGAGTGGATTTTCTCTACATCTTTTGTTATGTGGTGTCTGTCAGCCCACAGGGATGGCTCAAGCATCCTAGCACTCCTGAAAACCAAGAAAAATCTGTGTTCACATAAACTGAACAGAGCTTCCACCATTCATGACATTAAGCAAGAATATTAAGTCTGAAGCTTCTGCTTGTTAACTGTTCAGAAGACACTGCTCTGTAATGATATTAAGAGAAACAGCAGCTACAGGGGGTGCTTTAAAAAATCCTGGCCAGCAGGCTCAGGGAGGTTCTCCTCACCCTCTACTCTGCCCTGGTGAGGCAACATCTAGAGTACTGTGTCCAGTTCTGGGTTCTCCAGTTCAAGAGAGAGGAACTACTGAAGACAAGTCAGTGGAGGGCCACAATGATGATGAGAGCCTCTCCGCTTACAAGGAGAGGCTGAGAGATGTGGGACTGTTTGATCTGGAGAAGAGAAGATCGAGGGAGAGAAATCTTATCAGGGGTTATAAATATCTAAAAGGTAAAGGCACTGGAATGGGCCGCATAGGGAAGTGGTGGAGTCACCAACCCTGGAGATGTTCAAGGAACATTTGGACATTGTGTTGAGGGACATGGTCTAGTGAGAACTATTGGTGATGGGTGGATGATTGGACTGGGTGATCCTGTGGGTCTTTCCCAATCTTGGTGATTCTATGAAAGGTCAAGTAGCACTTGTTTGGACAGTACTCTCAGGCATATGGTCTGATTTTTGGTTGGTCTCATGTGGAGGCAGGAGTTGGACTTGACGATCCTTGTGGTCCCTTTCAACTCAGGATATTCTATGATTCTATGAAAGTCAAGTGGATGGGTCCAGGCTCTTTTCAAGGGAGCCCAGCAACAGAACAAGGGACAATAGGTGCAAACTAGAACACAGGAAGTTCCATACAAACACGAGGAAGAACTTCTCTACCTTGAGGGTGACAAAGTACTAGAACAAGATGCCCAGAGAGGTTACGGAGTCTCCTTCTCTGGAGGTTATCAAAATCCTCCTGCATATTTTCCTGTGCAACCTACTATAGAGAACCTGCTTTAGCAAGAGGGTTGGAACAGAGGATCTCCAGAGGTCCCTTCCAATTCCTACGCTTCTGTGACTTCACAGTAGTTGGAAATTAAGATGGAAAGGAACCTCTTTAAAATCCCAAGTTTTAAAAGTTGGAAAAAACAGAAGTCACTGCTCCTGTGATTACTTCCTAATGTTACTTTGCATTTGTATGCTTTTATATTAATATAACAAGATGCTCTTTGTAAAGGGAAGCAAAGTTTGTTTTTTTTTTTTTTTATCTGCAGTTTGATGTTTAAATGAAAGCAGGTTGTGCACTCAGAAAGAACCACTGAGTATCTGAACCTCATATGAATTGTTTTGGTGCAAATATTCATCAATTTCCACAAGGCATATTTCTGCCAGAAACTTTCTGATAATAAGACAAAGAACTCCCTTGTCCTCAGTGCTTTTCAATTATTTTTCCTCATTTCCATGCTCAAACAGGAAAGAATATCACAAAACAACCATATAAAACCATAAATATCCACTGCAAAACAGCACAGTGTTGGTATGGTCACATAAACCTGAGCTATTTTCCTCTAGTTTAGGCTCTGCAATAACAGATGTAATGGAGGTTCACAGCCAGCTAGGATTTTGTCATGCTGTAGCTGTTGCAACAAAAGAATGACAAGTTATAAGAACATACAAAGTAAGAGAAATGTTTAGGTGGAGTACAATTAATCCTACTTGAATCTCACTTCATTGCTATAGCAAAATCAAATTAGCAATAACAGAGGCATAATCGCAAGTTAGATATTCTTCTGGGATCTTTGGGATATGGTTTCTTAAGCACTGACGCAGACCCTCTAAAACCTTGAGGTATGATCCTAACCAACAGCCTAGAAGACGACATTCCAAACACTTGAAATCATTAGCAGTATGGGTGCCCAACTGATAGGGACTTCTCAGAGAAGCCTGTTTAACTAGAGTGAACAAGATCATATTTTCTTTTTATATTCAATACAAGTCCTTGGTGCACACATTCAAAAATAAACTAACACTCAGATCATGGCCTTAGTAAACAGCATCAAATCTTGTCTGCCTTGTATCTGGAAAACCATGCAATTTAATACACATTATTTATTTGTGAAAGCATTCTGTCACCTAACTTAAGTTAGTATTGAAGAGCCCAGCAGAGAAGAATGTACAAATTCCACGGTCTCAATATCAGCATACTTTCTAAAATGATTATACAAGTAATAACTTCTTTTACATTATTCCAAAGAGATTGTACGACAGAGTAATTTGCACGGCAGGTGAAGAATCTCTACCCAACTCAGACTATTGGCTTCAAACAAGATATAGCAAAATCTATTTTACTTATTAAATCCCTCTATAAAACACTTAATAGGCATAACAAAGGCAACCTATGCTAACTATTGATTGTAACTGGCATAGAACTAAAAAAAGGAAACATTTTCAATACAAAACGGCACAAGAGCAATTTGCTTTAGCACTGTAACAAATACATTTCAGAAAGCCTGGTGGGCTTGTGAAAAGTTTTATTTTTTTCTAGAGCATGAACATAGTAGCAAGAGTTCATTCATTCAGATAAAAAGTAGGATATAGTTTGCCTTCAAGTCTCACAAAAAAGATGATCTGCCTTTGCCCATCAAGAACTGATTCCCAGACATTCTTTTCTTTCCCTCTTAACAGCAAGCATACAAGGGAATTAAAGGCTCATTTAGAAATTTAACTACTTACACATTATTTTGGAAGTCTTCAGTCATAACTTAAGATGCATCAGTAAATCACAGTAAATAATAATACCATAGTAAATAATACACACACATGCACATTGTTAAGAAGTACAATAATTACCTTCCAAGAAACGGTACTTCTGTACCAACATTGGCAATGATGTAATTGAAGGGACTAAGTAAGAAAGAAATGAAAACACAATGATTCCAGAGATCACATGAAAGAATTTTCACGAGAGAAAATTAAAAAATAATAATAATAATAAGAAAATTGAACATTATGGGTTGTTCTACTCACAGAGAAGCAAAATTGCTTCTAAGAGGTTCTTGGCAATACCAGGCAAACTATTTGCAGGTAGACCAACAGCAATACACAGAAAGAAAAGTTGAACTCACCCAACTAGTGAAGGGGTTCTTTAGCCACATGGCTCTCCTTCTCAGAAAGCAGCCAAGGTCCAAGAAATGATCTTCCTTCAGGAGCTGGCCCCTGTTTGAACCCAGGGTGACTCCACACTGAGTCCATGCTTTCTGGTAACGTGGTGAGCACAGGAGCAAACAATTTGCCTGCGGTCCCTAAGCCAGCCACACCCCTTCACCAGGTGCTGAATCACCAGTTCAGGCTGTGCCTTAACAATTCCCCTATATGGGTCTACGATACAACCCTATGTAGGAGCAGTTCTTGAATAGCTACAGCCTATGGGAAGCTCATACCAGATCAGTTTGGGAAAGATGACATCACATGGGAAGGACCTCATGCTGGAAGAGGGGAAGAGAAAAACCATGAAGTAAAGTCAGAGACAAAGCATTAGGGTCTGACTGAAGCCTCCATTCCCCGTTGTCCTGCACAGCTCAGAGGAAGAAGATAGAAGAAAGTGGATAGGTTGGAATGTGCTTTTAGTTTGTTTTTTATTTTTCACTGCTCCAGTCTGCTAGTAATATGCAATATACAGCTTTAATCTCCCTACTCTGAGCCTGCTTTTTTTTTCCACGACGGCAACTAGTTAGTGATCACCGTATCTTCATTACAACCCTTGAGTCTTTTTTCATTGTATTTTCTCCTCCTGTACTTTTGAGGTGAGTGAGAAAGCAGTGTGGTCGAGCTTAGCTCTTTTTCAGTCAGAAAGGTCACATTATATCATAAGAAAATATACAAACTTACATTATGAAGGATTTTATTTTTCAAAACAGTCATAACTGCCTAAAAAAGGCACAGATCAAAGTGACAGTAAGGAAAGAAGCTTACTAAGACTAATAAGCTTGAAACACCATTAATATCTTGTAGAATTGCATCCTAATTACCAACACAAACTTCTTATTGTAGATTTTACCAATTTATTACTAACCTCTTATGCTAACACAAGACTAGATGAATCACTGACAACATGTTTGTATGGTAAATCAATTTATTTAGCTCCATGAACATCAACTGAGTCAGATCAATTTACCTCAACTGCAAATTTGCCCTGTGGTTGAGATTTCAGGTACAGTCTTGACCTTTTAAGAAAAAGGGACATGTAAATGCCTGCTAGCTTCACGGGCACCAAGAATATTTAGATAGTTGGAGGAGGAGCAATTCTTTTCAAAAACTTAAACATAAAGTCTATTTCCTGGAATATGGTTTAATTCCTACTCCTTTATTCACTCTTGGCTGTGTAATCCTCACTCCATTATGCTATTAATTACTGTATTCCTTCACTCATTTTGAGACATCTGTAGCTGCCTTAGAATGGGTAAAACAGTTACAAAGAAAACAGCATATACTTGCAACTTAGGCAGAAAAGCTCACAGTATTTAGCTATCTGTGTCTAACCCTCTTTTCATTCTACTGATGAGTTTTATACAAGCGTCCACTATATTTTCCACTATGAAATACAAACCAATCACAAAATCACCACCTATCAAATACAACCAGCAAATACATGTTTCCTTACATCCAGAATTGAATACTTTCACAGTGCCAGCTGTGAATTTTGGATCTATATTCAGGCAGAGGCCAGTCACAAATGGTGTCACTCAGGGGTATACCTCCTGGGGGACTGACTGTACCTCCAGACCATTTGCCAGTTCTAAATTAAAAGAGGGTAGATTTAGGTCAGAAGTTTGGAAGAAATTTCTTACTCAGAGGGTGGTGAGGCATTGTAACATGTTGCCCAAAGAAGTAGTGGATGTCCTATTCCTGGAGGTGTTCAAGGCCAGGTTGAATGGAAACCTGGGCAGCCTGATCCAGTGGTTGGCAACCTTGCCCATGTCAGGAGAATTGGAGTCTGATGATCTTTAAGGTCACTTCTAACTTATGCCATTCTATGATTCTATTATAATAATGGTCAGAAAACATCATGGGGCATATCAAACCTCATAAGTCAAAACATATGTTATCCATTAAAAGACTTTCTCATGATCTACACTACACCTTTAAAGACTGTCCTGGTTTTATCAGTGTTCCATGTCATGGCATCGTGTGGCAGGCTGTCTGATGCTGGAGAACACTGCTGGGTGCACTTCCTATGTGCTGTGCTTCTAGCAGACTCAGCTATTTCACGTGAGTTCCAGCTCAGAGAGACATGATCTTTCAATTTCAGGTAAGGGGGAAGTTCTCTCTTCTTTTCCAGGAGGCCAGCTGCTAAGGGCCTGCCCATAAAGACTCGGATTGACTCTCTCCTCCAGTTTATTTTTGGCTTGATTTATTATTCTTAAGTATTCTGTATTATCTCACATTTCTTTTTATAAATTTGTTTCTCCTATTTCAACTGAGTTTTTCCTCTTCCTTCCTCCCCCTTCTCCCAAGGGGATGGGGGGCTGTCATGTGACTAACTCTTCAAACTTTGACAAAAATGCTCCTAGGGATGAATTTTACTGAACTCCATATAACACAAACTAGGGGATGCTAAACAGATATTTGATCAAGGATGCTTAAAACCGTACTTCTGTTTACTTTCAACTCGTATCATGAATGTTCTGAACTAATAAAAGTAACAGTGAGAAAGGTATTGTTTCCTTGTACTCTGCAGTCCCAATCTGAGGTAGTAACTCTGCTGAAGTTAAACTCCTTAGATGTAAACATTTTAATTTTTATATGAATTTTAAGGTTAGGTAACATCTTTGTCCAATTGAGACAATAGATTTGGCAAAGAGAAAATAAAAAAACCAAACAAATTACAAAACCCAACTCAAAAGCACACATGAAATTTCAAGTATACTTAATTTATGCATATTTTAACTATTGTAATCAACTCAAATCTAGATAATAAATTTAATATTAAGTATTGAAATCATTTTTATGATTAAAACTGATCAGTTGGAAAGTCTATGAAGAAAGGATTAAATACTTCTGAGCAGGATATTTTTCCAGTGTTCAAGAATCCGAGCCAGTATAAATTAACTGCACTAGCTCTCACTGAATTAGAGTATCAACATGAAATATGAAGTATCGGTCAAAAAATAAGAAAGTTATCCTAGTAGATGATGCTCCTATTTTCAGTTCACTGTTTAGAGTCAAATGAAGCAACTTGTGCTACTAGACAATGTATAATCCTGGGTCATCAGCAGACAGACTTCATTAAATAGCCTATTTCCAGTGAGATGACTGGAGGACAGATGGTGGCTGATGTGTAATTCCTGTGGAGTATTGTAAACTTTAGTGAATTAACATACAGTTTAGAAAATATCTTATTTTTCAAAAACATAAGTCACATCATGTCCAATAGAACAACTGCCATTTTGTAGAAGTTAGCAGTACTTTCTCTTTTCCTCCAGGGTATTGTTTTATGCTTCACTAATACAAATAAAAGTTGTGTCACCAAAGACAAATAAAATCTCTTAAGTATGACCTTAATTAAGTAACACAATTAAATCTATTTGATATTCATTCAGCCTTGATATGCTTATAGCCTTATTTGTTATGTGAGCCTTTCACACTCCTCTGTTAACTTAATCCATTTCATTTTAATGTTTTCTCCTGTCTTTATTTCTATATATCTTCATTACCAGCACTCCAGTTCAAGGTAGTGATGAAGGGTTAAGAAGGAGATACCTATTAAATGTAAAGTCGAACAAATGTAAGCACAGAACAGCTACTGGAGGTACAGAGATAAAAGGCCATTTGCTGGCTTAATTAAAATTAATCAGAAATAATGGACTGTCAAGGAAGAATAATGCAAACACACAACATTAATCTCACCATCCCAAATCACACAGTGATTGGAGGCTTCAAGTTTTACTGCTTTAATACAGTATTTAGTGATAGAGCTAGGTTTAGAAGAGATCAGAACAAGTTCTCTTACATGATAAAATTCATAACTGATTCAAAATCCTACTGTAATGTTTTAAAATAATTCATAATTTGAGTTTCCTTCTGATATAATTTAGAAAAAGAGTTCTGTAAGGTGATCTTACTAGACTATTAATACCTGAATAAAATTAAGGAATTTACTTAATCCTTTAGGAATGTATGCATCTGAAACTGCAGTATCTATTAATTGCAGGATGCGTTCTTTGAGGTTCACACCTATGTTCCCATACACATTTTGGAAAATATCTAGCAGTTTAAGAGTAACTGACAAGTCTTAGCTGGTGAAATAATTTTGCTAATCCTTGTTATAGCTATCTGGTTCTGTGATTGTCTTGGAACTTACACCCTCTTTTCCTCGTGTTTTCTAACTCAGTTTTCATATACCTGTATTAAAAGAACCAACTGGTTGTGTGGGTTTTGTTGTTGTTGTTTTTCTTTCTCCTTTTTTTTATTTTTCTTGTTCATTTTCAAAAAGAAACAGACAAACAAATATACCTGCTAGCAAACTGCTGTTCTACTTTATACTCCTTGCCTTTGTTGTGATATTGGATCCTCTGTGTGCGCCATATACACTGTAGGTGCTTAAAGAGTGTTAAAAAGAAAAACTTAGAAAAAAACTCATGTCACAAAACACATTTTTATATATCGGGAAATTCATTAGAATACTTGTACCTTACTATAAGGCCATGTAAACGCTTTAGTTAGATCTAAAATAATCTTAGTTAAGTTTATTTTGATTTATCTTGAAAGTAAAATGTTTTGAATCAGATGCAGCTCATGTTTATTTTCAGTAACAGTACTCACATTACTGTAGACAGACCCTCTCCCTCCTGAGATTGTTCTTCCAAAAGCTCTTGGCATCTTCTACAGGCATATAGGACTGGGCATAGCTCTAGAACACTATATTTTGCAAAGCATAGTTTATAAACCAGTTTGTTCCCTTCAATCATGCAACAAACAGTTGAAATAATCCAGGGTCCCCCTTGTTCTGGATTGTTTCTGTATATTTAGGGAGATATAATGTTGCTAGAGCATTTGGAGGGAGCATATCACAGGCTGGCAGGTGTCTCCTTTAAAACTTTCAGGCACTTCAGGATTGTACAGAGGAAAAGTCATTGATGATACTGTAACTTTCTCCATGATGCTGTTATTGAAATGCTAAACATAAATATTTGCTGATATCTGTCACATTAATTTGAGTGGTTAAATGACAACATGTTGCTTAATCCCTGTACTTTCTCCAAAATCACAGGCTCATTGATATACTGGCCAGACCATGTTCTTTTTAACACAAAATATCAGCAGGAACCATCCAGATCATCATAGGCATTTAGGCTGGATGAGTTGCTTGTTCCATATACTCTAACTGAGGTTCTTACAGGCGTAACACAGTGCTCTGATGGAGAGTTATCTTCTAATATCCTGACTAAAAGTAAGAATAAGCATGTAATACACCTTTCCTATCCTTATTTTTGTATTCAGACCTCTCTTGATTCCAATATAAACCTACATTTTACTACTGTAAGCCAAAATCAAACTGAATGGTAAGAACCATTGTAGGTATATTCCAGTTTTAACTCATCTTGTTCCATCTGTTAATAAATAAATAAATAAATAAATAAATAAATAAATAATAATAACAATAATTAGCTTTTTCAAAATCAACATTACTATATCTTTACTGACATGTATTTTCCATATTTTCCTAGCTCTGGGATCAGAGTGCTTTTTTTCTGTTCTCCCTTTTGACAAGGGACACAAGATTCTTTATAAGAGAAATTAAAAGTAATTTTATCTTGCATTAAGTAGGCCTGTGAGGGTTTGGTGCTTGATTCAGAGAGAAGACCAAAGGAAGCTCATTCCTATTTTTAACTGCTTATAGTGTGATTCTGACCAATTCTTGATTTCATGTCAGGTACAAAACCATCTCCAAATACTTACATTGTTCTAAGGTGCAAAGATTAACACAGACGATTGGCTTAGTTATGAAGGAAAGAAAGATGATTAGCTAGATCCATTTTCCTCATGTATTTTTTACATGAATGAGTCAATATAAAAGTATGGAAAAAATTATAGTGGTTTATCCAACAAACTGTTAAGAAAAGATATACTGAAAGTGTTAAGAAAGTATTTAAATATTTGAAATAAGTATTTAAGCTATTAAAAACCTTCTTTATAAGAAAACAACACTAAATCTACATTATTAGCCCATTCTGAAAACAAACACCTGCAATGCATTCTAATTATTGCATTCAAGAAAATCTGCACAAAGCTGGGAGGTCCAAAATTTTGCACACATCTGCTTGCAAATTTCCTTCTAACATTTTACACACATACAAACATAACTAATATTTGCCAAAGAATAATTCTGATGCTCTTCGTTGAGAAGAAAATAAAAGAGTCACAAAATCACACTGTCATACATTCCTTGCAATAATAAAGCTAAATAAAAACCCAGTGCACGCCTCTTGGGAATGAAAAATATTTAAAAGAAAAACAAGTTTGAGCCAAGATAGGGAAGTAGAACTGGAAGAAGAAATTCTCTCTTTAGTAAACATTCCCATTATATCAGCTCAGGCCACTGTAGCAACAGAATTCTATAGCAGAATATGCTCTGTGGTACAAATATTAAATTTTTATGTATAGCTCAATACTACAGTTACTTCATTTTATGTTAGAAATAGGCTTTGAATAGGAAAGAAAACATAGCTGTTACACTAAAAATAGTCAATATTTAGCCCAAATCTACATTATTTCTGTATCTCAAAGGATTTGTTATGTAAATTAATTACTTACCATTAAGTTCTTACTAACCGATAAAACACAAAATACATAAATAAGGATGAGAAAGCATCAGCTTTTTTTTTCTCCTCTTTGAGTAATTCAAGGCAGCTGATAATTCTATCTCTTTTAGAAAACCTTCAAATACTTCCATTCTGCATCTCTCTGCCTTTAATTTTTCCAAAGCATGTTTCTCACACACACACCCAAGAGAAAAACAAAACAAAACAAACAAACAACAAACAAAAAAACAAAATACCAGCCACTACTATGGAAACAATGGAATATTCAAAAGATAAGCAGAGCCTGTGATAAAATTATAATTAAATAAGTAGGAAAAAACAAAATCTATGACAAAGGTTGCAATGCCCTAAATGAGCTTCAAAATGCCATTTTAAAGCATTTAGTTGCATGTTGATTCAGCTGCAACACAGAGCAGGAAAAGAAAAGATATTGATACAATCCCGTATATCCCAGGATTTTATCAGAGGTCTAATTAATTTTGTATTGCCTAAGAATAACCTAAGAGAACTATGAGTAATTTTTGCCACTTGATTTCAACTTTGAGTAATTCTTCCCACTGGTAAGAAAACATTCTCATCCTCTACTAAATAATAAATTATACTTTGTTCATAATTACACCTTCTTAATATTCTTGCTCTTAATTATTATTATATGTTGCATATTTCCTACAAGTCTTTATAGAATAGACTTATAGATCTATTCACTGTTACAGCTGTTTGACCTGACTATACGTCCTGAGCTTTATATTTTCAGAAAGGTTTCTTTTTCCTTCAAAGACCCACATAAACTTTCTAACCTAAAGTACATTCGAGGTATAGTGCCTCAGTGTATCTTCAGGAAAAGTCATTTTCCCTTTAAAGATGATTATTGTATATTGTAATGTTCATAATAAAAATATTTCAATATCTCAGAAACGTAAGCTATGCATTTTCCTTTGTATGATTGGTATTCTTGTTAAACTGGCACATCCTTCCTTAGTGAGGCTTTCTTGGAAACTGGGAGTCAAAATAGCTGTACAATGTCATGTGATGTAGAGAACAATAAGGAGGCATAGACTTTGAGCACCTTTGAAAGCCAGAAACCTACAGCAATCTTGTACCTGGAGAAGTTGTCTCAGGAGAGCCATAAAATGAAAATACCCTGTAATTGAGAGAACAGGAATTGTTCAGCAAAGCTTTATTGCATCTTTCCACTACTTTAGATCTGTCTTCAATTTTAGCTGGAAGATTGCACATGGGTGTCTCTATGCATCTTTCAGAAAGCAAATTGCAAATAAACAATAAAGAAGAACAGAGGAATGCTCTCCAGTAACATAATTTGCAAATCTAGACAGTATCCATCCAAACTGATGGGATTAATGCTTGAAACATTGTCTGGAAGAGCAAAGGTATCTGCTCACACACAGGCACTGTGAGTACTATCTGAAAGGAAAACATGACTAGTACTCTGCTTTACCCCCTGTATTACAGTCCAGTACCTCCTGTCTCAATTTCATAGTGTCAGTTTCAGATTCTCTTTTTAATGCTGAAGCCTATTTTCTTTCTCATTTCTTTTTTTCTCCAAACCCTTCTCAGATTATCACACTTTCGTAAAACAATTTATTTATTTATTTATTTATTATTATTATTATTATCTTTTTTTTTACTTTTTCAACATCTAGAGTATTTCAGAACGTACCAAGAGGAAGAAGTGGAGAAAAATCATGTTGGAATGGGAAGTAGGATAAGAATGTTGAATAGAAGCTTCCCAAGAACTCACTGTTCCTCTTTACATTGCATCATCTTTGTCATTTGTTATACTCAGAAACACAGAACTGTAGGGGTTGGAAGGGACCTATAGAGATCATTGAGTCCAATCCCTCTGCAAAGCAGGCTCTCTACATCAGGCTGCACAGGTAGGTGTCCAGGCTGGGTCTTGATTATTTCCAAAGAAGGAGATTCCGCAACTCCCCTGGGCAGCCTGTTCCAGTGCTCTGTCACCCTCACTGTGAAAAAGCTCCCATTGCAGAACTTCCTATGCTCAAGTTTATGGTCGTTTCCTTGTCCTGTCCCCACAGACCACGGAAAAGAGGTTGGCCATGTCCCTGTTAAAGGTTTCCTAAGCTTAGCCAAACAAAACCCTGCTGTTTGACTCTAACAAATAAAATATTGTGGAAAACGCAGTGTTTTACTACTGAGATTTCAGGGAAGATCAGTATATATATGCTTTCTAAAATAACTTGATATTCAAATAAGAAATGGAGGGACAAAGGATGCTCTCAGAGAGAATGGATGAGCTCTCTGCCTCCAGCTCAATGTCACTAGAAAGATTATAGTGATCAATATCTGAATTTAAGCATCTAGGATATTTCAGGAGCAAATGAATACTCTGTAAAAACACTCTGTAGTAACTATGTAGTTACTCCTGTAACTAAAATAGCTATATCCTTACTGCACCTGCAAATTGCAACCAGGTGAGAAAAGATAAGCACTTCGAAAGTTTCACTGTTGTAATGGTAAAATTCTTAGCTAGCAAATCTTTGGAAGTCTTTGTCTACTCTTGGAAAATAACTGGAAATATGTGAAAAACAGTAGAAAAGTAAAAAAATCCATCTTTGCTGCAGACTGGAGAAACAGTAACCTCAGAATCTAAACAGTAATCTACAACTTACCTGATCTGACATAGAACCTAACAGTGTTAATGGATTTGGTTGCATTTTGACAAAAATATAATTTTTTTTTTTTTTAAACAACATCAACAGTTTCAGACAACCTTTCAGTGAAGATAAATATGGGAAAAAATACAAAAATATCAGAAAGGAATTGTGAAATTAACATTGTGTGACTTAGTTTTGATTTTTTTTTTTTTTTATCCCTTACTTTCCCTTGAATTAAACAGTTAAATCTACATTTTAGCTTACATTTTTCCTGTTTTGAATGAGAAACCATAATAATATTCAGTCCTTTGAAGAAGGGCAAAAATATCAGTTTTAACTGCATGTCTCCATAGCTCATGCAGACATGGTCACATGGCAGACTATCCAAACTCTTAAATAAAGTATGGATCATCTCATGTTTATACTCACAACAGAGGGCAGATAGCCAGGCTCAGATTCTCAGCTAAGCCAACAACGAAGAGGTACTAGTAAAATCTGATAGTTATTTGATAAAGTGTAGATGAGATTCTATTCTAACTTTCCTCTTTTTGCTTACTAAATCATTTCTTTTCTAAAAACAGTAACTCCATCTACCCAAATGTTTTGTCCACTGATCAGACAACTGGTATAATATAGTTATGAGATCTCAACTAATGATTAACAACACATAATAAACATATTCCTCCCTTTCTACTTTTCTAATTGTAGCCTCCCAGAATTTTCAGTGGGTGAAATTGGAAGTCATTAATTTTTATAAGATTATCTTCAGATTTTATGTATTCTGATAGTTATTTTAGAGTGCAAGTTCATACACAAATCAGTTTGAGACAATCAAGTTCTGAATTCTTACTAGATTATAAAATTTATGATTCAGAATGTCAGTTGTTAAAATTCATTTTACAAATTCTTGTCATGTTTTTAACGGTCATTTTTGCTAAAGATGCAGTTGGTCAAGTGAATGTAACATAAAGTGTCATTTTTTTTTTTTTTAAGAATATTTCAGCTATATCATAATCAAATGTTTTCAAATTTCAACTTAAAAATATACGAAAACAAATATTAGGGTAAGACTCATTTTTCACCCCCTCTCTGATCCTGGTCATACACTTCTAAAAGCCAAAAGCTTCAAGAGTTCTTTCAATTGAAATAGTCAGTACCTTAATACATTCAACACAGTTTTATAAAACTTGCTTACCCCCAAAAATCGAAAGCATCTATCTGAGTTTTAGCAGGAGGCATGCCTTGGGATGACCAGCCAGTGTCTCTTCATAGTCTCTATGACTGCCAGATGAATGAAAGAAAAATCTGCTTCTGAAAACCTCTGAAAACCTTGGTTCAATGACTCTTTATCTGAAATTCATTTATACATTTCAGTTTAGGCAAAGGAATTTTGGATACAAAAACCCCAGAATTTTCTTAGGAAAACTGGAAACTGATTTATGTTTTATTTGTCTTGTACAGGTATTTGAGAAGATTAAGAAATCAGTTTATGCACTAAAAACAGGTTTTTAGATACTTATCATCAGTTTCCAGAATCTCATCTTGCTGATCCAAATTAGTTGCATAGATTCACTTACATTTCTTCCTTCTATAAGACATATTTTTGTTTCATTCTCACACTTATTTTAGTGGCTTAGGGAAAGAATACCTGCATATAACACTATTTCCTTGGTTATAAACACCTAAGACAATAGCATTTTCAATATTAAAATTAAGTAGTACATGGTCATACAGTGGGATCTGAAGATTCAGGATATTTTTTTTTATTTTGACAAAAGAGAAAAAGTATTTAAAAGCTAACATCTGAAAAATGCTCTGGGATTATTTACAGCTAAGTGAAAGAGCAATATGGAATCTGTCGACAGGTAAAGGGAGTTTAGTTTTAAAGCAAGTTAAAAAAAACCATGAAGATCACTGTTGAGCAAAGAGACTGGGCAAGTAACTAAAATAGTGTTGATGGGATATAAACCCAGGGGAAAAATATTCACAAATGTGTGAAAAGAGATATCTGCTTCTAAAGCAGCAATTCATTGTCTTTAGTATAGATGACATATAGATGAGTATAGATGTATGCCTGGTGATCATATCAAAGATGCGGGTATTATACTCTGAACAAAATGTGTGAGGGGAGACTTCTCTAGGACTTACAGGTGTTAACTAGAGTAGGCTGTTGGGATGTTAGGAGAGGTCACTCTGTCTGCAGTGAGATTTGACTGAACAATCACTTGCGCTAGCTTCTGTGGTAAGGGAAAATTGCCACAAAACCTCTTCCTAAACGTACGGAGCTTGCAGCAAAGTTACAAGAAGTATGAAGACCAAAGAGCATGCTGATCTGGGCTCTGGTCTCTGGTCTCTATGTTCATTCCTAAGAAATTGAAAGCAACCTAATTTGCTAGCATAAAACAGCACTAAATGACATTTTCTTTTCACACACAAGGGAGAGATATGACCCAGGGGAAAAAATAACTCCTAACTCTTAACCTCCTATAGCAGTTGCTGCTCTGACACTGTTGATCTACTTTTCTCTCAGCCCTGGCCTTGAAGTTGGTGTAACAATTCTGGTTGATGCTGTACTGAGTCCCAGCCCTAGTGGAACACAAATTTCTGCTACTCCATTAATGCAGTTACAGCAATACAAGGAAGTACTGAAGCTTTTTATAACTATTAAAACATGCAGTCTTTGACATTTGCCAAAATTCAGACTATATAATTTATTGCAGTCCCCCTGGGAGTGCTGGATTGCTCTGTGCTAATAAGATCTGGAATGACCTCGAAAAGCTTAACAACTCTTGATGAGGTGACAAAGAATAATAAAAAACCTGTAATATAGGCAAAAAGAAAAATAGTTATCTTTACTAAAACCTAAATCAGGTTTCAGTAAAGATAAACTATGCAGAAAGAAGCAGTATGACTAAATTTATACCTACAAGTGCATTTGGATAGGATGGCTGAGCTAACCTACCACTCAGCTACTGCTAGAAAGGCCATCCACAAGCAGAGCCCTCCCAGCTCCTGGCCACAGGCTTCCACCAGCTAAAGCATTCCTCTGCTTCTCACTGTGGAGACACATCTCATCCATTTACAAAAAAAAATTAAACCAGCACGAAAAGCTAGTGGCAGGTTTGGGACTTTCCATCCAAGGTTGAGAAAGTACAGTGGAGAAAGTTAGAGAATAAACAAATGAGACTGCAATCCTCACTGGGATCAAACAATTTTATCAGCTTTCCTGGATCAGCTTCCTGTGTTCTCCTTATAGCTCAAACCCATTTCTTTACAGAAGTTCCAGGAAGTTATATCTACATCAAAGCACCCCTATGTTGAAAGCAGAGAGCTTACTATGAGTGGATTCAAGTTCTTTGTTTATGAGGTTCCAATCTGTTCATTTAAAAATATTAGTAATGTGAATAAAACTCAGTAGTTACCTAATATTTTAAGCCCAATTACTGTGTTCTCTTATGTTCCAAATTCTCACTCTACTTCAGCTATACTGAGAATCCACCTTCCAACTTTGTCTGCCATAAGATGTCCCAACATCTAAACATATTACATGGTGAAAAAAATAGTTTGCCAATATTTTTAAATTTTGTTAAAAAATTAAAAAAAAAAAAAAAAAAAAAAAAGCTTGGACTTTGAAGCCATCCAGTTTTCAAAAGAATAGCACCAATTTGTGATATACAAACTATATAGAGTATCTGTAAGGTTGGCTGTAGTAGGCTGTCAAAAATGGCAGTGATGTAAAGAATCATCGGGGGAAAAAAAGATTATTATTTGCTGTTTTACATTCAAACATAGAGACAAAGTCTTGACAACAAAGTCACAACAATGCTCAATCAATAGAAAAGAAGTAGTGGGAATGAGAATTAAGGATCATCTTACTGTAAGGAAGACCACCATCTGAAGGCACACTTCCATTTTATGCTGCCTGAAAGGATACCATTGTTCTTGGTTCCTCAGCAAGTGTTCTCTCAGTTTAGGTAAGTAGCTTTGCACTGATCCTCACATTGTTTGCTCAGTGATCAACTGCAATGGACGTGATTATAGTTCTTTAAACTGCTTGCTTTGGTACGAGTTCCAGGACCAACTAGTACATTCAGTAGATCCTTCCTAAGGAACCACAATTCCTTTGCGCATTTTCAGCTTAGATCATCACTGATAGAATCACAGAATCATAGAATCGTAGGGGTTGGAAGGGACTTCCAGAGATCATTGAGTCCAACCCCCCTGCCTAAGCAGGTTCCCTACACCAGGTCACACCAGGTAGGTGTCCAGCCGGGTCTTGAATATCTCCAGAGAAGGAGACTCCACAACCCCTCTGGGCAGCCTGTTCCAGTGCTCCGTCACCCTCACCGTAAAGATGTTCTTGCGCACATTTTTGCAGAACTTCCTATGCTCCAGTTTCTGGCCGTTTCCCCTTGTCCTGTCTCCACACACTGCTGAAAAGAGTCTGGCCTCGCCACTTTGCTCCGCACACCTTAGATATTTATAGACCTGGATCAGGTCCCCTCTCAGTCTTCTTTTCCCAAGGCTAAACAGACCCAGTTCACTTAGCCTTTCCTCAGAGGGGAGATGCTTCAGGCCCTTCACCATCGTTGTGGCCCTCCGCTGGACTCTTCCAAGAGATCCCTGTCTTTTTTGTACTGGGGAGCCCAGAACTGGACACAGTACTCCAGATGAGGTCTTACCAGGGCAGAGTAGAGGGGAAGGATCACCTCCCTCGACCTGCTGGCCACGCTCTTTTTAATGCACCCCAGAATGCCATTGGCCTTTTTGGCCACAAGGGCACACTGCTGGCTCATGGCCAACCTGTCGTCCACCAGGACCTCCAGGTCCCTCTCTGCAGAGCTCCTCTCCAGCAGGTCATCCCCCAACCTGTACTGGTGCATGCAATTATTCCTCCCTAGGTGCAAGACTCTACACTTGCTTTTGTTAAACCTCATCTGGTTTAGATATCTGGATAGATAGCAATGCATTTTTAAAAAGTTATTTCTAGAAGCAGTAAAGTGCTCTTAGAATTACTCAAAGTGTTAGTCATTATGTTAATGAAAAGGTCATGGCTGAATTTACTGTTTTGGAGAGTTCTAACAATGCTTTTGATGCAATTGCGGGGTAGGTCCGTTTGCTTAAGATTCAATACTTTAAAAAACAAGTACAACACAGATGTACCATTTTTGATACAGAAGTCAGAGAAAAGAATTCTTCACTGTGAACACAATATTTATACTGTGCTTAAAAATAAAAGTTGTTAATTAAAGCTGATATTCAGAACTTCCTGTTGGCAGCAACTGAGCAGTGATTTCACTTGTGACACTGACAGTTTGAGGGCCTAAACCTGAGAGACAGGAAATCAGTTCACATCCTGCTGGAAACAGACTTTTAAGCCTTGTTAGAATTGTATAGAAGTCCTAATTCGGCTAAAAAAGGCTTCAAAGATCTGCATGGAGAGAAAAAAAAAAAAAAAGATGGGCGATGGGCTTTGCAGGATAAGAACTACAAACCTTGATGCAGTCTCAACTGAATTCAACAGAGTTCTTTCCATGGCTTTAGATGTGTTTCGGATAAATACCAGAAGATCATAAAAGAAGATCACTCCCTAAATATATATTTTATGGATGAATGTACATTCAGTAATGGCTGTAACATGGAAATACATACCAATATTTTGTAACTTAGGTCTTGGACTTTAAAAACACTACTTTACCTTCTAGTGAACTCATCCTTCATGGTTAAAACTATGCTGCAATGTAGTATATTCACATCTTTGAGAAATTATATGTCCATAAACTTCATGTGAGCCTAACACAGGCATGAACCTTAGCCTTGTATTGCTTATGAAAGCCTACAGGAACTTGTTCACCTGAGTCTTGCCCACTAAAGCTGCTGAAAGTTTTAGTTTCCATTACTTTGAGAAAGCACATTCTCAACATTACATGGAATGAATAAAGTGTTTTCATTAAAACTGTTCGAAAATATATGTTTAACAGAATCTGTCACTTTTATCTTATTGTGTAATATCAATCAGAAGAAGAACAAAGGTCTCAAAGTCTAATTCCTGTATTATTCTAAAAGTAGCTTGGATGGTGTTACTTTATTTTGTTGCCACTGTATATCTCCATTGATGGAAGTCTCTCAGTTTCTCTGCCTCTTATGTCTTGTAACTCTCACATAACACGAGCAAGTGAACCATAACTGGGGTATGAGGAAAGTGGATACCCTGGGAAAAGAAAGTGTCATCCATCTATTGACATCTGCCTTTTGCTGCTGGACAAGCCATTCGGAACCTAGAAGATTTGGGTAAGCGGCAATCAGGACCCCTTTCAATTTGATCTAGCAAACACCCCCAGAAATTCCAAAAGCAATCCAATAACTCATTACAGATTAATAGCAAAAATGACAATACTGAAGAAGCAGAAATTTAAAAATAAGAGAGTAAATAGTTGACCATATTAGAAGTGTGGAAGCTTATGCAGAAGGCAATAGAACAGTGGAAAAAAAAAATCCTGATCCAGAATCAAAGTAACCAGAAATTCATTCCAGTTACATAAATAATCCCGATATGCGATAGTATAAGTCAAGCACAGGAATAGCCATGAATCAGCTTTTATTAATTATTTTCACTTCAACAGACAGCTTTTTTTTATGTGGCTATTTATAAACTTAAAATATAAACAAAAATATTATGTTATCCTCAAAGGGTATTATTTCATCTACTTCTCAAGAGGAAACCTCTTCTAAGGAGATAGAAAATGAATAACTTAAGAAACAATGGGAAAAGAATAAACACATGCAGGATAAGATAGGATAGGGTGGAGCAATCTTTAATATGTTTTTTTTTTTGTTTTTTTTTTTTGCAATGATGTCTGCTAGACAGAGACATCCCCTGTTATCTCCATTAACATCAAATTAAGTAACTAAAAATAAGACCTCTCTGAATAGAGAAAGTAACATCATGTTAGGTAGTGCTGCTTTTGTGGACAAGAGTTTCTGGCAGAGGCAGTTTTCAGAGTGTATGGAAGTTTTCAGAGTGCATGTAGTTTGAAAGTAGATCAAATGAACAAGCTTTCTATTAGAGACTGAACAATCATATTCTGCTTTATCTTTTACTCCAATGTCTGCACACAAGTAGACCCTTCAAAACCAGAACCACTAAATGACTACCCTCTGTTTTCAGATAATCTCTACAGGAAAACTGTCCCTGTCTTGAATCTGTTACTCTGTTCTCAGCTTAACTTTCTACTGAATTATTATGCTCAAATGTGAAACAAAGCCAATTTGGTAAGTATTTTCCACTGTGTAAACTTGAGCGTCTGGGTATTACTTCAACAACAAATTTTTAAACAACCAAAAGCCAAGATTCCTCAAGCAATCCTCAGATACTCATTTAATTTCCCCTAAGAACAAAAGAGATCCAATGATTGAAACATCCTTAATACCACTTATTCCACTTGTTTAAATTTGCAACTACAGTGGAACAATTTCCCTCAGAAGTCTACCAGTACTCTCAATTAGTTATGAATTTCCTTGAAGTTTCTCTACCTCAGTCTTTCATTATCACCTTCTTCCATTCCCTTCAAATAACGTAAATAACTAGGAGCCATGGCTAGATCCCAGCTTCAGGAGCTGGTGTCACATCTGTTCAACAAAAAGATCAAGGTTTTTCAAGCCAAGAAAGTGCTAAAAGCAGTGAAATAGACTTAACATTTGGAGAAAAAAAAAAAAAAAGATGGTTCTATATAATGCTATTTATTTCTCATAAGTAGACAGGCTATCAGACAAGCACAGCACCAGAAAAAAAACTGCCATGGGCATCTAGTTTGCAGCAGTGATTTTATATATGCTTATATATGCATTTATGTGTATACAATCAAATATATAAATGTACAGATGTGTGTGTATTCTATGTGTAGACTATCCTTTTAAAGACACTATTTTTATGCTGTGAAGTCACTAATGTTGCAATCATTAATTTGATTCTAGCATCTGTGAGAGACAAGACTGTTTTTCTCTTTTGTCTCAAAGCTTGCTTCGTGAGGCCTTTCTGGAGATAAGACTCTAACTGACAATTGCAAATTATCTAGGGGGGCGAGTGGTAGGTATCACCGTGCCACAGTACCTCTGCTCATGATTGTAAAGACAAGCAGAAGCGGGACAAGCAGTCTTTTTCAGGGGTGTGGCTTGAAGGAGCTGACCACTGCAAAAGGTGATAATGCTTGTGCATGGCAACGAGGACACCGCTCCCTGCTGGCTTATCTGTTGGGCCAGGTATGTCACACTAACAGAAAGAAGAAAAAAAAACCCAGAGAAATGGGGGATAAAAAGGCCCTCACTAAACTAAGGATTTTGGAGAAGAACTCCCAAAGAAACCTTTGACGGAGAATTCCCTGAGGGGAAAAACTCTTTGGAAGAACCCCCCCCTGCGGCCTGCTTGCTGCGAAGCTTCCTGGCTTCCTCCCATCCCTCGCGGTGACCAGACGAGTTCCTGAGAACAACGGACCTGCTACGAGCCTCGCTGGACCCACAGTGGTGACTATCTCTCTCTTGCTTTCTATGAAGACTCCTTGCTTATTTCCTATCTCTTTTCTATCGCCCATCTTCCCCATATCCCTAAGCAACTAGGATTTGTAATAAACTGGTTGGACCAACATTTGAACCGTTGTTTCTTAATCTCACATCGGGTATACATACATTAAAAGAACCTCATCTCCCTCCTATAAATTGGAGCGAGACAGCATCTCATGAGAGCATCCTCTGAGAGCGCCCTATTTGGGTGCTCCTCCTGCTATGCTGAAAAACATATTCTATGAGCCAGAGGTTGTCCCAAAAGCTGGTTTCTTTGGTGGCCTATCCTTAATTTTAGCAACCCATCTGAGCTGGGTGGGGTCCAGAAATTCTCAAATCTTAAAACACCTCTAGACTCAATAACGATATTTTTTGAGACAGCTCAGTATCTTTCTTCTCACATGATAAAAAGGTTTTTAGGTAATGTCAGGGCAGGCTCTTTTCATTTGCCAAAACCATTGATTTGGGGGCCATTATTTTCTGCTATTTTTGAAGACTTGAATCACCTAGTCTTAATTAAATATATAGATTTTTTTCCACCAGGATGACAGTATAGATTACAACAGTGATTCAACGCACAAATGATCTGAATGATCATAACCAGCTAGCAAGGTGAGTTTTTACCACACAGAATCATAGAATGGCTTGGGTTGGAAGAGGCCTCAAGGATCATCAAGTTCCAACACCGTTGCCACAGACAACGTTACTAGCCACTAGGTCAAGTACAAGATATGTATCATAATAATAGCATAAGTTAAAAATAACATTTTTTTACTAGGAGATAAATCTTCAGAAGGCTGAAAACTGTATTTGGCCTTGTAGTCTCCATTTGTCTCCTAAATATAAATACAGTTATAAATAAAAAAACTTCCCCCCACCAACTATAAGGACCTCGATTTTAGTAGGAAACAAAAGTAAAAAAGAAAGCTATGAATGCAGAATTCTTCCCTCTATTCTTCATTTTTAAAATTGTATGAATATTTAGCTGGACATGGAGTGAGTTTCCAAATCCAGTATTATTATAAGCCATTCTAAGAGTGAAAGTTGTACTGCTCTTGCACCTTCAGGTGAGTGGAAAAAAAAAAAAAAAAAGAAAAGAAAAAAGAAACCAACAAGGCTTTTAATTTGCAGACTCTTTTCAGTATTGGATTTCATTACTACTTGCTTCCTTGACTAAATTTATTCAACATACAACTGTTTATCAGGACATTTTTCTTAAGTCTTTTAATGTACAGCCCTGAAGAGCAAATCTAGCTTTTTATTCATGACTCATAACATCAAGCTCTTCACTGCAACACAGTTTGAAATAAGGAAGTTTACTGGCCAGTTTAATCTAGCATTTAAAAGCAGCGAGACTAATGAGAGCTAACCTCTATTACTGTCTTTGCTTCTTACCACAGTTCCCAACTTCAAACTCACAATTTTCTTTTCCTCGTTCATTGGGAAATTCTGAAGAAATTAAGGGGTATACTCCCACTGGTCCCCAAAAATATATAAAAATATACACTCATCTCCACAGGACTGTCACCTCCGCTTCCTTCTGCCTCAGTTTTGCCATCTGTAAAATGTGCAAATAGTATTTATCTAACAGCAGGATTTCAATAATTAGTACCTTAGGGTTATCAGACTTACTAAATGCAGGGAATTGAAAAATGTATCACATTTTTCCTCCTTTCTGAACAAGTAACATGACTTAAGATAACTGTATTTATGAAAGAGACCAAACAAGCAGCTTATTTTGGACTAAACTGAAATTATCAGAGGCTGGGGAGTAGGGAACGGGAGGGTAGAACATGACAACACCGACAAGCAAGGATTTCAGATTTATCATGGAAGCTTTATATTATATTAAATGGAAAAAAACCCAATAACAACAACTTTGTTTCAAGTGGAATGATGTGCTTTGCTCAACCAATAATTGTTTAGTTTAATACCAAGTTTTTGCTTTTTTTTTAAGCTTCCTTTTTAATTTGCATTGCACTTGAAATGGAAAGTACAGTTGTGCAACAAGAAGTTGGAATGCTTCATTTAAAACTGTCAAAACAGTATTTCTACTTTTCCATTTCTTTCCCTAACTGAAAATATTCACAAGATGCCACTCAAATCAAGTTTTTCCAGATGTTTTTAGCAAAAGTACTATGCTGAAGGACTATTTTGCTCAGTCCAGCTGGCTGAATATGAGAGTAAAGGTAAATATAAAGGCAATATTGCTTCAGACACTCCTAACTTACCCTCTCTTCAACTCTTCGGAAGACAATCAAGCTTTAACCTGCATTCCATATTGTACATGTCTCAACCCACGTTGCATGTTTTCCATGATCTGCTGACTGCCATGGAGATGACCTTAGAAACACTGTCTAAAACCTTTTCTTGCCAATTAGTTATACCGATTAGGTCAAGACCCATCTGAAAGCAAGAGCAGTAGGCCTCTCTCGATTGCAAGGGTGATAATGTGCTCACTCAAAGTAGCTTCAGTCTTCAGAGGGCCTGCCACACTGATGAGGACCCAGTGTCTACATGATATATATTTCCAAGGTTTTACTGCACACTAACTTTAGTCTGGTCCCAAAGGAGCAAATACCCATTAGTGGATGGCACACAGTAGGTACACTCCCCAGCTGCATCTTCCAATTTATTTTCACTCAAAGAACTACGGGAATTCTTTGTGATTGTAGCATGGTGTGAACACAATCAGTAGATAGATTTAAAAATAAAATTTTAATTCTGATCAGAAATGTAATGTAATCATGTCAAAGACAGGATACTACAGTAGATTGTCAATCAGCTTGGTCTAGTACGGTCTTTAAGTTACTCCTTGCAAGAAACAACATGAAAATTTTTGTTTTTTAATTTTTAAAACAAGCCCTTGCTTTACACAGAAAGGTTTATTTTTATTTTTTGACATGGATAAGAGCAGCTCACACTAGACATAATAGATGTAACAGAAAATAATCCTATATGGAGAAGTATTTGTTTAATGGTATAACTACTAATGTAGTTTATGAAATATTTGCTAGTTTGAGGTTTGCTTTTCTTAAAATGGTGGTGGTAAAAAAAAGTTTTCTTGAATGCTCCCAAGCAAGCTACCAGATAATAATTGATGTTTATAGGTTACAAAGACACACATATTTATACATCTTTACTTTTTAAAGATATGTTAGAATCAAACAAATTGTTTAAGATACATCAATCACAAGATCCATAATACAAGCTGAATACAAAATCTAGCCTAGCGACAGAAATACTTCTTTCTTGTTTTTCATTTTATTTTGTACATTTGCAACTGAAACTTCTACTGTCTTGCTACCTCCTACTCATGGAAAAGGTAATGTATTCTCCAGAATTAACATAAACCCTCCCTTCATCACCCCTTTGTTTTTCTCTCCCTAAGCTAATTCAACTTCTGCATTTTTGGTACACCGAACTGCTATTCTTTTCTCCACTTTCTTGGTCTCGCAGTAGCCCTACTACTTTTTATGTGAACTTAATTACTGGATTTTTGAACCACTGAGTATCTTAAGAAAAAATGAACAAGCACTGTACATGCAGAAATATGTTAACAGTTTTCAGGATATCTGAACTGATTAAAAATATTGATATTTTGAATTTTTATATGTGGATTTTTTTTTTTTTAACGTCAGATGTGTTGACCAGGCAACAAAGGAGTAAAGTTGCTTGTACTGCTTTTAAGCATGTTCTCTGCACATTTTAGGTGAATACTACTCAACCAAATAACACCTAGTTTTTGGTTTAGACATCTGCAACTTGTAAACAATAATCATTCAACCTATACACTTGTTCATATTTTGTTCATATTTCTGACTGCATAGACATTTCATGTCATGGAATATCTCAATTTTTGTCACAAAGGCTGCTTTTCATCTCCTATCATTTAATGGACTGGTGTAAATCTTAGAATCTATGATTCTATAAGATGAAACATCCTAGAAACAAGAATCTAAATGACCAGATAACTTATAAAATTAGTGAAATTTATTGCTCAAAAAATTTTAGGCAACTGCTTTAAACACTAGGTTGTTGTGTAAACAATCACTAACTAATTTCAGCTAGAGATGACTATTAGTCAGAAATTTATGGTGATTCTGGAGTAAGGAAGGTAGAATACAGGTATCGTTTTTCTCTTGTCAGAGTGCATTATTAGTTCAGCTAGAAACAAATGTTTTTCTGTCTCTAGATCTCACATCAAGTTATGGACTTGGCCTGAAAATATCCAGAATTAATACTACTTTGTCCTATTGGTTAAGAGTACGTAATACAGAATATTTTAAACTTACCTTGCACTTCACTATACTGAAGAAATAGCAGCTAATACTAATAATGCTTTTCTAGAAGCTACAGTCAGCACCTGTGATCAGTGCAGTGTCATTTATTTCCTATAAAAGTGGCTAAATACCAATCATCTGAGCCACTTCAGATTGCACTGGCAATACAAAATACATTGTAAGGAACAATCATGCTCTGAAGGGGATGGATTACATACTTGATCGGGTTTATTCCATCTATAATTGCCATGATGGTTTTTTGAGCAACTTATGCTGCAGTAATCTGTTACTCCATAGTAGAAATGGATTTAGAGCAAATCTTTTTCCACAGGTGGCATTTCCCAGTAATGAATTCTGCCATTCAATTATATAATCAGGGTAACTTCCTCATGTTAAAAAAAGACCTCATGAGTGGCACATAAATTACCACTGGATTAAATTAGTACTACTGCCAGGGTGTTGAGATTTCTCCAGTTGACAGACAGCACAGTACTGGGAGGCATGAAGAGAAAATACGTCAGAGATTTTTCAAGGTTACTATTTCATCTCTTTTCACTGGCTTCTACCTGTTTGTTTTTCATGGTAATGTGTGTTTTAAGTGTCTTTCACATTACTACACTCAGAGCCGCAACAGGAGAATTTCAATGTAATTACCTTCTGGGTAGAAATGTTAATCTTTGCTGATGAATGACCAGTTGAATCAAAAAGGAGGAAACAAACAAACAAAAAAAAACAACATTGTGACACTAATATATATATATATAAATATATATATCAAATATATAACATATATATCTGGTTCACAAATAGTAAAACTTCTGAGTATAACTTCCAATTTGTTTTACCCTTCTTCATCAAAGCTAACACAGCATTAAAGAATTTACAGAATCAGAATTCTCTGCTGAGTGATATTGGATGTTATATTTTGAATATGCAGGCAGCACTGAAAATTCTAACAGCTATTAATTTATTATCATTAGTCTTAGTCCCATGGTGAAACCTCAAATACAAACAAATGTGTATGGATTGTGGAGTCACCATCAATTACTGAACATTTTGTACCCAGTATTCCAAACTTTCAATGAAACAAATAATCCAGTTTGAATAAATACATAAATTCAATGTGAAACGGAATCTTTTACCTCGCTGAAGTACAGGTGGAGGGAGAGAACACATAATATGAGAACAGCTAGTTACAAAGCAGACAAAATGTAAGGACTAATAGACTCACAAACCTATTTTCACTGTGTTCTAAAGCAGTTGTAGAGGATGTCTGCTCTCACATGTTACAGACTACTACAGGTCTAACCAGAGCAGGCCAAAAATATGTAGATCATCTGTATAAAATTTCAAAAATTTATTGCTGTTCCTGGGGAAAATCCTAAGCTCTACAACTTTACTATTACCATTGGTAACAGTACTGCACATGGAGGCTATAATCCACTACTTATTACACATTGCCAAGCACACGTTAGCCTGACTAGGCCACAGCAAGATGTAGCTGTGCTATATTCTCTTATTGGTATAATGAGAACACTTTTTGCAATGATTCTCTGTTACCTACTCCATAATGCACACTCAAGTTTATATCTGAAGAAGAAAGACACAGCACCACAGTCTTTCCTCATGACATCTCTGGTTAGGTTTGTACTTGAACAGTTTTTTTGAGACCATGGAATTCAGACTGCTGCGCATCTGCCCATTACACACACACACACACACACACAAAAAAAAAAAAAAAAACAGCATAGAAAGCCTACACCACTGACCTCTGTTATAGCTTTTTAACACCATAATCTATGCATTTAATTATACAGTGGATAAATGGGACATGTTGTCCGCAGAACATTTTAACAAGTTAGTTTAATAAATCAGTATCTGTTAGGACCCTTTGGAAACTTGGAAGTGGAACAAAAGACTATGCTTTGAGCCCAAATGTTTCCTTTAAAGACATTCTGGATTAGATTTTTTCAGAATCTAGCTCATGCTCCTTGTCCATAGAGTTAACTCACCAAGCAAGTTCTCTGAAGCACTCTCGTCCCTAATTTGGGGACATATTCAAAAGGGAATTGCCTGTGGGCTGGGACATAAAGTTTCACAGATCCTCTGTGATTCAACAGTTTACCTTTCAACACACAGCTCTGCAGTGTTTTTTTATAAAAGCAGTCAGTTTTGATTCATGTCTTTCTTTAATAACACTTCATATTGCACAGAAAGAAACTTTAGTTAACAAACAGTTAACTAACACATTAGTCATACAGGAAATTGCTTCCTAGATTTAGGTAGACTAAGATTATGAAGGAAGAGGACAGTAAATGCATACTATGGAAACAGGGTTTTTTGTCATTAAAGACAGTTATTATTCAGCTCTCTATTAAGAAGAAATTTTAGAAAGATGGTAACACATTGAACAGAATAGAAAGATTATTACCGCTATACTACAGTGAGCACTGGACAAATATCAGGACAAGATACTGACCAAAGGTCAACATGGTTCTGAGAGAAAGTAAGAGCAATAAAGAGCGCACACACTGTGGAAGGGCTAAAACTCATAAGGTATAATTTTTTACATCCTTAGCCTTTCTCTTCATTTTCAGAGTTACATACTATTTTCTACATAATTCAAGTGATGCTTCTAGAAATTTTCAGAAGAAAATCGAAAACGTTAGAATAGAATTTTGCTGATATAATAGTTATTTATATTTTTTAAGCCTATTTATTGCTTATTCACTGCTCTCTCAAAGCTGTTTAGTAAAAATATTTATGAACCCTTTAGGTACATTTCAGTCTGACATAAATATTTACTATTCAGGTAGTCTGTTAGTAGTTATTACCCACTTATTGCTATTGAGCACATTAGTAATATTCCTTCAGCATCAAAGCCACAAATACTATTTCCATTCATATATGAAAACTCTTGCTTATTTGTAAAGCTGAGTGATAGTAGGAAAATGAGGTACTCTTCAAAGCAAAATAAAAGTTGTAGGAAAATTATGAGCATATGGGAACCTAACAACCACTGAGATTAGGACTTAATGTACATTAACTCTTGCCCCCACTGAGTTTAGTAAAGGATCTTAAATATTTTGGAAGAAAATTCCCTCACTCTATTTGGTCTTCCATTGTACGCTTCTGCACTTGCTGTTTTTTTTGCCTAGCAGGCATCAAGCACATGGGGATGAGCAAGTAGTCAGTATACTTGAACAATTCTGCAAGCTTGAATAAGAGTTTTCATCAGAATCAAAGAAGAACGATTCATTCTCTCAGGCCTTTGAAATATGTCCCACCATTTGTAGAAATATATGGTGAGCAACAAAGTTTAGGCAGTGCTTTAATTTCTCTGTTTCTTAATAAACTACCCATGTATTAATCTAAATAAAACATACAAACTATATGAACAATTGCCAAATGGCCCAATAAAACACATAAAAACAGTGACAAATGAATAGTTATTCTCTCTCTGACTATCCACAAGGTATTTTTTCATTCAGCCTATTGACTTTTCTCATCATGCTAGTAATTGAAGTTCACTTTAAAACATGATGTGTCTGAACATTTGGACTGCCTGACTTGAAGAAAGAAAATAAAAGAAAATTGACACTATGTGCTGTAAAAGTATTTCTGTGTAAATAGGAAGCAAAAAGTCAGTGCATGGGAGGGTGGGGGTTGTTTTCATCTTGTTTGGGGAGTTAAAATTTTTATTTATTTTTTTGCTGCGTCTTTATTTGAGGGGTGATTCTTTTTCTCACTGTCAAGGAAGATAGAGCAAGGCACCATAAAGATCAACTTTTCTTATTTTAAAATAAGTTTCTAGCTGGTTTTGAAAGATGTCAACAGCATTGATTTGGGACTCTACACAGTGTATGATGCAAGGAAGACTTGAATTAAGAAAACTCTCAAAGGGTAGATATAGTCAGAATTTATACTTGATACTTGAATAAGATAAATGTGAGGACTGAATAAACCTGTATAGAAATTAGTATGAAATGTATACACCAAAATGAAGCTCATGATGAAAGTACCCGGAGGAAGTATTTCCTGCTCTTTTCCTCTAAAAATTGGCATAGGATGTGACTATTAATGACTTGAGTTCCCAAAGGCATGAAATAGCAGTTATTCAGTAGGGAAAATAAATGTATACGTAGAATACAATAAATTATAAGAACCGAAGTAAAAAAAAATAACATTAACTGTAGAGAAAAGAGCAACAAGAAAAAAATGCTGTTCTCCAGCGTTAACTACTTTGCCAAAGTCATCTTCCTCAAACTTCACTGAATGCTTACATTGCAGCCATCCTGAATACACTTGAGAAGCCCTTACTTGTTCTCAAATGCTTATTGATGCCTATAGTGCCCAAGGAGTCGTCTACTTTAAAAAGATTAGCATTCACACACATGTATATACATATTGAATCTTGCTGATAAAGCAGACTCAGGAATGTTTATACTATGTATTCAAATTTTTACAACTTTACAGTCAGGATTGTATATATTTTCCATAAATATTGAGAAAAGAAAGCAATAACCTTGATATTTGAAAGAAGTATTGCATAAAAAAATAAGCAGATGGAAGACAGCTTCTTAGACTGAAGTAGGTGATGTTTCAAATATTTTTGACACTGAATCAAATCCTTTTCTCTTATAATTAGCATTATTCTTAGCCTTTCTTTGTGCTCCTTTAATATAAAGTACCATTATACTGGGAATCTTTGTTACGTCTTATTTTCATTCTTCTCTTTATGAGTTTGTGCATGTAATTCACTGACTTAATCAAAGCATTCATCACCTCAATCTGTTCTCCATTTAAAAACTTTATTTTGCTCCTACTGAAATCAAGAACACAATGTTCACTGCTTTTCATAGAAGTCCAAGAGTGCAGTGAGCCATCTCATCTGCAGATACCTTTTTTTTCCTGTACTGACTAATTAAAGGCATTACCCACAGATTTCTTCATTAAGATAAATATGAACTCCATCCTTCGTAAAATGGACTAAAAAAAGCATCTTATGTATTTCTTCAGTCTAATTCTACTTTTTGATCTCACGAGTTGACCAAGAGCTACACTATCACATTATCCTTTTAAGTCCTTTTGTTAATGTTAATTTCTGGTGACTAGGAAAGAAGTTATCCCACATAATCTTTGTGAAAAAAATAGCACAATCTAAAGTTTTATTCAGTCACATGAATATTAGAAATGTAACATGGAAAATAAGGTGGAAATTTTTTGTGGGTTTTTTTAGTCATTCTTCAGAAACTAAGCATTGAATGGGCAATACATAGATCTCCCTGTATATCTGTATTAACCCATCAATTTCACTGATCCAAGGACAGAAATCCTCTTGAATTTGGCAATACTCAACACAAAATCACAAGACAGACTGGCAATGGAAGACGTGCCTAACTCTCAAACTAAAAGCAAAATTAAAATCACTCCTTTAACGGATAACATATCCTCTTCCTTTCAGGATAGTGCTTGTCCAGGAACAACTATAACAGTTCAATAATTTCACAAACCAGAGCAATAATAAAAGGTACTTGGCTGAAAACATGCCTTCCTACTTTCCCAAGGTCTGCAAAGACCTTTCTCATGAGAAGAAAGAATCAGAATTACATAATGTCTTAGGTTGGAAGGGATCTTAAATAACACCTCGTTCCAACCCCCTGCCAAGGGTAGAGTTGCACCCCCTAGATCAGTCTACCCAGGGCCCCATCCAGTCTGGTCTTGGACACCTCCAGGGATGGATGCCTAGATCTTCCCGGCAAGTTATTCATTTTCTTAAATTTCTACTTATCTCATGTACTAACGTACTTTAGGAGAATTGTACAATCTTATAATGAATTGTGCAGGGAGGATCTTTCCTCCAGGATATCATACAAAAATACTTAAAATCTTACAATAGCAAGTAATTTAAGTTATCTTCATATTTAATTCACTTCTAAACTAGTAAGCAGAAGTCTGAATCTGAAATTTTTTATTCTTTTGAGTCAAAGACACAGCACATTATTATGTGCTTCTCTCCAGTGGAAAACAATGCTTACACCTAACTTCCTAATTAATTACTTTCACTACATTGCAACAACATTTCTGTTGTAAGGATATGCAAGCAGATATACTTATTTCATTTTTGCGTGATCTATCATGTTGTATATTTCCGCTACTATTATGGGCCTGCTTTAATATCTATACTACTGGTCTGGCTTATTTGTTTCTTTCTTATAAGAAAAAGAAAGAACCTCAGACTAAAATACTTATCACATGAACAATTTAATTCAGTAAAAGAAAAATTTTCAAACTGTTGCATTTAGATTCGTTTTCCATGGAATATATTACTTAAGAAAAGGTGGGGTTACTGGATGGAAAATAGATATAGTATAAGTCTAGGAAGGGAAATATTCATACAATGAAAGAGATATCCACGTTATTTAAATACAGCTGACTCTTGTCAGCAGAACTCTATTAATTCCAGTGCTGGGATCTTGCTTAAGTTTGTTTGATGTACACAAAATGTTAATACAAATAATTTGTAGCCTATTGAAATAAATATTGCACTATTTCAGCTTTTAAATAAATATAATTATCCTTGTATTCAACACTCCTAGAGACTTTTCTGTATTTTCACAGAATCATAGGGGTTGGAAGGGACCTCCAGAGATCATTGAGTCCAACCCCCCTGCCTAAGCAGGTTCCCTACACCAGGTCACACAGGTGGGCGTCCAGCCGGGTCTTGAATATCTCCAGAGAAGGAGACTCCACAACCTCCCTGGGCAGCCTGTTCCAGTGCTCCGTCACCCTCACCGTAAAGATGTTCTTGCGTACATTTTTGCAGAACTTCCTATGCTCCAGTTTCTGGCCGTTTCCCCTTGTCCTGTCTCCACACACTGCTGAAAAGAGTCTGGCCTCGCCACTTTGCTCCGCACACCTTAGATATTTATAGACCTGGATCAGGTCCCCTCTCAGTCTTCTTTTCCCAAGGTTAAACAGACCCAGTTCACTTAGCCTTTCCTCAGAGGGGAGATGCTTCAGGCCCTTCACCATCGTTGTGGCCCTCCGCTGGACTCTTCCAAGAGATCCCTGTCTTTTTTGTACTGGGGAGCCCAGAACTGGACACAGTACTCCAGATGAGGTCTTACCAGGGCAGAGTAGAGGGGAAGGATCACCTCCCTCGACCTGCTGGCCACGCTCTTTTTAATGCACCCCAGAATGCCATTGGCCTTTTTGGCCACAAGGGCACACTGCTGGCTCATGGCCAACCTGTCGTCCACCAGGACCTCCAGGTCCCTCTCTGCAGAGCTCCTCTCCAGCAGGTCATCCCCCAACCTGTACTGGTGCATGCAATTATTCCTCCCTAGGTGCAAGACTCTACACTTGCTTTTGTTAAACCTCATCTGGTTTCTTACCGCCCAGCTCTCCAGCCTGTCCAGGTCTCACTGAATGGCAGCACAGCCTTCAGGGGTGTCACCCAATCCTTCTAACTTCATATCATCAGCAAACTTGCTGAGGGTGGCCACTATCCCCTCATCAAGGTCATCGATGAAGATATTGAACAAGACCGGACCCAGCACCGACCCCTGAGGGTCGCTAGTTACAGGTCTCCAACCGGACTCTGCACTGCCAATGACGACCCTCTGTGCTCTGCCAGTCAGCCAGTTCTCAACCCACCTCACTGTCCACTCATCTATCCCACACTTCCTCAGCTTTGTTATAAGGATGTCGTGGGAGACAGTATCAAACGCCTTGCTGAAATCAAGGTAGACTACATCCACTGCTCTCCCCCCATCCAGTGACAACATCATAGAAGGCTACCAAGTTGGTCAAGCATGACCTCCCCCTGGTGAACCCATGCTGGCTACGCCTGATAACCTCCTTTTCCTCCAATTGTCTGGAGATGGCATCCAGCGCAAGTTGTTCCATCACCTTTCCAGGGACAGAGGTGAGGCTGACTGGCCTGTAATTACCTGGATCTTCCTTCTTGCCCTTTTTGAAGACTGGAGTGACATTGGCTATCCTCCAGTCTTCAGGCACCTCCCCCATTCTCCAAGACCTCTCAAAGATGATAGAGAGCGGTTCAGCAATCACCTCAGCCAGCTCCCTCAGCACCCGTGGATGCACCCCATCGGGTCCCATGGATTTATGAACATTGGTGTTGCCTAGGCGCTCTCAGACCGCCTCTTCCCTGACGAAAGGGAAGTCTTCCATTCCCCAGACCCTCTCAGAAACCTCCAGGGTCTGGGATTCCTGAGGGAGAGCTTTTTCACTGAAGACAGAAGCAAAGAAGGCGTTCAGTATCTCCACCTTCTCAGCATCCCCCGTACCAGAACACCCCCCTCACTTAGCAGGGGACCCACATTCTCCCTAGTCTTCCTTTTACTGTTAACATACTTAAAAAAGCCTTTTTTAATTATCCTTTATCTCCTTTGCCAGATTCAATTCCAGGCAGGCTTTAGCCTTCCTCATCGCATCCCTGCAGGCCTTGACAACATTTCTATATTCTTCCCAAGTGGTCAGACCCTTTTTCCACGTTTCATGGACCTCCTTCTTCCCTTTGAGTTTGTGCATGAACTCCTTACTCATCCACACAGGTCTCCTGCCACCCTTTCCCGATTTCTTGCTCACAGGGATGCATCGATCCTGAGCTTGGAAGAAGAGCTGTTTAAATGCAGACCAGCTCTCACAGGCCCCCTTTCCTTCTAACATTTTATTATGTTTGTTTCAAAAAATAACATTTCTTCTAAATAAAGTATTATTTAAGAATTAAAGCAAGCACTGGAATGCAGACATTTTATTTATTTATTGCAGAGGGAATTGTACAGAAATGTTAAAGCCAATGAATGTAAAGTTTTGGGAAGAAACCATTGTGCTTCACGTGAAAATGCAATACTTCCTTCCTCTAACCTGTAGCAAAAATGCCCATCATCCCAGTAGTGTAGTAGCAGGCCTATCAAAAACCACAATCCTGCATTACATGTCTGCTCAGAGAATATTTCAAAGGTCTTAGAACACCTTCAGCATTTCTCTGAGAAACAGATACACCTAACATGTCTCCTCCATTGTCTAAACAGCAGGAGGCCACTGAAAATGTCTTCATTTAGTGTAGACATTATTGATCTGTTCAGGCTGTATTAACCCTTTGTGAGAATAAACAATTACCTGATCAGGGCCAAGAACTGCATAAGACACCAATATGATGTGCAGAAAATGGCAAAATGGCGTTTAATCACACGTGGCATTTGTTTATATACCTTTTGCTCTACTTCGTCTACACCCCCTAAAGGTGTATTGTCCAATTACTGAGCTCGGGGGGGCACTATCCCCTGACATCCCGAATAGCCTCGCTGTCGCCTAATACAACAATTTAGCAGCCCAGTAGTACAGCCATGGTGCAGATACAGGTGATGGAGCTTCTGAATGAGAAGCTGAGGCAAGGATCACTTATAAACAAGTGAAGAGAAATGAAAAAAATATATATAAATAAGGAAATGAATGCTTCTTTTGTAATAGTATTGTCACTATAGCCTTACTAATATACAAAAACTGCAAATGACTTTTTTTAATAAAGAAGAAATTAAAAGCCACATAGACATAAATAGATTACCCTAATAAGTTTGTATTCATCTCAGCCTTTGTAAATCTACAGCTACACACAGAACCTTGCTCCAGGAATTCCTTCAAATCCAAGTGTACACAGTCAGCAAGCTAGAAAGTTTGCTGACAAGCAACCAAATAAAGTACACCCACTGAAACAGAGTATAACATCGCATATTATATGAAAGTACAAAAGTTCGCCTTCAGTGTTTATTATTACATTAAATTACATTCAGAAGATAAAGTAAGGACATTATTGGAAGAAAAACATTAGTATACAAACAAGCGTCCTAAAGATATAACAAAAAATGTTAAAACTAGCATGTTTTCTATTGCCCTGCCAGCAACAGGCACAACCCCCGCTGCTATGCAAAGCCACACCACAACAGAACCCAGCCAACCTCGCTAGATGAGTGGGCCAAGGGGATAGACCTGCCATTCCCAGCAGTTCCACACAGCCTCCCTCCTTACCTGCTACAGACAGTGCAGGTACCCAGCTCCCTTCTTTTTCTTTTTCTTCTTCTTCAGTGTCTGCTGTGACCTATAGCAGTTTACCTCCACTCATGAAACTACTATCCTCACACCCTCATTTCTTGCACAGCATTAAAGCTGAGTGCTTACTACTAATTTAGCTTGCAGTGGGGCCACCTGCCCTGTCAGGGCCACCTGCCTTCCCCCATCCCAGACATGATGGCCTGGAAAATCTCTTGGTAGACATGCAGTGTCCTCTTCCAAAATATCTCTCTACAAGAACAAAAGAGAAATTAATGAAGCAAGTAAGCTCCATTTTTAGCGGGCTATCTAAGAAAAACAGTATAGATAGCCATTTGTTTTTCTTTTTGTAGTTTTTGTTAGCTGTGCACCATTGCCTTAATACAGAGAATTACTGAGAAGTTTTCAAACACTGTAATTCAAAGCTCACATATTTTGTTTGCAAATTGTATTTTTCCTTAAATGATACTCAAAATGTATTTTCACAATAATTTCCAAGTAACACTACGGAATGATGTAAAGAACTAAAGTATTTAAAAAGATGCAGCTATCTAAAGGGGATTTCAATGAGCAATAATTACTATTGAAAACTTCGAACTGAATGACTCTTTGCTTAAAAAATGGTAGCATAAATGCTGAATAATTTGTTCCATCCACATGTGTATCCATACCTAAATACAGAAGACAACAGATTTCTTGTTTTTAATAAAAAAAGAAAATCTAATATTTTGTTTTTCATTCAAAAAACAACAACAACAACAACAACAAAAAACACCAAAACCCCGATAAAAGGATTTTTAAAATATCAGAATTTTTATTATAAAAGTTCAGGGAGAAATTTGAACTGAATTGGAGATAGTGGAACTGAATATAGGGCTTTTCCCTCTTTGGCTCCTGACCAAGATAACAGAGCCTGATTTATTATTAATAATGTGGTGGTTGTTGTTATTCTTGTTGAAGAAAAAAGTTCAACGTGAAAAATAAGTATCTCTTCATAAACTGGGTAAGAGCCTTTGTTCAAAATATTCTCTAGCTTAAAAGGGAAAATAAGGTAGATAATGGCTAGAGGAAAGGAAGTTTTAGTGTGATCATTTTCAGAGAGAGAACTGATGCACAAAGAAATCAAATTCTCTTGAAGTCACAATGGAAGTTTATATTAAGGAACAAAATAATAGAAATCACATGAGTTACAGTGGCAGGTCTTATTTTCACTTTACGAAGAACAATATGCATAGGAAAACATTTAAAGCCAACTCTCTATCATGGTCTAACTCAAATTCTACTTTCATATAAATTTCCCTATCTGCTATAACAAGGTAAATTTCTTAGAAACTTCATCTTTGATATTAAACATTTTTCTAATGTCTCTTCATTTTAATTAATTTTGCTGATCTAAATTATAACTAAAAAGTCATGTAAGTATTTCCAGAGACCATAAACTCCACTCTAAAATTAGAATTGTACTAACCCCTTCCTTTACTTACAAAGTAAGGAATTTTCCTTTTTCCTTTCTTTTGGCTAATTGAACAGACAAAAGTTTCAGAATTACATTCTGTACTGTATTGAATTTCATAACTGAACATGTATTATAGATCTACATCCAGTAGCAAGATTTCTATATAGATAAGCACTCCCAGGTTTGGACTACTCCCTGACTTATTCAAATTTTTGTTTAGAAATCAGCCTGCAGACTCAAACCAGAGACAGTTTTCCAACACCTCACCATTTCTGTTATTTAAAAATACAATAAATCCTTTTGTAATTTTAGTTACTGTTCCAAAGACACAAGTAAATTGAGAAAAATAAAAATAGAACAGATTAAAAAATGTATTAAAGTTTTTTGTGAACTGCAAAAGAGTCATTTTCACATCCAGAATATTTGAAGGATTAAGCTCATCTTTATTAATTGATGATTATTGAAGCATTTTTTAATGTTTAATATAAACACTGGTACTACTCATACTGCTATACAAAGTATAGCGTATATTAGGGACCTTTGGAACTGTAAATTATCCACAAATAAGGAGATGTAATCAAATTAGCCATCTGCATTATTCATATGTCTCATCAATAATTGCATAAGATTTAGCAATACTAAACATTGCAAATCACATAAAAATAAAAAAATGATATCATTAATTACAGGGAGAAGTATTTCTGATTTCATAAATCTTTGCAATGAGGAAATCATCATGAAAAACAACAAGTTACTGTTTATTTACTTTTTTAATCTTCATTTAAATGTCATAGTCTGGAGTTCTTAGTCAATCCTGGGAGTTTGGCTACTTGGGATCAGGCCAATTTAGGTGATGTCCAGCCTTGAAGAGATCCTTTTGGGAAAGCTCAGCTAGGAAATTATAGTAAGGTCACCTCATCCAACAAATAAAGTCTATGAATGAAACAGAGAAGGTGCTCGCTTTTATATGCATGCTGTAAAAATAAGCATGTCACATCTATAGTTTGCCAAGCGTCTGCCTAATGTTTTCCTGCCTATCCTGCGCCAAATTATCCAGAGTTTAGTTGGTGCTCCTAGACACTATGCAGAAATACAAATATATGGAGACAAATGTTTTCATAGACATTAATAACAGCTTTCACATGCTTGAAATAATACATACACACAAGTGACTTATTAAAAGATGGCATTAGAAATTAAATTATTGTACTCAAATTTGGTCAGAGGGATGATAAATTTCAAATCATTAAGAAGAAAGTTGAGCCCTTCCAGATTCCATTATGCCAGCTCAGTAGCCTTCGAGGAAATCCAGCAATACTTTGTGTTCTAGCACTATGAGATTCTTATTTTTATTCAAGCTTGTGCCTCAATATTCTTCTTCCTCTCCCCCAACATTGCAGGCTTGATTCAGGGTTTTTCTAAACCAAACTTCTAGTCTGATGGTAATAAGATAAATGCAGTCAGATAACTTCCAGCTTAGCATGGCCTTTCTTTCTCCTCAGGGATATAAGCAATCCTTTTGCTCATACTCAATAGTAAAAACACAGACAGCTGAAGCAATCTCATTGTGTGGAAGCAAGTGACTCAGACGAATTTAATCAACTGAATTGGTTTATAGCAGGATAGTAACACCTTTTCTAGAGGGTCCTTCCAAGGACAAACAAAGCAATTCACATTTGGCTCAATAACATTCACTTATACAGCAGGAAAGAATAATCACTCTATTGCAGGAATGAGAGGTGAACTTTAATAGCTTAAGTTATTTTGTAGGTCAGGTAAGTTGATAACTGTGGTTCTTTTTGACCTTAAAGCCTATAAATCTGTGCTTTAAGTTGTAGAGGACCCTTTCGTTTTTTATACGTATGGTCTAAAAGTAGAACACTCTCTGCAAATTTAGAAACACATTTTTTTTCTCCCTAGTAAGTACATGATGGCAGACTCTGATTCTACTTACCCTTTTTTAAATCTCCAATTTCATTTCAGACAGACTGTAAACAATTCCTTTATGCCTTCAGGCTAATCGTGATTTTAAAAGGCTTCTACCTTTGAATTGTTTTCCAGTAGATTTAGAAGTTACTTTTAATGAGTACAAGTATGTGCCATTCATTAATTTTTTACAGCACATACTGTATGACAAAAAATAACAAATATGTGGCACTAAACAGTGATAGGTTCACATCAGATTAGTATGATAACAAAGAAATGATGAATTATGCAATTTGGAAACCTACAAAACAGTGAAAGTAATGATTTAAATTTCCCTGACAATGCTCTATGAACTAAACATAAGTCGTAAAGATCTGACTGTTCTCTTAATTCACTCCTGTGAAAATACTTAGCACAGCTCAAATTCTTTGACAAGTAAAGGAAAAAGCAGAGATAAAGGCCAGATTATTTTTATAGATTAGTTTTCCGATTCAGAATGTCTACTGTCTTGCAAAAGAGTGTAATTTACTAGAAATATTTCCACAGGAAACAAAAGAAAGAAATATCAAATGCAAAAATGGTGTCACCCAGTGTTCCTAACATACCATTTTTTAATAATCAAAACGACAAATTCTTTTTCTGGAAGGTGCCATATTTCTTTGGGGTGGAGTGTTCCTTGTTTCACTGGATGGACTTGGGTATATCACATAGGATTTCTTCATGCTTAATAATTTTACCATTCATTTGGGGATAATTTTTTTCTTCAGTGTCCTTCAAATTAACTCTTTTAAAATCAATCATGTTCTCTCACAATTCACTGCAAAAGAATTATAAAGAGACTGAAAAGAGACCCCAAAAAAACATAGAAAAGACAAACAGTTTCAAATATCAATAGCAAAAAAATATATAGGTTTTGTTTTCTTCAGTTTTACCTGTGGTGAGTATACTGGCAGCTATTACCTTCAAGCACCATAACATAATCATGATAATTGATATTATGTATAAAAGCCAGAGGTCAAAATGTTTGGGAGGAGTGCCTCACTCCACTAAATCAATGTCTTAGAAAATATTATCCCTCTTTTCAAAGACAACTAGTAGTTTCCAATCAATAGCGTCTGTACATGATATTTCCTCAAATCAGCTAGAGATGTTGCCTTCTTCATAGCAATGAAACAGTGTTTTATTTCTGCCACATCTTGCCTTAGGGTCAAAACTCTTTCAATTTCATCAGCATAAAAACCAATTTTCCAGACTCAAACTAGTAGTAGTATGTCAAGGTTTTGTGATTTTTTTTCGTTTTCAGTATTGTACATCACAACATCATGTAGTGCACTGGGAGTTAAAGTGTTAATACTCTATCCGGGTACCTGTCCCTGCACATCACGGAGGATGGGATCATTCCCCCTCAGGGGAGGTCTTTCTCACTCTCTTCTTCTCTGACTGGCGAAGAGGCAGGAAGTTTTCAGGTGCTCTGATAACTCTCTCTCTCCTATTCTATTTGATTTATTAGTCTCAATTTCAATTAGATTGTATTATATCATAGTTAGTAAAATAAGTTTACCTCCCTAGACGGTCTATTCATTTTTTTCCTTCCCCTTTCCCTTCTCGTTTTCGGGGGGGGAGGAGGCTGGAGAGGGGGACTCTTGGGTCCACTGGCCCTGTCACGGGCATAGACTGGTCCGGATAACCCCATGACATAGTAAAAAGGAATCTACCAAATCCTCTGTAAATTATACTGATTCAAAAAAATTCCTAACTATAAAGAATTATTTCTATTTTTTTTTTTAAATAGGGGTATTTACAATTTCATGCATGCTGTAGCATGTTTAAAGCTTTTATTCCTGACTGTGCAAACAGCAAAATAAAAGTGCAGGCAAGAGAAAATCTAGTTTTGAATTAAAACGATGGTGAATTCTATTTATTTGAAAACAGAGTGCTACTGATGTAAGTATCTAGTTATTCTTGGTTACACTCCACTGTTGATAAGTTTGGTAACTTGTATGTTTAGCGGTTGGTATTAGTCAAAATATGTCAGGTACTTCAAATTAACAACTGCCTGGCAAAACAAACAAACAAACAAACAAAAAACTAAATCCAAAGAAACTCTAACTGAAATTTCAATGAAAAGAATTATGAAAGATGAAGATATTTTATATCTAGTTATTTTCAGGTATAATTAGGAGACCCACAAAGGAAGTAGAAAGGAAGATAATTGTATAAATATGTGTTCAGATATGACATACAAAACAGCTGCATTCTGAAAAGCTATTCATCAGAAGAGCTCAACATGATTACCACTGGCTTATGAAAACATATTCTGTATTTGAGGAACAGAAAGGAACTTTCTACATAATGTTGGGTTTTTTGTTTGTTTGTTTACCAAAACCTTCTGTCCCATGACTGCAACAAATTTACTTATTACTTTGTTGAATATAATAAGCAGCATAGTTTTCCAACAATTGTAAATGACAGCAAATACCTTAAATCCTTATTCAGATCCACATTTGAGGATATACTATATCCTTCCAGCAGAACAGGCTGTCTTTAAGAACAATACTCTGCATCCAGCACTATCTGTCGGTAGCTCCCTTTACTCTTCTTTTCCTTTCCCTGTCAATCCTATGCACCAAAGAAAGTAAAAAGAACATTACTTCAAATACCTTTCTTGTGGATTAACCTCATCAAATAGGGTTTCTTTATTGCCTACTATCATAATTCATAAGGATTTAGTCAAATCTAGATTTTATTTTGTTTTGGACCTTTGGATCTTTCAGATCTATAAACCTGAAGGAATGTTCTTTCATGAGAGATGATCAAAAATAATGACAAATAACCAAAAGTTCTGGTCCTTTTTTTTTGTGATATGTATATTTCTGTGATAAACGTGGATTCATTTTGCTACATTATGCTGTGCATTTTAATAGAAACTTACTCTGGAGGCCACTGAAATTAACTGCAAAACTAAACACAGTAGATAAGCAAAAATGCTGTACAACTAAACATACGAGAAATTTGTTATGTTCATCACAACCTACAGTAGCAGGAGTTCACGATTTTGTAGAAGCATAAAGTAGCTACAAATCAGAAAAAAAACATCCTTCTAATTTTATCATTTCAGCAGACCAGAAAACAAGTTTTCTGAAAAACTACATCTTAAGAAATGTGGCTCGTTTAAAAATGACGAAATTACATTCAAATATAAGACTCTCAAGAAAACATGGAACCTATTATTAGAGCTTGCTCTTGTCATGAGTCTTGCTATTGAAATAACCTTGCATCATGAATTATTCATCATAACACAGAATTTCCATTTTAGAAGTCTTTGTCTGCTTCATTTTCAGAGTTTGTGGAAAAAAATGATAGGAGGTAGAATAGTATTTTGTGGGATAGCTTCTCCTGGAACATTTCTTAATAGAGTTCAGATTCTGGATGAAATAACGGTGCCAGGCACACACAGTCTTTCTTGCTTAGCTGTGTAATAAGTGATAATAAACTCTGTAAAATTAAAAGAAGTACAAATTAAACCTGAACAGGATGAATTGAATCAAATATGTACTGCACTGTTCTGAGAATCTGAGTTCAGGCAAAGTTCAGTGGCTTACTGCTTCAGTGAAGTAAAACACGGGCATGGAATCAAGCTTACATTAGCTGAAAGCTACCAAAGATACATTGTGACTTCTAAATTAATGTGATTTAATATATGCACAGTACTAAAAATATGAGCAGTGGATATGAGCTCTGCATCTGAAGTGCATTCCACTCCTCCATAGTAATTTAAGACATCTGAAGATAATTCTGAGAAGATAACTTTTCAGGCTACAATGTCTTCAAGAAAGAAAACAAAAACCAACCAAACAAAACTCTTATGTGAATAGTATAAATAATAGCTTTGAGTAATTCACATAATTCAAATTCACATTGTACACAACTCTCAACAATATAGTGAGTATATTTGTATAGTTCAGAAAATGTTTAGAAAAAAACACCTCAAAGCACGTCTTAAATGCTTTTTCTATTTTATTCTTTTTGATTCACTTATTTAGTGATTATCATCTTCATCATACAACCAAATGGGTAATAATTAATATTTAACAAGGAATACGTAAGTTTTCTAAACTCGTTTTACCTAGCTTTGAGGAATTTACCTTCAATGTCTCCAGTTTCTAATAGGGAAAAGACATATTCTTGCCCTCAGGAAGATCTGAGAACCACCTTCAAGACTTCAAGAGATAGTTTTGCAAATATTTAAATGATAGGCCACCTTGTATTTACTTAAAATTCGAATTTGTTACTCTCTTCCCCTTTGCCCTAGAAAATAAAATATACATTCACCACCACAAAGCTGGTTGTAATTTACACTTCTATAACATTAGAAACATGCTCTGCTTAATTCTATCACTAGTTATGACTGATGAACCCAAATTCCCTACTGTACCTTCAGGGAGAGGAATCAAACCTTATCTGAATGATGTAGAATTGTCCTCCACTAAAGCAGGCAATCATCTTTTGTGCTAATTAAAGAACATTCCTCTCATCCGGGGCTGCTAGAAGGATTCTGTTTAGAGAAAAAAAACAAATGCAATTTACTTCATCCTCCCTTCTGGCTGCCAATTCCTCTTCTCAGTCATATTCACCAATTCATCCCTGGTTTCATGGAGTTTTCTTTAAAGGTTACAGTTTGAATTTGCAGTGGTTTATATACATATAAATACATATATACATATGTTCCATTGTTCTGATGACATAAGCTCAAAAGATTTGCAAGAGTTAAAATTGAGACTGGATTTTTAATTAAAGAGAGAGAAATATACCAACATTGTACATAAAATTTCTATTTTTTTCTCAGAATCAACATAATTCTCAGAAAGAAGTAAAAATATAAAATAGATTAATTTTACATTTTTATCTTTTAATTCTGAAGAACATAATGAATAGCAAGATGTGCTATGATCAGAGGAATAAATTAAGTCTTGTTTTCTAAGATTATTTTTTGTGTGGGGTTTTGTTTTTTTTTAAATGAGTTATCTCTGCTGCAATAACTTCAACAGCATACTTGACATTTTATTTGCCTTCAACTGTTCTAACTTCTCTGATTCCTCCATTCCGGAATTCTTCTTATTTCTCAAGTCCATTAATTCTCCCAACAGTTCAGTAATATGCTTTCTACATCCTCAAATAATAAGAGAAAACTGTTTGTTTCAAGTGGAGATATATGTTTGAGCATTGCTTAGTATGAAACTTATGCATTTTTTAAAACATATATAAATTATCAATGAATATTTATTAACAAATCTTTGGGTTGGAATGAAATAATGTTTGCAAAGGAATTTACATGGCTCTCATTTTTATTGATGTTCTTTTTCCTCTGTAGAGTGAATCACTGAATGTATCAAAAGTAGAATATAAAAATAATTGTGAGGGCCTTCAATTTAACTGGCTTGTTCTCCATTTTCTTTTGCAGACTGGGTCAATATGTTTATACTTTGGAACTGTGTTCTACTGCTGAGAACAAGTTATTCTTTTTGTGGTAAGACCACCTGGACATCCATCATTGTGTCAGCCCTTGGCTTTACTCAGCTGCTGACTATTTTCTTGCCTTCTTCAGTAGAGCGAGTTGACCTATTCTAATACAGTTTCAAGGGAATCCATCAGCTATTATATTTGTTGTATTAATAACGGTGTTTGCAAGTGTCTGTTGGTTTATTTTTTTTTGTTTTGTTTTGTTCTGTTTTGTTTTCTGTAATTGATGTTGTTCTTTTATAAATGAATATCTGAGTCTTCACTAGCTGAATAGATAGATAGCGATTGCTTTTGCTGCATACAGCAACAAGTTCTTCCCACTTTTGTGTACTTTTCCATATCTTTTATTATCCATTCATAATCTTCTTTATTGTCACACTGACTTAACAAAATGGGCTCATAATAAAGGCTTCTGCTTACTCAGAAACCTTTCTGATTGTTTTCATCTACTGAAGTCAGTCAGTTTTACCGATGATTTCAACAAGAGTGGAACACCTCTGTGTGCTATTTACTATTTTTTGCTTGCTTTGAGTTAAAAAGATTTACAGAAGTGATAAGATTGTTAAAATTATAAAATTGCTTCCTTACCTGGTACTGCTTTGAGGAAATGTTATCAAAAATGCTTTCAGCAAACTCTATCTTTTCAAGATTATTATTGAAATAAAAATAGGTTTTATCTGAACCTACTCTGGACTGATTAAGAATTCAGCACATCTGTGTTATCAACCTCTTGCATCTTTCTGTCTCAAAGCCAACATTTTCTGTTCGGAGGGATGAAAATTCCTTTTTTTTCATTCATATGGCATTTCCTATTGCAAAGTTTAACTTAAAGCTTTCAAGTTTAAACAAACTCAAAAGCAGTAAGTGAAATTCCATACAAATCATCAAGTTTTGCCTTTATGAAAATAAAGAATATTAAACTTGCAGTTTTTCTTTGGAGGAGGGGAATTATTATTTTTGAATAATGTAGTCATATTAACTTCTTTGTTGATGTTGAAATGGAGATTTCGACCTAACTCAATCTCAAGCAAGGCAGGTAGCTACACGGGTGGGAAATTAAGTTCAGATAAAATCTTGCATCTGAATTTCACTAGAACTTTACATAACGCCTCCGATCACGACTGAGATTAAATACCCCAAACTTAGAAGGAATTTAATTTCAGTCCAATTTAACATGTTGCAATTCTGACCTATTTTATACTAGATTATCATGTATTAATGAAATTGGATACTGAAACTTTGTGTATATTTTGTGTTTTGGCATTTCTTCTCAAAATAACTTCCATGGTTTTACTAGAAGCAATATTTAAAATTAGTGTCATGCAAGTGAAAAAGAGGGCAAATAAGGTATTCCAACACTTAAAAGCCTAGGAAGGATGGAAAAGAATGTTTCCTGTCATCGAAAAGAGAGCAATATATAATGACCTGTATTACATAATTATACTGCATGTGTATTTTGTCCAGATCCTCAGTACACACCGAACTACTTCTAAATAAGAAAATATAATATACACCTCTTCTAATTACATTTTATCACAGTCATTTTACAGTTGAATCTTTAGTTGTATGTCTACTGATATGGTTAACAATGAATCTATCCAAAGACCTTGTTTCTTGTTTTAACCATGTCACACCTTGTATCTATGTTGGCTTTTATTTTGCTGTCAAATCAAACACAGTCTATTTTTCTTCTCTTTTCAAAACTCTAATGATCAATTCTCAGCCCCTGTAACATCTCCTATTCAGTATTAGATCATTTGCTTCTGTACAGTTCCATCATCATTATTTAGCAAAGATTTTCATTCTGTATGTTTGGACTTTTAATCCTGATGTTCCTTTATAAATGAGAAGATCTTGTAAAAAGACATAAAGCCACCTCATAATCTACCTATCTCATGTCTCGAGTGATACGGACATTTTGATAGAAAAACGGTTAATTCCTCCAGTTGGTATACTAATCTTGCCTTTGCTTAGCCTTCTCTGTCTTCACAAGATTTTAAAATGTCTCAAAAATGTCAATACTCTTCGTTGAGAAAATGCAAAAATGAAATATTTTGACATTACTGTAACAAATAAATATTTTGATTCAGAAAAAGTAGTTTCAAATTCAATCCAAATTTACAACTAGTCTTGCTGAAACTGCTCATTTGACAGAGGTAAGTAGCTCAGTTCCACTTGTGACTCTCAGGTCTTTAACAGCTTTTGTAAGATTTCTTTTAGAAATTGATAGGAAATTTCTTGTTATAAGGAAAAATTTATTCTTAGTCTTACTGTTAGTTAATGAACTTTTCATTTTAAATCTCTCTAGATAAAAAGATGTCTCATTTTTAAATTACTCAAGAATTCACAATGTATTGAGTGACTGAGTTTTGTAAAGAGGTACTAATCAAAGAGTTGCTTTTTTTTTTTTTTTCTGAATTAAGTTCTTAAGTGGATGTGCATGAGGTTTTATGAAAACAACTGTGTTTCCAGCTTTATTATCATTCACTAGACTCAGACTTCTATGTGTCTATATGAATAAGTATCTCTTCACGTATTATGCATAAGCCTGATGGAGCTATATGTAACACAAAAGAATAAACACAGTAAGTTGCATTCAGCATTTACTGTTGAAAATTTACCTTTGAACCATGTTGTTAAAATGTTGGTTATGTTTCTTTCCCATTAGATTCACAGTTACCTCTTTGGTGTGTATTTTCTCAGAAAAAGTTTGGATAAGTTCTGCAACTATTCTCATGATGTGTAACACTGAATTCTGTTTCTGTAAAAGGCTGTAATGAATACCAAAGAATCAATCACTTTTTACATTCTGTTTAATAATCTTATCTAATGACATCCACATTGTTATATATCATGGATTAAGATTTTGTGAGGACAAGGATCTCTATCCCTCAGAACCTGCATGGAATGATAAGAATAGAAAGCAAGTTAAGTGATCGTGAACTTTTATTTGAATCACAAAAAGAAGGTGGGATGTTAAGAGATGAGAGGGAAGCCAGTTAAAATTCATTCATTGCCTTTAGGCTATTTGAAAAGCAAATAAATGTGGACGCTTCAGTGGAAAGAATGATAAACAATGGCATACAAAATAGTTGTGTTGCTTTTTTACATTGCCACTATCTTAATAGTATTCTGAATACTATTTATCAGTTTCATTAATTGAGTGAAAGAAATTGTAATATAGAACAGGTCTGCAGTTCAATAATGCAGCCCATGAAATGCTACAGCTTCAAAAATCAACAAAGAATCACAACAGAATATAGGCTATACAAATTTTGCAACTGAGCAATAGACATGTAAACAGCCTAGCCACTTAAATATAGAAATCAGATAGAAAAAAGAAGAAACAAAATAAAATGGAGTAACCCAACCATATGAACTTAAAAAAAAATTGTTATTTTCATTACGCCTCTGCTAGTAGAGACATATTTTTTTGTTCCATGAATATACACAACTGCTTTACAAAGGTAAATAAATAAATATATTGTTAAATCAGAATTCATACTTCAGTGATTTATTGTCTACAGTCTAGATCTCGTATTGAACTTAGTATCATAAATCATGGAATCAGTGTAAGTTTTCTGTTAAATAAAAAGGATACTCATCAAAATAAATGTATCAGCCTACATGGAATCCCATCATAATGAGTCTGTGGTCATGATTATGTGTCACTGTCTCCGTCCAATTACGGGGAGGAGAGGAGATTCTTTGTTATATGTATACCCGACAGCGAGATTAAGACACACCAGGTCAAATGTTTGCCTGACCAGTTTATTACAAATCATAGTTGCTTAGGGAGATGGGGAAGGGAAGACAGGTGATAGAAAAGAGATAGGAAGTAAAAGCAAAGAAAGTCAGAGAGACAGCCACCACCAAGATTCTCCTAGCTTGCACCTAGTTTGTCTATTGGTCCTAGGAATTCATTCCAGTCACCACAGAGGATGGGAAAGCAAGGAAGCTTCGCACCATAGCAGGCCCCAGGGGATTCTTTCCTGAGTGGTTTCTTTCTCTTAGGGAATTCCTCTCGAAGTTGTTTCTTTTCTCAGGGAGTTCCTCTCAGAAGTACTTCTTTTAGTGGGGACCTTTTATCCCCTGCTTCTCAGTTTCTTTTTTTTCTTCTTCTTTTCTCTCTGTTAGCGTGACACACATAACCAAACAGATGAGCCAGCAAGGAGTGGTGCCTTCGTTGCCATGCACAGGCGTTATCACCTTTTGCAGTGGTCAGCTCCTTCAAGCCACCCCCCACCCCTCCCCAGAAAAAGACTGCTTGTCCCACTTCTGCTTATCTTTAAAATCATAAGCAGAAGTATTCTGGCATGTTTACACCCACCACACCCCCCTGATAATTCGCAGATATCAGAGTCTTATCACCAAAAAGGTCTCGCAAAGGAAGCTTTGAGCAAAGGAAAGAAAAATAAATGAACAAGAGGGGTTCAGAAACCATCTTTCACAGCCATTTAAAATATATTTAGATCTCTCCAACATATTTGGTAATTTTGGGCCAGTCTTAGGCATTCACATATATGCACAAGTGAAATAATAGGAAAATAACGGTGTATACTACATCAGGATTCCATGAGGTCAACTAAAGAACCAGACAAGGTTTTACAATGGTTCAAACTGAAAAAAAAAAAAAAAAGAACAAGAAAAGCCCAAAAACAAAATGTAAATGAGCCTCTACAGCATGTTGAAGTCTCAGTCCAGAATAACTCAGTCTGAATGTGAAAATATAGACAGACTAGAAGTGGTCAGACACAGAAAGGACAGTGAAGATAGTGAAGACAGACAGACTGGATAAAAAGCACATCATAAATGTATTCCTTGAAAAAAGTTTTGAACAAGCTTTTACTTTTATTTAAACAGAGTTGCTTAATTTTTTGAATTGCTTTTCAAAAAATATTCTTTAATTTTGACTTGCTAAATATAATTACAATATATGATTTAGTTAAGAAGGATAAAAAGGCAAAGAATTAATAACAGAATATTACAATAAAAGAAAATTAATAAAACAAAATGATCTGCCTTCCAAACAATTTGTACTAGACTTAAAGAGTGCAGGTCTGCATTTGGCTGATTACACAATACACTTTGTGCCTTTTGCCTGGCACGAGAAAAGTGGCGGTGTTATTACCTGTTTGGTCTGTTGATTTTTGTCACCAACATTTCAGATTTTAGTGCAATGTTCATCTAATCTGCAATTTTGATCTTGAGATTTTCTGGGAACAGAGAAAATGAACATGATGCTAAATATGTAGACATGGCTATAAATGTCTACGTAGTTCATATTCTCACTGTCATAAAAAGTCAAATTATTTTTAGAAAACAGAGGTCTGTTATGATTTTCCAGGGATGCCATAATAGTCTTGCATGACTCTTCCTTTTTCTGTTGTATGCTGAAGAGAATATTTAACTTCTAACATGAACTTGCCTCCTCATCTCACCACAGCGATAACTGGACCTCAGAACTGAGTGTGCACAGAGATCAGTAGATGGGACATCCACAGTTCCTTCCTATACAAAGTGAGACCATCCCATCATATATTCTTTCTTTCTTAGCTGTTGAGCTTCTGGATTTCATGCAACCACCTGAGCTGCTTAAGGAACCTTAATTTCTAGGACCTGGGCAGTCTGCCTACCTTTTCACACACTTAATAAAACCAGACAGAAAGAACTACAGAATTAAAAGGAAAAAAAAAAAAAAAAAAAGCTTATGGAAAAAGTAACAGAAGGTTCTTATTCTAAAGAGGGCTCACATTTGTTTCCAATATAAACCTTGAATGTAACATGGAAAACTGAAATAGCATTTTTCTTCAAGGGCACTACCACAAAATGAGCAGAAAGCGTGATTCAGGACTGCAGAAAGTACCTGGCATACAACAATTTCAGTATGAGTAATTTCTAAGCAATTACTACTTTCTACTTAGTTTCATTTTCTTGGGGTAAAATAATTGCCTCAGCATTGTTAACCTCCATTTTTTCCCCTTTTATTATAGAAACTATTTTGTTTGTTTGTTTTTCATTCCAGAGTAATAGGTAATGCCAATTCTATTTTATAAACAGCTTATCTCTGAGTGTTATCCAAAAAGTTGGAGTAATTAACTGAAAAATATATTTACAGAGCTCCTTAAAAAAGATATTTTTTACATTATTTTTTCCTCCTTACATATTTCATTTACACACATGTATGACCAGAACAAATTTATGTCTAGTCTCCAGACTGAATCTTTCTCAAGGATAAACTCTAAGCAAAGGTCATAGCAGAAATAAAATCACTCTACTATCCTAAAGGATTTGAGTGACTAAAACTTACAAGGTATATTATAAAAGGTAACACATTAGGTTGGAGAATTCCAGCTTCCCTCCCCCTCCTTCCCAACCCCCCTCTGCCTTCATCTATTACAGGAATGACTGGCCAACTTCTAATTGCTTGTTATTGCTCAATGTAAGAGCTCCTCCTGCTGACCTGATGCATCACAATATCATCCTAGGGATCAGGAAGAGACGTACTTTAAAGTAGAAACTGCTTTGCCAAGTTGCAGTTCATCAGGCTAGAGAGTTGAAAGCCAAAGGAGTTGCGTATGATAATTTGAAAAAAGCATAAATATGTAAGCAGAGTATTGAAGTGTTGTTCCTAAAAAAGAATGGAAAAAAAAATACTTAACACTGAAGTTTGTGCATAGAATTTCCTGAATAGATGTAGAACCCTTGAGGCTTTTCTCACTTAAAAAAAAAAAAAAAAAAAAAGTTGCTGAGAATGGTTTATTACTTAAGGAGACTTAATACCTCTTTCTCTGCAACCAGTTAGTAAATTTGGATATATTACAAAGGTCCATACACAACTAACAAATGAGATCAAGTGAGTACCATGATATAAACATTAAAGCAGCATAGGAACATAAATTATAGCAGTCTCCCTTTGACCTATGAGAAATGCAGATGTCACATGTGTTATCCCAAATATAAGAAACTAGAGAAAAAATTCCTTTGTATTACTGATATGTCAGAGCAGACATACCAGCTTACACATTCTTCTTTTCTAAGACTTAGTCTTGAGCAAAATAATACTTTGGAGTAAAGGTAGAAATTTCCTCTGGGTTTCTGCCCCACGGTCTAAATAGCCATGAACATTTAGGTGATGACGTCTTCGTTAATACACTTTTGGATCCACAGACCATTACACCACTTTAGCTCTGCTCTGCTTATTAGGCTAAACAATGAAAAAAATCACACGAACAACTGAACATTTAGCAGTGTCATAAATATCATCACTTCACCTTCTGGCTTTTCTACAGTTTTAAGGAGATCATTTGTCAGTGTTAATTCAGCAATCACATTTCAAAGACAGACAGACAGCTTAAAACAAAAATTGTTGTTGTAATCTCTTTCAGAATCAGTTCAAACTTCAAGCTAATATTTCCTTCCATATTCCTCTTTCAAGCGTAAATCTTGCTGGACACATGGGACAGACGACAGGCTCTTGTGGGAAACCCAATGAGTTATGACAAGAACCATTCTGAAGTGCTGTGATGGTGGGTCGTCCACAGAGAAAAAAGCAAGATTAGGGCCTTACATCTTTAGTGGGTACTTCAATTCACATTTCATCTGCTAGATGCTAGTAAATGTGAATTATCATTATTTGGGATGTTGGCCAAATCTCTCCAAAAAAATTAAGGTAATACTAGGGGGATATGATGTCATGAGCAAGAAATGTTTCTACGAATACCTGCTATTTGAAGTGGTGAAATGTTGACCCTTCTGTGTGCGTGTACTGCTTTTTTTTTTTTTCCAATCTTTTGTTCATGAGGTTTTAAAGCTAGATGCCATAACTACTGCCCTAATGATACTGCACTGAAAAGACAGCTGACAAAATGCAGAAAGACTGCAAAGCCAAAGTTTGAAACAGAATCTCCAACATTTAAAACTTGCTCCAAGACTGAGATTAAAGAAAAGAGGAAATATTTCCCTCACTTTATTGTTTAATCTGATTTATCTGTTGCAGGCAATTTTCTAAACATCTTAAGGAAGGATACAGCAGTAGCATGTCCTGTTACGCTGTCTTCTAGCCTTTCTGATGGCATATTGACTATGTAAAACAGACTTCACGTACTCCTTTCTAATAATCAGTCCCATGCAATCCAGCTGACACTGAAATTGTGCGTTTAGATTACAGCCTAGACAAAGTGAAAAATTCAGCTCTGAACAATCTAAAAAGCTAAGTTAACCCACAACTGAAGTGCAGATGTTGTGTAATCACCTGGTTTCAAAAGTACCCCTACTGATAATCGAGTTGTCAAAGAACTTCATTAATAATCTGTGCTTATAATCCACTGCATCTGACCTGGGGACAGCTATTACCCACAGCCTAGCCACAGCAGAGTTAAATATAATGGCAGACTATATGTATAAATTTAAAAGAGGAATGTAAAAATAAACAGTGAAGTTATCTGTGTCCTGGTGAGGCCTGATCTGTTCAGTATCTGCAACATAGCTCTCCACGAACAATTAAAGGAAACTCTGGGAAGCCTGTGCCCTAATCCCTTAAGTAAAGATATTTCAGGAGACAGAATCAAGCACAAAAACTTTCCTATGACTCTCCATCCCTTGAAATGATGCCACCACAGAACGCATGCCAAACTGTTAATGAAACCTGGCGTGTAACAAGCTTGGTGTGCATTGGATACATGTGAATTATGTCAGCCAGCCTGGTTCTGCTTGGACTTTTCTCCAGAAAGGATATCTGTTTTGATTTTCTATTTCAGAATACAATAGACTGGGAAATACTTTAAGGGAGGATGAAGTGCGTGGATCTAAAATTCACAGCTGTCCAAGTTGGGGTTTGTTTGATTTTTTTTTATTTTTTTTTTTTCAATAAAAAGAAAATAACTTGAAACTGTGGAAAAGTTTGAATTCATCTTTGTCCATTAACATTGGTAGTATGCTGCCCTATGATTTATTTAGTGGATGGCATTATAGAAAATCTCTGGGAGACAGACAGTTCAGATGATGCTTTCCACACATATTTTCCAGTTCAGTTAAAAACTTAAAATCTAAAATCTTTGGTAAAACTTGTTCCTTTCTCACATCCAAATCAAGAATATTTAGCTGATATTGTTTTCAGCTGAAACATTAGGAATTTTGAGTCCTAGAATGGGATTTTGAATTTCATCCTCAAAGTAATTTGATTCTTTAGATGCTTCTAAAAATTTATAAAATATAATATGTAGATAACAATCTTTTTTTTTTCAAAACAGATATCAGAAATTTCATCTTAACTCAGATAATTCTGGCAGATGATTTCAAACACAGCAGAAAGACTGCCCATCAGATTGTTATTGAAGCTGGATCTGTTCTTGTAGATTGTGCATGCTGGACTGGCTTGCTCAGAAGGCTCTTGAGATGGTAAATCATCTTCAGATATAGATGTATGAACTTGCTGACATTGTTACATAATAAAGCTATATAATTTATAAATTTAGAGTATACACATTATATATAGTGTATAATTACTGTATACTTGAAAGTACAGCAAAATAAAAGTTTTGATTTTCTTTGTTTTTTAATTTATTGTGGGGAAAAAATATGTTTCCAGCATGTCTTGCTGTCTTATTCACCCTTAAGATGACAGTGACTGTCATGATGTTCTCTCTTCTTACAGCAGCTCTAAACCCATCACCCTGACAGCCAAGAGACCATTAGCTAAAAGTGAATGTGTTCAGAGCTGTGTCCATACAACATCTTTACATGCTGTTCTTCTGTAGATTCAAGAATAGCTTTATTTTACCATACAACTACCTCTTTCTGTTTGTTTTGCCAGTCTCCAGCTGTGTCTGTACATATTGAAATATCACTCCTAAGCTAACAGTACACACAATAAGTATCTCCCTGGAAAAAGGCTTAAAGTGCACCAACACTTCTTTCTTTATCTGGGCTGGTCTGAATTGGGTGGATATGTGCCACCCTCTGTGAGGACCAGAGGAGTACTGGAGCAGGCCACTGCTGCATCTTAGTAATTAAGGCCTTAAAGTATCTTTGTAAGCAAATAAGATTAGTGTTGTCAGCTAGGTCTGTGAAAATGCAGTCACTCTATTCCAGGCAACCATGGCATGGGGATTCAATCAAAGCTGTTATAACATAGGTGCAAATCAAATTTATGTGCTATGTACCCTCCACAGTAGCTACGAAATGCAGCTTCTGTTTTGAGCTTACTCAGACAAAAGCATCCTGGAGGCCATTAATAACATTAATTAATAACTTTTACAACCAACTCACTCTTTCTGGATTGGAGTACAGCACTATTAGCCCTTTCCTCACCATGTCTCTTTCTGAACTCATCTGTTGCAAAATCCATAAGAAATCACCAAGTGGNTGGATGTGCATGAGGTTTTATGAAAACAACTGTGTTTCCAGCTTTATTATCATTCACTAGACTCAGACTTCTATGTGTCTATATGAATAAGTATCTCTTCACGTATTATGCATAAGCCTGATGGAGCTATATGTAACACAAAAGAATAAACACAGTAAGTTGCATTCAGCATTTACTGTTGAAAATTTACCTTTGAACCATGTTGTTAAAATGTTGGTTATGTTTCTTTCCCATTAGATTCACAGTTACCTCTTTGGTGTGTATTTTCTCAGAAAAAGTTTGGATAAGTTCTGCAACTATTCTCATGATGTGTAACACTGAATTCTGTTTCTGTAAAAGGCTGTAATGAATACCAAAGAATCAATCACTTTTTACATTCTGTTTAATAATCTTATCTAATGACATCCACATTGTTATATATCATGGATTAAGATTTTGTGAGGACAAGGATCTCTATCCCTCAGAACCTGCATGGAATGATAAGAATAGAAAGCAAGTTAAGTGATCGTGAACTTTTATTTGAATCACAAAAAGAAGGTGGGATGTTAAGAGATGAGAGGGAAGCCAGTTAAAATTCATTCATTGCCTTTAGGCTATTTGAAAAGCAAATAAATGTGGACGCTTCAGTGGAAAGAATGATAAACAATGGCATACAAAATAGTTGTGTTGCTTTTTTACATTGCCACTATCTTAATAGTATTCTGAATACTATTTATCAGTTTCATTAATTGAGTGAAAGAAATTGTAATATAGAACAGGTCTGCAGTTCAATAATGCAGCCCATGAAATGCTACAGCTTCAAAAATCAACAAAGAATCACAACAGAATATAGGCTATACAAATTTTGCAACTGAGCAATAGACATGTAAACAGCCTAGCCACTTAAATATAGAAATCAGATAGAAAAAAGAAGAAACAAAATAAAATGGAGTAACCCAACCATATGAACTTAAAAAAAAATTGTTATTTTCATTACGCCTCTGCTAGTAGAGACATATTTTTTTGTTCCATGAATATACACAACTGCTTTACAAAGGTAAATAAATAAATATATTGTTAAATCAGAATTCATACTTCAGTGATTTATTGTCTACAGTCTAGATCTCGTATTGAACTTAGTATCATAAATCATGGAATCAGTGTAAGTTTTCTGTTAAATAAAAAGGATACTCATCAAAATAAATGTATCAGCCTACATGGAATCCCATCATAATGAGTCTGTGGTCATGATTATGTGTCACTGTCTCCGTCCAATTACGGGGAGGAGAGGAGATTCTTTGTTATATGTATACCCGACAGCGAGATTAAGACACACCAGGTCAAATGTTTGCCTGACCAGTTTATTACAAATCATAGTTGCTTAGGGAGATGGGGAAGGGAAGACAGGTGATAGAAAAGAGATAGGAAGTAAAAGCAAAGAAAGTCAGAGAGACAGCCACCACCAAGATTCTCCTAGCTTGCACCTAGTTTGTCTATTGGTCCTAGGAATTCATTCCAGTCACCACAGAGGATGGGAAAGCAAGGAAGCTTCGCACCATAGCAGGCCCCAGGGGATTCTTTCCTGAGTGGTTTCTTTCTCTTAGGGAATTCCTCTCGAAGTTGTTTCTTTTCTCAGGGAGTTCCTCTCAGAAGTACTTCTTTTAGTGGGGACCTTTTATCCCCTGCTTCTCAGTTTCTTTTTTTTCTTCTTCTTTTCTCTCTGTTAGCGTGACACACATAACCAAACAGATGAGCCAGCAAGGAGTGGTGCCTTCGTTGCCATGCACAGGCGTTATCACCTTTTGCAGTGGTCAGCTCCTTCAAGCCACCCCCCACCCCTCCCCAGAAAAAGACTGCTTGTCCCACTTCTGCTTATCTTTAAAATCATAAGCAGAAGTATTCTGGCATGTTTACACCCACCACACCCCCCTGATAATTCGCAGATATCAGAGTCTTATCACCAAAAAGGTCTCGCAAAGGAAGCTTTGAGCAAAGGAAAGAAAAATAAATGAACAAGAGGGGTTCAGAAACCATCTTTCACAGCCATTTAAAATATATTTAGATCTCTCCAACATATTTGGTAATTTTGGGCCAGTCTTAGGCATTCACATATATGCACAAGTGAAATAATAGGAAAATAACGGTGTATACTACATCAGGATTCCATGAGGTCAACTAAAGAACCAGACAAGGTTTTACAATGGTTCAAACTGAAAAAAAAAAAAAAANAAAAAAAAAAAAAAAGAAAAAGAAAAAAACACTTTATGAAAGAATGTTCAAGGTAAATAATGGTAATATCTCTGTAGATAAACTCTAGTCTGAATAAAAATTAATAAATGCATTAAATAGTAGGTCACAAAATGCAATCTAGTCTTGGAAGCATATTTGCTACATCACCCCTTTCATGTTGTTATCTCCCATTATCCATAAATAACTATGCAATATATATATGTGTGTGTGTGTGTGTGTATGATATATATTTAAGCTTGTACATATTTATATTTAACTATATATAACTCTGTATCAAAGTTCTCATAAGTATTTTTCACTGTGTACTGGATGTTATAAAACCTCACTTCTCCTAGGGGGGAAAGCCGACAGCAGGGCGAGTATGAAGCAACTGGCAGGCTTTTATGAAATTTGGCACATATGTATGTAATAATAATATGTATACTATGTCAAGATCCGAAGTTTTGTAGTCAAACATTCAATTTTTTTTTTATGACCTGGAGATGTTTATTACTCCTTAAAATGTCCCCCAATGTCTATTAGCAGGAGCTATGTATTTATGCATATTTATTTACGTAGTGCTGGAAAAGTGAATGACAACATTTATAAAGAAATATATTAAATATATTAAATATTCAAAAATGCAAGAAAAACAAGTGCAATTTCTATTACACGAAAAGATCTTCCCACAAAATTAAATGATTTTGCAAGTGTTTGTTGCAGCATCATAGCTGTGTTCATTCTTCCACAATAGTCTGTGGTAGGACTGAGTCAGTGACATCATTGCCTTATTAGGAGCACTGATTCTGGGCTGAAGTTCATCATCCTGTCAACAGCAAGTGTGACCATTTGCAGGGCAAGGACATGTCAGGACACATGGGACACATTTGTATATACAGCCTTTTCCTGCTGTCTGTCCGCCTGCAGCTTAAAATCAATCCCACCCACATTCCACTTAAAATCTGCAGAGGGAGAAGGATGAGGGAAAGAAGGGGAAGGACATGGGGGTGGAGAGAAGAGGGAAAAGCATTGATAAGAAAGCACAATGACTGGAATGTATAGATTGGAATGAGGGGGGAAGTGGGAGAGATTAATGTCTGTTATGTGAAGAAGCTACTTAGGAGTAGGAAAAAATTAGTAAAAAATGACAGGAGGAACTTCAGGAGTTAAGCAACTTATGGAGCATTTCTGATGTTATTTGTAATTCTTTCTTATTTCAAAATAAAATTTTATATACTTAACCTGATTTTCATGTCTATATTGTTATTTTTCTGCATATACCCCCTAAAACGTATCTAAGTACATATACTTGGACCAGAAAACAGTTAACATAGAAACTATATGACATCCTAGAAACACTTCCTCACTGCATCTGACCACATAAATCCAGTTCAACTGCTCAGGGAAAGTAGAGACACTGACTGTCAGTCTTTATTTTTGAATAATTTGTTGATTCTTTGTTCTCATGTGAGAAGGTTAACGGTATTTTACTTTCATTTTTCATGAATGGTCAGAAGAATTGTTCTCTCTTTAAAAGTACCTCCAGTGGGGACATCCCTTCTAAACCATGCAGTGCTGTACCAGCTTCAACTAATATCAATTCCAAGGGATCAAAGACCTTCTACGTGAGCGTGACAAGATTTGAAATAGTGTGCTGGTGTTTAGGAATAGAGAGCATTAGAGCAAAATATGCAGTAATTCCTTTTACTTATGAGTGAGTCCCTCATGTAAAATCCATACCCTGTGGAGTAACTGTAGGTGCCTAATTGACTGCCTGTAAGCAAACTATTATGTCTCGATTACTCCATCAGCTGCAGGGAGGACACAGTGGGAAAAAACAACTTGCAAGTAAAGTTTTCTCACCCCTGCCTAGTGGTGAACTCCTTAGCTGCTTTTTCCATTCTAAATCCAGAACGTGCCTCCTCTTACAAACTCCCTAGTGCTGGCATGCACAGCACACTCTGCTATGGCAATTGTGTCAGATAATTAGGAACAAATTTAGTATAAGCATGCACACAGTTCCTAACAAAGCCACTACCTTTATTAACAAGATTGTCACTGTAAGAAAGAGGTGTTGACACTTACACAGTGTAAATGTGCCATCGTACAGCATCATCAGCACAGCTCCAGCTCTTCTTGTTTATCCTCACTTTGTATCTCTTTAGAAGTAGACAAAGACTGATGACTGCAACAGAAGGTGGAAAAAAATGAAAAGCAATACAGTGGGAGTGATTAAATATATTATTTTAAGGATATATTCATTGTGTACTCATAGACATCAATTTTTATACTGTATCTTTTGTAATTCCACAGTTTAGCTACTGACATGTGGTTTTCCATCTCCAGAAATGTATAATGCAGTAACCAGGAAAAATATAATTAACTTCACTCTGTCTTCTTTCTAATCTACTGGATATCTAAAAAGAACTACATGCTGCATACAAAGATTGCTGATCAATCTGCACAGAAGTAGCAGTGCACTGAAGGAAATGTCCTCCTCTGACCCAAGCAATACTCCAGAGAATCACAGTTGATCAGGAAATACCGTGAAAGCAGTGTTTTCTGAATTCTTTAAGACATGGTAAAATAAAGGTCAGCTGGAATTAAAAAAACTCAAAACTGAAAGCAAATGTGAATATATATTTATACTCACGCATATAGATCTCTGTAATTTCTTAAGAGTTAAAGACTGTCTTAAGTTGTTTATTTATTTATTTATTTTGACAGAAGTTGTCTATCTACCTTACCTATTTCTATAGATTAACTGATTATCCACAGATTTGACAGAACATGTAAAGCCACACCTTAAAAAAGATGAAGAGTTTTCCTCATACTTATGATTATTCTTAAAAAGAATGGGCAAGGAAAACAAAGCCATCTGCCCTCTGCCTTTTATAATCCTCATGCCTATTTATACGTAGCATTTAGCTCTCATATGATGGACAAAAGAAATCACAACTGATTACTGCTTGTGGAAACTCATTAAACTAGGATAACTCAATTGCTTGCAATAACATATTCTCACATTCATTTGTTTCGGCATCTGCTGTCTGCTGGACACCACCAACCCTGAGCAAATGCATAAGCTGAGAAGAATGAGATCTTTGAGATCTGAATATGGGATGAAAAATAAACTGTACTCAAATTGCTCTTACTAACATTGCAAGTCTTCAGCTTAGACTTCAGTAGCAGATTGAGAAAGATAAAAGAAAAAACGGACTTAGATTATATATTCAATGAAGATGTTCAACTTTGTTCAATTACAGCAATTACACTGAGGAAACTTGACAGTGGAGGAAATCAGTCACTCCTTTATTGGGGAAGAAATCTGCAGGTATGCCTGCCTGGTTTTTTGGTTTTTTTTTTTTGTTTGTTTGTTTGTTTTTTGTTTTGTTTTGTTTTGTTTTGTTTTTTTTACTACTCAGGTATTCAAAATTAACACTAATGGATTTATTCTTTGTTCTTACAGGCTTTTAAAAAGTCATAAAGAGATTAATAATGTTCCTGGCTTACATGAGACTATTCTTAAGTCGTAGAGGAAGCCAGAAATGTTTCTACATTTCTCCATATACTATTTTGTCTCTTACAGGTATCCTTCTTGCCAATATGCTTCCACAATATATCTCAGGACAGTATAACTCTACTTTTTACCTGCTTAGACAGTGATACTTGTTAGATAATGCACAACACTTGAAAATATAAAATTAAAACAAAAGAAACAAATAAAAAACCAATTAAGATGTACAGAAGCATATCAGAATTAAAGTAACATTCACAAATGTAATATTGGATAGAATCTAGTCTCATTTAATATTATTTTCTATTTCCAGAATACAGAGTAAAAATAAGTTTCTCAGATCAAGGTTTCTATTGCTCCTCTGTTACCGAGTGTTAGTTAGAAATTCTGAGTGTTACTCAGAAATTCCAAAAAAGTAAAATCACCAGAAGTTCTGATGCAGAAGCAGTGGGCACCCACCATAAAATAAGAGTGTAGTTTAAACACAGAAATCCAGAATCTCAAAGAACTCCATATGAGAGTCCGTAAGCATCCAAGTTTCCTTACTGAGTTTGTCACTGCACCCATCCAAATATGTCACGCTTTCAGCTGAATGGAATATCTTCCCCTCCCAGTCCTTCTTGAATGCATAACAGTGTGTTCTTGTACTGAATTCATACAATGGCCATGTTCAGTAGGTGTGCTCTGAGCTTACTTCATGCATATTGACAGCATAAACTTTCGCGCTTTGCATAGCTCCCACGGACACTTTCATTAAAGAATAGGTCAGGAAAAGACAGCAAGTACTTTCATAGCAAGACTGTTATGCAAAATGTTTTTAGCAATATCACCTCCTCCTCCTCCCCATTCTCACTGCCTATCTTCTGAAAGAGAAGCAGGAGACAGTTGTCTTTGCTGACACTTCATATGACTTAGGCAGAGCAGTGCAAGTAAAGCATTTTGGTTGCAAATCTTAGTTCCATAGAACAGAAATTGGACTATGGATAAAAGCCTAAATTCATGAGAATCTCTATCTTTGACATTTTCTAATGTGTAGCTTAGACATTCACCAACCCAATGTATTGGCTGATATGAGTCATGTTTGAGAGCTACACTGGAGAGTTCGCATGTCCCACACTGTACTGTTAATTCCACTCCTGCAATTTGCATCTAATTTTGAAGTACTGCATCCGTGAGTGGTTTGTATAGTTCCAGAAAAATCTCTACTTGACAGATGAAGCATAAAAATAGAGGATCAGTCATCTTCTGCTATAAGTTCTATGAGCTTTCCCTATCTTTACTGCCTTCAGCAGGAAAAGAAGTCAAAGTAACACGAATAATTTGTTTTGTTTATTTTATTCACAGAGATGATAATGAACATGACAACTCTGAGCAAGATTTCTGTTTCACAAAGCTACCCGTAGATGAAAGAAGGGATGCAGTGATAAGACAATAATCATTTTATTTTTACCAATAATTCAGAAAGGATAGTTTACATGTAACAAGAAAATAATAAGATCCTTAGTTAATATAATCTTTATCAGTTAGCATCTGATTTCTCTCACTTTTTTAAAACCCTACAGGCTTGCAAACAGATTGCAACTGATATTGCAATCAAAAATGAGGTCAAAGTTATGTACAGGTCCAAATCTGTGCTTTTGAAATGCAAGAAGCTGCAATACAGAAAATTTCTGGAAAGGGAAGAATCAATTTTATTTCATCACTAAAATTAGATTATGCTTTCTATATTTCCCTTAAAGACTTTCCCTTTGATTTATTTATCAGATAATTACCACAACTAGAATTACTGGGCTATGAAGACAGGTTGTACACCTATAAGGTTAATAAGTATACAGATGTTATATGGTATACAGAGAAGTTAGGCTGGTAAGATTACAGCATTGGAAAAAATAACCAGATATAAATGAAAGATGCTCACCAGTGTTGCAGGCTCACAAAAACTCCACAAGGAGTGATCTCCAGGAAGAGATCCTTCCTCAGTGGCAGTCAGACCTTAAATGGGGTCTAGGAGAGGTGGAGCCTGAATTGCCTTCACCTGTGCTCCCGTGGCTGACTCAGTGCTTGCCTCAGGTGGTCAATCAGAGTTTCAGGCCACGGATTCAACAGTTCCCATACAACACCCCACTTATGATGCACACCTCCATTTTAAATACCATGTGCTACTTTCCCACTTAAAAACCTGTCCAAAAAATGGGATACCATTGTTTTCTGAGCCAAAAATATTGAAAAAGATTAGTTCACAGCCCCAGGCTTTTAGTTTTCTTAGCTTCACTTTCAGGGTGCTGAAGAAGGGGCACAGAATCTTGGGATAAATAGGTCAGTGATCAGTGAATGGGTTAGAAAAGCAATCCAATACAAACTTTACTGTTATGGATATCAGATTACATTTTCTCCATCCTGAACTGGCCTAATTTTTGATGATCTATGCTTGTAATTCTCAAGAGAAAAGACTTAACTGCTTTATTTTTAATGTAAAGACCATGTGGTCAGTGGGTATTGGACTGAAATTTTTGCCAAGGTCCATGCTAAGGGTTCACTGACACTGTCAAAGATACAACAAGAATTTTGAGCTGTGTTTTCCTTTTATTTTTGTTGTGGCATTTTCAAATCCATTCCTACCTCTCAAAACATTGTTCCCTGGAGCTCCTTTTGGGTAATACAGTGTGGATGCGTGCATATCATGTAAGTGTTGATAAACAAGGCTGGGTATATTTTAATAACCTTTGATGTGGAAGGTATTTGTGCACCACTCTTACACACAGTCAGTCACTGTGTATCTTGGCAAAGAGAGGTCCATTTCTGAGGAAAGAGAACTATTTCCATCTTTAATAAGTCATTCCAGGTTTCCTGTGATGTTATAAATAATCAGGCAAGCAAATGGCTTTATTCTCCCTAATTTGATGTGGCAGACTTGGAGAGCAGAAAAGTTCAGTCTTAGCATAAGCTCTTGTGTTGGACTTTGACCAAGATTTCTCCCTTCTCTCTCCTAATGAGATAAAGTTTATCATAAAACATGCTTACCAAGGCAGCTGAGACAGGATCCAGGCTTCACATCTATTTACTGGGAGCCCCCTTCGTAGTCAATCCTGCATGTTGTGTGCATGAGGTCACAGCATGCTGGGCTTGCTTTGGGGAGCTGGCAGCCACGCTGACAGCCTTAGCTAATACACTTGTCATTTGGGAAAATAGTAGTAAAAAAAAGCACTTGCAAAACAGTTTAAATTAGTTTGTGAGTAATTGGAAAAGGAAATATAAAGTCACACACTTGTATGCATGTCAGGAACGCAGTGAGGTGATACACTGAATACGTGGGTTATTGGCAAAGGTCAAGCACTCTCATGACAGGCTGAGATATTTTCAAAACTTTGGGGAGATACAGTGATTTTTTCAGAACTTTCAAGAGCTGCACAGTGCAGATACATGAGGAGGTCACAGAGCTTATTTTTATTCATGAAAGAGGGTCAATTAAAAGGACACATTTCTTCATAATTGTAGGAGAGACAAGAGGAACCTTTGATTATATTAGAACCTGAGAAAAGATTTAAGTCCACCTCTGCAAATGATGCTCTCAAACCTTCGTGGGAAACTTGTTCAAGCTGTTTCTAATTGTCATTCAATTGCAAAAGAAGATGAATATGTAACCCTGTACCTATGTCTTGGAAATTTCAGGAAAATTAATTAGATGATGTTATTGAAATGGCTTATAGGAATTTTACAGTACCACTGAGGGCCAATACAGTCCACTGAAGTTCACTACTTTCAAATAAAAAGGGAAACAATACTTTTCTTGCCTAAATGCCTCAGGTTAAGTTTTCAGATCAGCTTCATTTCCAGAATGCAACCCAGATGTATTGTTATGGAATTTAAAATAAAATTATTGCTTAAAAGTAAAGCATGATAATAGAAAAATCAACTTGTTCTGATGAGTCATAATGTAAAGAATTTTCCCTTTAAAAACAAAGCTAAAATCTCAGTTTTCTCCCTTACTCCAGATGGCATATCTTCAGAAGAGGTAACATACCCAACTTGGGTCAATTATGCTTCCTAAAACACTGTGTTTCTAAAAAGAATATAAAAGATATAATAAATATCCAAATTATGAATATTTTCCTAAAAACTTCTACCCCAGTTTTGTAATTCTGTTTTAAGAAAATAAGAAAACTGTTACATGAGTTATGTTTTCCTTCAATTTTTATAACTTCTTCTGAGAAAGCTTACGCAAGTACCTTGTAAAGTCCCCGCTCTCTATTTTCTGTCTAGTTCTTTCTATTCATTAGAATCAAGAGCTCTCTTAAAGATTGAAAATGTTATCCTGGACAGTAATGTAATATTCTCAGGCAGACTGGAATATGGAAAGATATACAGACATTGAACTGCTTGTTCTGGGTAGTGAAGCAACTCTGGTGCCTTTAGCAGAAAAGTCCTTGCTTCTGTAGCAGAAGGTCTGAACAGTACAGTATGACTGCTCTCTGGAAATTGTAGACCTGAATCTCATTTTCACAAAGATTATTTCACACCATGCAGGTGGTGGAAATGAGTTTTAAAGAGAGTACAACTTGTACTTATACCTACTGTAAAGGTGCTTTATATGGCTAAGTTAGCAGAAAGTTGCTTTGGTGTAAATGCACTTTAGGTCCTCATACTTTTAATTTGACATAAATGGGAAAGAAAAAAAAAAAAAAAAAAAGAAAGAAAACCTTTTCAATGTCCCAAGTTAGGGCTGGATAATACCCATACTACAACATAAGCTCGAAGTTCAAAGTTTGCTCAAGAAACAAGTCTCCAGCTTCCACTCATTTTTCAAGGGGGCTGAGTGACTCACTTCGTTAAGCTTGTTTGAAACCTTACCCAGAACAGTTACCCATCTGTGTATGACTAGATTGTTTTCTAATGACTGGCTGCAGTTTGACAGACCCTCTATCACAAGGAGGCTACTTTAGTTCAAGCAACAGAGCTCTTTGTTTTAAACTTTAGAAATCTCAACTAGCAGTCCATGTTCTAACCATAGCTGGCAAAGGTATTGATTTTGTCTACGGCATCACTAAAGTGCCACCACAGAGAATCTAGTCAGGATGAGGTCTGGCCTGGTCTCGAATGTTTACATGGCAGGTTTCCATGCAAAACACCAGGTGTTAATCATTCTGTAGGTCTCACTGCTCCTTTTGAGTCAACAGTGAACCAGAACTTCAAAAACCACCAGCAGTGGAAGCACCCCGTGACTAACTGCTGACTTCAGAGTCCAAGGTTTTTGATCCAGACCTTCCAGCACTGTTTCGTTTCCAGAACTGATAGGGGCACAAGCAAAGCTAAATCTCATTTTTTTTAGATGTACTCAGATGTACATGAAAAAGCTGCCTGTGCTATTCTTAGTAAACAGACCGAGATGTTAGAAGAAGAAAGATTTAAAAGAAAATTGTAGCAGAGAGATTTAGATCTGGATATGGACACACATACAGACACTCACATGTATATATGCATGTTTATTGTTTATTCAATCAACATCTTAAACTGTCACTGTTATAAAATAACCTATGGTACTTTCTGGAAAGCAGAAAGCCAGAAGTACAAGTGAAAATGATGGATTTTATTGATTCAATTAGCAAACGCATCCTCAAATAACTTTTCTTTGTTCTGTGGTGATAATATTCCCAGCACACTGAGCATCTAGGTATTTACTAATTTATTATGTGTGAAGTAAAGTCACAGAGTGAAATGGATTTCTTACACCTCAGTAAGTAATATCAGTAAATATCTCAAATCTTACACCTCCATGTCAAGCATTTAGCATGGCCAAGTTGCCTTGGAACATCAATACTACAATTCACTAACTTGATTTTGAATGTTTTCCATCCTTTGTAATACTAGATATCTACATCTCTATTTAGTTGTTATGGAATTGATTTGGATTTGAAACAGCCTTTGTAAATTAAAAACTCCAAATAAGTAACAGAGTCTGTACAGCTATCCAGGGAGGATCATTTGTGCTTGAACATGAAAATATTTTTACCTGTAACCACCAATGCATTTAACATCTGAAGGAAGCTTGCTCTGGGTCTCTATGTTCGATATGAGACACAAGCTCATGAAGAAGGTGATTCATTTCAGTTAGACTAGCTAGGACTTGAAGATAAAAGAATTGGAGTCTGGTAGTGTCTACATTTTTTTAGTGGCTATAGATGGAAACTTCATAAATAACTTAATACTTTTGGACAGCTGCATTTAAGAATGATTGATGTCATTCCTAATGTCTTCTTACATATTAGTCAAACTAAGAGTTTCTATCCCTTAAAAAGAACAGCAGACAAAAGTCTACAGTAGAATATGAGTAGAATATGATGTATATACGTTTTTAATATATATCTAAATCTCCTCCTAACATGGAAAAATACAAAAGATTAAGGAGTTTATTCCAGGAATTGTCTTTTCAGTTTACACTCAAGGTATTGCAGCAGTATAGTCTAAAGTCTGGATTTTCTGGATGAACATCACTGAATTTTAAATTAAGCTAACTTGCATTAGTGTAAGAAGTTTTTTTTCTGTAGGCTCTTAATTTACTGTATTTTAATATTTCCATTTTTTTTGTTTGTTTGTTTTTTCCTCAATGAGCCCAGAAAATACATTGGGCTCAATATGGTAATGTTCTGATTTTGACTTAAGTGACAACTTAAGTCACTGTCATTTAGACAGCATAAGTGATTGGAATTTTAAGACTTTCATTGGCAATATATTCTCATGCTAAAATAAATGTTTGAGTACAATACAATGAACTTGAGACTAACTAATCATCTTGTTTTTTTATGTTGTGGAAATGTAAATTACTAGCCTCTCCAAGCTTTAACCTTTATTCTCTTTCTGTGGCCATGAAGTACCACTACACTGATGAGGCAATAAAATGGGAATCTGACCAGTAATTCCTGCCCTTCTCTGCCTTGATGTATTATGTGGTACAAATTCAGCAGCTAGCAACAGCCTCTGAGCTGAAAGAGATACTGAAGTATATCTCAGTGGTCCTTAACCTCCCAGCTGAGTAGTCTGAGCACTCACATCAGAGATACAAAATATAATCCTTAAATGAGTTGCACAGAGTTACCTTCTGCAGGACTCTGTGCTGCTGATAAAATGTCTGATTTTTAAAGCAGTCTCACTGCTAAAAATCTGCAGAAAGACAACAAAACAACAACAAAAGAACCCCAAATCCTATACGTCGGAGTAGCCCTAAGCGCAATACTTACTGCATGAATCACACCCATACTTTTCCAAAGTTGTGTGTCTTGAGATCAAGTTTCAACCATTTTAAGAATGCGAAGCAGAAAACAGTTTTAATAGTCCCCTGATATAACGTAGACAGTACAGCACTTCTAATCAAGAGCCAGGCACATGGCTCCAGCTGGCAGCTCTAATGAACAAGATTAGTAACTGCTTTATGAATTAAAATATGAAGTGAAAAAAAAAAACCAACAACAACAAAACAGTGTTTAATTTTCTGCGCAGCTACTATCTAATTATTACCAGCAGGCACAGTTGACAAATTTCACTATATTCTCCCCTTTCATTCATAACTGAGACTTCAGTCTTTTATTTTCTTTCTCCCCTAATGCTGTTGCATTTCCATGCCAGTTAGTCCTACTATTTTTCCCCCATTATTTTATAGGGTTTCATTTACTAGTATACTAGTAAAATAAATACAGAATGTATAAATTGCTATAAAAACTCACACTTTTCTATGTTTCTTCCCACTGTTATCAATCCAAAGTAGCCACAATTTCACAGCATGTCCTGCCTGGCAAGAACACCCATAGCTTGATTTCCTACCATCGCCCTCACAATCCTGTCAGGCTCTGTTCAGTCAAAGGCATATGCTTTTCCTGACTGCTTGATGGCATTTGTAGAAAAACTTTTCATTGAGAAATGTGTGGTCATTACAGATTTCTCCAAACAGAAACAAACAAACAACAACAAAAAAACCCCCGATGGTCAGCAGGTTGAAGAAGGTAAAAGAGTATTGTCGCAAGACTGTAATGAATGTAAAGATATTATTATTATTATTTTATTTAATCATCCTGTTAATCTGATATTTTTTTACCATGATTTTTCAAAAATACTTTTGCTCTCAAAAATAAGATCTGTAGCTTGAAAGATATCCAAGTGTCAGCAGGTTCAGGGATCACTGGCTTACTGAGGGAGTAGAAACCGTAAGGATATGTCTATGCAATATAGACACACAGCACTCATTTTTTTGGAAGTTAGAGTTGCTAAAACAAATGTAGGACATATTTCAGAATTTAAGAATTCCAAAAACACAAGATTATAGCATTACCTGGTACAATCTTATTGAAGACAATGCTTGCAGTGAAATCCAACATATTTCTTCCCACTTCAAATCCTCCTTCCCCACTTTCAAGGAAAAACTTAATGGGAAAAAATCGGTACTCCCCCAGAGGAAGCTATCAGTCCTTATCCAGGAATAATATCTCTGTATTATTACCATATAGTTTAACAGCTCAGTACCTTAAAGTAGGATGCTCTGAGCGTTTAAGGTTCAGTGAAAAATACCAGATGCCTCCATTTAACTCACTTGTAATTTTAACAGCTCATGCAACAAGGTGTTAGCCTGATAAGCAGTTAGTGCTGTAGTTTCAATTTGTTTCTTTCATTTTGATGCAAAATTTCATTTGTCACAATTCTTCTCATACATGGATTTACAAGGTGCAGAGAAATGTGATTTATTTTGTTTAGTTTTCTTAAGGTGAAAGCAGAAAAAGAGAGAGGATCAATCCCAGCCCTTCCAGCGATGGTATTAACTGCTTTTACTCTGTAAATCTGGGGAGGTCTTGAATGAACCTACGCTTCCTGTATAAATACACTACCCCAGAACATAAAAAAGAGCAGGGAATTAATTAATATTCAGAGACAGCATCTTATTTGTTTATTGCTTGATATTTGCCAATGTATACCTAATCCATGCTTAAACTTCCCTTTGCTCTCACCTACTGCAGATTTGATCAGATTCAAAATCTAAGTGCTTAAAGAAAGAGAGTGCAACATGAGAATAGAATCCAACATAAGGATGGTGCTGTGACATTAACACTGAATTAAAAATCATAACCTCGAGAACTTACTTTGCTTGAATTCAGTAAAGATGTTTTGCCAACTCCTTAGAATTTAGCTGGCTTTTTTTTTTTTTTTTTCCCCCTCTAAATATGAGGGCTGCTCCGAGAGTAATCCTCCTATTTTGTTATTTTGGTTCATGATGCCAGAGACAGATTTTGGTGATATGGCAGTAGAGGTTGAACCTTCCTGCCAATATTCCATTATATTTTGTTGCTGCAAAACAGATCACAGCAGATGGGTAGTCTGACACATAAGAGTATAAGAAGTGTGCAATTAAATTCCTCCAGTTAGAAAAAAATGGCACCAACTGACTTTTATTGATGCTAGGCAAATATTAACAGAGACCAACCAGTAAATGTGCAAAAACTGGGTGGTGGTACATTTCAGCAGTTGTGACAACAGTGGATCACCTCTTCCAGTGCAGATTGTTATGAGAGCATTCTTGTTCATTGCTGGTGGAAATGCATACCTAATGGTGGTGACTACATTGAAAAATAATGCTTTGTAGCTGAGAATTTTTGCTATCAAATAGTGTTATTGCGCTCTTCGTATCTGTTGTAGTTTCCATGGAAATAAGTGACATTAGTTTCAGAGTGACCTACATATAAGAATTTTATTTACTTCATTTTTTTTTTTATTATTGTCTAAGTTCTAAATAGATGATGGCTGCAGATTTTTAACAAGATAATTTTTAAAGACTTGTAGTCTGTAGTTCTGAGATGAATCCTAAGTTCATAAAGTTTTGAGAGCAACTATTTAAATTCTTATCTAAACTTCCAGCATTCAGATGGTATTGAAAGCTTTCAGTCATGTATCCTGTGATCCTGCACATCCTGTAGGAAAGTAGATAAAAGCATAGATAAAAGCAAGGAAAATGGAGGTCTGTATAATTAACAAATATAAAGAATGGTGTTGTATAATCAACAAAATACACAGAATGGTGTAGGCAGACTGGTATCCACAGATCGTAAACCCAGAAAAATTATCACATTGGAAAAGGATAATCGGAAACAAATGGAAAATGCTCACCTGTATCATAGGCTCATAGGAAGAACTTCAAGAGGAGCGATCTCCAGAAAAGAGATCCTTCCTCAGTCGCAGTCAGCCCTTAAATGGGGTCTAGGAGAGGTGGAGCCAGGCTCCACCCCTTCCAGTCACACAGGTGAATTGCCTTCACCAGTGCTCCCACAGCTGACTCAGTGCTTGCCTCAGGTGGTCAATCAGAGGTTCAGGCCGTAATTCAACAGTTCCCATAGAGAGGTCTAAAAGAGGAACTTCATTATTTGTTCATTTTTTTCTGTTGTTTCTTGGTGTACAGTCAGCACTAAATTATTTTGTTTCTTAGTTTCTCTCTCTGTAAAACTGAGAGCAAGTCTTCCTAAATACCTCTTTGTGCATGTGCATACATAAAGGTGTATTGGCTTATAAGTTAACCTGTCCTTTGAAATATTTAGCACTGTACAGACATTAAGCATTATTTTTATTTGCAGAGAACATACTTTCCTTCACAGCTGCGGGCCAGGATTTTCTGGGTCATGCCAAAACAGTATGTGTTTTCCCTTTGACATCCTGTATTGGCATAGCAAATTGTTTCATTAAGTACCACTTGTTCAGTAAGTATATCAAAACTGAATTCAAAGAAGAGGAATCATATGTGAGGACAGAGATCAAGGAGCAGCTTATTTTACAAACGTCACTAAAAGGCTTTTGTTTTTCTTTAAAAGAAAGTAGTATTTGACTGTGTAATAAAAGGATATCTGTACTTTTCAGGGCTTTATGTATACAACTGATTGTCAACAGAAATTGCCTCATTTCCATTCATTACTTCTTCTCTACAGTATTTCTTAAGTGTCAGTTGTTTCTAACTCTAGCTGCCAAGACTATGATTCATAAACCTGAGTTATATGAAAAGATAGAAAAAGATTGTAAGATATTTCAAAGGAATGCCTAACAGTGGCTGAAGAAAACTTCATAGAAATGTTTTAAATTAACTAACAAATTTTGTAATCTAAGGAAAACACTGCAAGTTCCGCTTGAAAAGGCATCAAATAAATCACTATTATCTCTTATATGTATTTGAATTCATAAAATGATTACTATTTGAATTCATATGTATATTATGTGGAAAATCAGAAAGAACTGCAGTCGAGTCTTTAAGTTTATATATTTATAGTCTTTGCCTGTCTCTGCTGATGTAAAAAAGAGAGTCAAGAAAATAGCTACAAAATAATCTACTTTAAGAATCATTCTGGAATATATAGTATCCACATATATTTGATACATATTATACCTGACAGAGGTGGAAGAGGGAGGAACTGGTATTTTCTTTAACTTGTGCACCTTGTTTACCTTGCATCATCAGTGTATTTTCATCAAATAATGTAAGGCTATATTTGGCTTATCTTCTCCTAAGCTTTTTCCACATTAGCATGGGAAGGGATTAATTTGTAAATGTATCAAATTGTCAAATCTACACATTAGAGAAAATTTACTATTTTTATCTCGACTTTATGAAATGGCACAGAAAGCTCATCTTTGATACCACTCACTTTATTTATAAAAAAAGAGAGAGTTCTCTGATATATTCCCCTTATAGCTGGGTACTTCTCCTGGATGCTCTTTGTCTCGCTGTGTAATGGTAATTATGACTAAACAGCTGAAAAGGTTTTTTCATAGAAACTGCACTTAAATAGTTGGTCTTTCTATAGTCCATTGTAATGCATCTTCTAGGAGTTCATCATAGACTCAATTAATGATACAGATAATAAGGTACCTCTTGGTGAACATGTGGTCTAGCTCTTTATTCAAACAGGAGCCACATGGAAAAATGATTGCATGGGAATAGCTAGGTTACATTCTGAACCAAGGACTGAACACCAGGTGAGAAGGCATGTCTAACCAAGGGAGCTCAGATGCAAGCAAAGCACCTGAGAGACCAGAAGTGTTGGACCATGGGTCCTCCCCCCCTTACCCTAATTTAAGGGTTAGCAGCCAAGAGAGCAACACCTTTCTTCAGAGATTATGCTCTTTTGGAGAGATGGGCTACCTTCTATATAAAGGTATTTATTAAGGTATAGTTTAAAAATTAATGTGTGCTCCCGTCCGAGTAGCAGTCATTATCAATACCTTCCATTGCTCCACAGTGAATCACCCTCAAAATTAGATGACTTAAAAATTCAGATTCCCTTCTAAAGGAAAAACACAGTACCTGAAAACACAATCAGGTTTCATTTAAATAAGCACAGGTGTGTATGGCTATACAAATATACAGGAACCAAGACAATAGGATACACTGTTCAGTTAACCTGCTTGCAGATAGTTGAAGGAATATTTTTTTTGGTTCTGCCACTGAATGGATCATGTATCACATAGCAAAATAAAATACATAATAAATTCAATGGTAGCTGCTTACCAGGAATGTGCACTTGGAGATATCAGTGTGAAAAGAAAAATCTTGAGGGAAATGTTAGATGCACAAAATAATATAATGTACAAAACCTGAAATCCATATCCAATCCAGAAAAAGTAATGTAACAGGAGGAACAGATTTTCCAAGAAAATTCAGGAGACTAGTCCAAGTCACAGTCCTGTTCTTCCCACCAACCTGTTGCATTGGTAGTATGTCTTCCTTGTGGGGGTTGTCAATGCTTATGATCCAATGAGCCAATACTACTTTTAATTAACCATAATGATAGCTGCACTCATAACTTAAAAATAATAGAATCAAAGAATCCTTTAGAGTTGGAAGGGACTTCTGAAGGCCATCTAGTCCAAATCCCCTGCAATGAACAGGGACATGCACAGCTAGACCAGGTTGCACAGGGCCTTTTTCCACCTCAGTTTGAAAGTCTCCAGAGACGGGGCATCCACCACATCTCTTGGCAATCTCTTCCAGTGCCTCACATCTCTCATTGTAAGACTTTTTCCTTTTCTAAACTAAATCTGAACTCTTTAAGCTTGAAACTATTTGCTCACGTTCTATCACCACAGACCATGCTAAAGAGTCTGTCTCCTTCTTTCCTGTAGCTCCCCTTTAGATATTGAAAGGCTGCTATCAGGTAACCTTGGAGCCTTCTCCAGGGTGAACAGCCACAGCTCTTTCAGGCTGCTCTAATAGGTGCTCCATTCCAAGGATCATTTTTGTGGCCCTTCTCTGGATGCACTCCAACAGGTCTATCTCCCTGAGGACTCCATATTTAAACACAGTACTCCAGGTGAGGCTTCACCAGCACAGAGTGGATGGGAAGGATCACCTCCCTCGACCTGCTGGCCACGCTTCTTTTGATGCAGCCCAGGATACAGTTGACTTTCTGGGCCGTGAGGATATGTTGTAGGTTCATGTCCAGCTTCCCATCCACCACTACCCCCAGGTCTTTCTCAGCAGGGCTATTCCCAATCCTTTCATCCCCCATCTTGTACTGGTAATGGGACTTGCTTTGACCCAAAAGCAAAATCTTGCATTTGGATTTGTTGAACCTCATGAGGTTTACCTGGATCCAATGCTCAAGCTTTCTAGGTCCATGTGGATGGCATCCCATCCCTCTAGTGCGTCAACTGCATTCCACAGTGGTGTCATCAGCAAACTTGCTGAGGGTGCACTTCACCTCACTGTCAATGTCATTGATGAAGATATTAAAGAATATCAGCCCCAGCACCAACCTGTCACTACTCTCCATCCAGACACTGAGCAATTGACCACCACTCTGTACTCAATTCTGCAGCCAATTCTTTGTCCATCAAACAGCCCACCCATCAAACCCATACCATTCCAATTTGGAAAGAAGGATGTTGCAAGATATCATGTGTAATGCTGAGATGTGTTGGAAAGTACAGCAAAAATTGCAGAGTGGTAAAATCCTAGGTTATAGCAAAGGAGAACAAGCCCAAATGCAGCAGCCATGGATACAGAAACAAAGGAAGAAAAAGTGCTTACCTTTAGAAGGCCTCAGATAGGGAAGAAGATAGTCTCACCTCCATTGTCAACTCTTAAATGAGGTCTGGGAAGAAGTGGATCCTAGCTCCACTGCCTCTGGTCACTCAGGTGCATTACATGGATCTGAGTTCCCTGGGGTTGGCCCTGCCTTCCTACCAGATGCTCTATCACTGTTTCAGGCTGTGAATTAGCATTTCCATGACACCATGATAAAGGCCTTACTGAAGTTGAAACAGATGACATCAGTGTCCATTGATACAGTGACACCATGATAGATAGTCACTAGGCTGATCAAGCAGGATTTGCCCTTGATGAAGCCATGCTAGTTCTCCCATATCAGCTCCCCGTCTTCCATGTGCCCTGGCGGAGCTTCCAGGAGAATCTATTCTATGATTTCCCCAGCACAGAGGTGAATCTGATAGGTCAGTAGTTCCTGGAGTCATCTTTTTTACGCTTTTTAAAAACTGAGGTGATGTTAGAAGTACGTATTAGATACACCAAAATATAAAATTTTCAGAAATAACTCCATTAACTTCTGTAGATCTCTATGTCTGACAAAAAGAGCTGATAATGAAAGTTGTATGTGATGATTTGGTAGTAACAAAGATTACCTATAAACTTAAAACCAGGAAAAAGAACTTAGGGGTATATTGCAACCCAGGTCCTTCTGGCTTAAAACAGGTTTAAAAAAAATGGCTAAGGCAATAAAGCTGCTTATAGAGAAATATATTTCTCTTTCCTGACTGTTAATTTTCTTTTTCTCCAACCCCAAGATGAAACCACTCTTAAGCACTGTTTTTGCAAGGCATAATTTCAGCTTGTTACCAACAGAAGAACTGCAATTTTGGTCAAGGAAGCAAATGATGTCTGCAAATGATCTTGTTTCCAAGCAGATGTCAGTAACAAAAGCAAAGTAGAGAAAGTCTATGAGGCAGAAGCAAGAAGGCGTTAGGGAGTTCAAAGCTTTTTTTTTTTTTTTTTTCCAAGTTTTTCGCTACAGCCACATTTCATATGGCCATCCAAGCCATCCTGACAGTCTGTGAGTTCTGTTGAAGTGATTCACCTCTATGCTAACATCTGCTGTTCAGTTTATTGAAATTACCAGTGAAGACGAAAAGAAAAGAGAAAAAAAGGAACAATAATGAGGAAGATGCAGCATCTCAGTAAAACAAAATGTACAGGAAGACAGGAAGGCAAGGAGGGATCTGTTATACTACTCAGGCAGCTGAACTCTGGCCCAGCAATGGTGCATGTCAGGAACCTGCCATGCATATTTCCTGTTTTGCATTGTTTCATGAATCCCTAAGCAGCTGCTGTGCCACTGAAGTCAGGAAAAACTTCACTCAACTCATTGTTTTGTACATGATGATAATAAATATTATGTAAAATCAGAATTCTTCATGCCAGGGCTATCAATCTGTCCCATGGACCTTACCAAGGCCAGAAATTAATGCTGATCTTTGACTTCCACTTCACAGCTTTAACCTTTAAGGTTCCAGTGGAAAATTGGCATTATATTTATTGTATTTTATAATGCACTGTAACGTATTGTAATTTATTGCAAATTATTGCAAAAAAAAATTATGCAATGTAATGCAAAATCAAGAACAGTCTTAATTTGTGCCATTTAAATGTTTATCACAGTGGAAACATGAAAACTAAGCAGATGAGTAATTTAGCTTTGTGGGTTGGAATCTTCCTAAGAAAATGAAGCCTTTTCTACACAAACCCAGTGCCACTTGAAAGTTTTAAACAATTTAATTATTTTTTTTTAAGTCATTATGTCTATGTGCAAATTTGATTGAAATTTAAGAGTATAAATTTTTGAATTTTCACCTGATAATTAGCTCCTACTCAAAACTTGATCCACCTTCAGTTGAACTAGGAAAAATACATGGTGGAAAGATTCGAACAAATCCCCCCCACAGAATTTCAGAGCAGCTGAGTTTGAAAGGGACCCTTGGAAATCATACAGATCATTCTACTCGAAGCAGGGTTATTAAAGAAGGTTTTAAAGATCAGGTACTTATCAATCAATGTACACTATGATGTCAGCCAAAAAAAGCTCTTGAAACAAGATATCACAAAATGCACTTTAAAAATTGGTGCCATTAAGTGATTTTAGTTGTTCTGTACACTACATATTTCTTTAAGATGTGATTTTCTCAGGCATTCCATAAGACAAAATACTTGAGCAGGCAACATCCTCTCTGATAGACATCCTCATAGCTTTGTGACTTGAGGACAAAAGAATGAGACATAACTCCAAATGTAATCTAACAGTCTGAAATCTTTTAATAGTTGGAAGCTGCTACTTTCCTGGCAGCATTTTTGTCTTTCCCTTTTTGGCAAAATCTGTTGATAAGACATATCTTCACTATCATCATTTGAACTAACCAAGAAACTGGTAATAAAAGAGAATTTTAAAACACTTTCTTGGTCTTATTCGATTACATGTGCAGTTACTGAATCATGATGCATGCTCTTTTTTTTTCATCCCTTGAAAAGAGAAGTAGTATTCCATTCAGATATGTAACTGATTAAGAGTCACAATTGTCAGGATTCTCTGGCTTCAGGAGTTGTTTATTGAAAATATGCAGCTGATTCTCAAAGCCAACAACATTCCCCTAGTGTGTCTATTAGGCAAAAGGGCAGTACAGTTGTAAACAATTTATTTTGTAAAGTCTTTTCTATCAAATTTCTTGACATCTCAGTAATGTCTCAAATATTTCATATTTAGCAATGCAGAGCTTGTAGGGACAGAGAAAAAAGGGACAGATAATTTAAGAGTTACTCAAGGGAAAAAAATCTGTCTAATAATAACTTAATTCAGTTATGTGGTTTTTTTGTTGTTTTTTAGAAAGCAGATGCATCATAAAAGCTCCATGTATACCAGTCAACATGAGTGTGTTCCACAGGTTTGTACAGAAGAATGGCTACCAGGCCAAAGAGAGTGAATGTACCCTGGGAATTTTGAGTGCAGGAGTTCCCAATTAATGCAAAACTCTAGAGATGACTCTGCTGAACCTACTGATAAAGTTAGAGCATGAAGAACTTGACAAATTTGTACAAAACTGCAAGCAAAGATAGGCACCCACTGCGATAATGTATTGAAAGGTTGGTTTTTGCTATATTGCAGGTGAAGGCTACAGAACTGATTATGCAGTTAGTGAACCATCAGACAATGGAGATCCTGTCCAAACATCTCCCCTGATAGTCGCATTTCATCACATACAACCTTATTGCTTTGGAAGAACATCCCATCGGGGAATCACATATCGAGACTGCTTTCTCCATTGCCTCTTCAGCCCAGTGTCTGTCAGTGAGTGCACAGGAGCGCCAGCAAGATGTAGATACATAAGCACATTGTATTACTATCTAATAACAGCTTGATTCTAATATTAACAACAACTCAATGAATAGAATGAATATTGCCTGTGATATTTGCCTCCTTACACACTCACTCCCAGTCACCAAACCACTCCCATATTAAAGAAGGGAATTTACAACACTAAATAAATAATATTACTTAAAATATTTAAAACTTCCAGTTTTCATCTTAGAACTCACGGGCAAAAAAATTTGATATCAAGTTATGCATCATCTTCAAGGATTGAAATTAAATTTCACAGAATCTTTATTTTCTTCTATTACTTTTATCACTGTCATACATAGAGCTCAAAGTATGTTAAATACTCATTCATCAAGAATGATTTGCCATGAATGAGTGGCAACTACATTAAATTACTCTATGTATTTTGAATATCAATGTTTCTACTAGCTAGTAATGAAAGCTATGGGTAATTTACAACTCATGTACATCTTGTTCCAATGCATGTTCAGAAGAATACTACTATTCTAACAAAATATTTAAGTAATAAAAACACTCTGCATTTACTGTTTTCTTTTTTCCTCAAAACACCCCTTATGCACTTTTTTTTGTCAAGCACCTAGAATCATGGAATTATTTAAGAAATTTCATTTTTTATTAAAAAGAAAATGTTTCTGCATACATATTCATGTGTAAGAAGTAATGGGTAAAATATTAGAAAGATAAATGAAGGAATCCCTAATATAAATTTTAAGTGTTTTGGACTTAGAAGATTTATAAATATTTGATATTTTATTTACAAAGTATGTATTTGATGAAAATTGGATCTATGCCTTCTCCCTTTTCCGTTTCAATCAAGAGTTTGTTATCACTGGTATATAAAGACTGATTTACTCACTGATACCTGGCTCAGTATCTCCTTTTCCAGTCTGCTGATGTAAGCAGATTCTTGTCTTCAACTTATTTAGCATAATCCATGGAATACAATATAGAAGTAAATTTCCCTTTCTAAATTAACACTAGTTAAGCTAAGGTACTGACAAGTGCAAAATCTTTATAGGAGTTTTGGCTAAGTGGAAGCCATAAATAATTCACCAGTTGTACTCACTTTCACAAGATAGCTTCATTATGTAGAGTTTGTTCAGGTAAAAGAGAGGTGCTGAGTGATCCACTCTTAGTAGCCAGACCCCAGACATAATGGAAACTGTCAGGTGTGCTGTTGGTGATTTGGCAAAGTCAAGGAAGGATGATCAGGAGCCCTCAAATGGAAAATTAAGAGACTTCTTATATGGATACTTCAGTTAAGCATTAAGGCTTCTTTATCCAAGTATATAAACAGGTCATTGATGTTCCATTATTGGTCTGGGACATACAGATATCTTCCTAGAGTGGGGTTAATACTAACTGTATGGCAGGAACCAGTGTGGGAGACCGACTGACACCGAGAGGAACTCACAGTGTGAATGGGCAGAGCTTCTTTAAAGTACTTTATGTATTCTTTACTGAAATAACAACATCTGCTCTCCCCATCAAGGCAACATAGGCAGCTGTTTTACACATTAATTTAAGTGTCTATTTTGCCACAGTTCAATCACAGAAGATTTACTGGGGCATTTAATTGTGGGACTTCTCACAGCATTCTCGAAAGAAACAAATCTAATTACAAAATATGAAATCGCATGAAACAATTTGAAAATTATAAAAGAAGAGAGAAAACTGACAGGCTAAGAATAATTTCTACCTTATGGACAATTTCTCTATATTGACATGCTTTTTTCAGAAAGCTATCATCCAGTAGCTAATACCCATGTCAGGATAACACCCCTCCATTTCAAGAATGAGCTGATGATGGAACTGTACAAAATATACAAAAGACACCGTGTTGTCACTGTGCCATTGTGACAGACTGTTTCAAAGCCTATTCTCATGTACCAGAAGCATCACATAAAATACCTTTAAATGTACAGAGATATGTTCTTAATACTTGTTGTTTGATGAAAAATAATGAATTTAATGGGCTGAGAATTCCATTAAATTTTGAGTGTATTTTAACAATTTATTTCCTGGAAACATTGTGGACGGAGACATTAAAAATAAAATTAGGATAGGTTAAAAAAGCTGCTGCGGTAATGAACTGAACTAGGCAGAGATGCAGTGAAATAAATGACATGAAGAGCCATTAATAACTAATATAAAATTTTTAAGTATCCAAAGAATTATCTAATGGCAGATTTCTTTTATTCTGGTTGATGCCTCATAGACATATTTCATATCTGGCATACACATCTGGTATTTTCACTTTCCTATTTTTGAAATATAAAAAGGGAAGTTGGATAGTGATTACACACCACCCACCAGCTCACTGTGCTCACATCCACTAGTTGGTCTCCATCAATGTTTGCTGAACATTTATGAATTTCAACAGGTGCCATTTTTTCCACACAGAGGAATTCAATGACAACTTTGCTTCACTTCCATGTCAGATGCTATTTTGTCTGAATTTCTTTCCATGACCCCTGAACAAAGTTGGAAGATCTTGTCATTAAATTAGATTGTTCTTTTTGCAGAGATATTTTGTATAATTTTACGGATTTTTATGTTACCAAAAGACGGATTCAGAGTCACTCACAAGTGTCACTGAACTTACTTGACCTGACCAATTGAACACATATCATTATATTCTAGTTTAACAAATACAAGTGTATCTTCAGGGATTTTTTTTTTTTTTTTTTTTTCCCAAGGAAATGTAGTTTCACTTACTAAATATGTTATCAAACACTAACATTTAGGATTGCATAAGAGTTTGTTTTCTCCATATCATTTTTCATCTACACTTCTTTTGTGTACACTTCTTTAAATTTTAAACTCACCACATCAATCTTTTATTTTATACAATAAACCAAAATCATTTTGAATAACAGACCAATTCTACATCCATCTACAGACTTAGAGTATATTTTAGAGCATGTCTGCATATCACTACAAGTCCTTAGTTTCAACACTCTACCAAGTCTTTAATTGATAAAAGAAAGCAAGAGTGATAGATGCCACCATAAAGAAGTTATTGCCATATGCCTTAAACAACTTGATATTTTCTGTATATTGATCAATATTTAGGGTTATCATTTAGAATACAGAACATAAAGAAAACATTATCAATTTTAAAAATATATGTAAAGCAATATAGAAAATAAAACATACGAAACCAGGTAACTCTCTGTGCCCCATCCTTTCTTGAAAGACAGACAACAGAAAACGAGGCTGCAACAGCATTTGAGATCTGAATAGTGGAATACTTTCCAGGCATTACACTATCTGAAAGCGAGTATCAATACTAAATGCTGAAAGTTAACATCTTCTGACAAAAAAATTGACAGTTTCTTTGTGTACAAACCTGAAAGTCGCACAAATAAAAATATGTTGAACTGCACCAAGAAAACCAAAGGAGACTTCAATACATCGATTCTTCAACAAGGAAAAATGGAGCAATAAATCTGTATATAACCAAGCACAAACCAGTAAAACGATACATGGAATGACAAAACAGGGAATGTGTGAGTAATAGTGCCAAAGAGATTGAAACAGCTGCTGCAAGTAATAACAACAAAACACTTTATCAACTCAACAAGATTTTCTAAGTGGTAAATTTACATCAGCTAAAGGATGCATTAGCAAGAAACAGAGAAAGACCACAGATTGTTTTCCACATCATCCATCTGTGTACTTGATTTTCTAAACTTCCTCTTCTTTCTTATATTAAATCCAAGTTTTTGTCTTCACTTTCAAAGATTTGTTAACCTGCCTCCTCATTTCTGATTATTTTTCTATGCATTTCAAGGGTAATTGTCATTTTGCACTGGTTTTTCCTCAGTCTCTTCTTTGGCCTACCCATGAAACAGTTGCAAAAAGCATCATTGTACCCAGTCCCATCCTTTCTTCAAAATAGGGAGATGATTTGTATAAATGCTATTAAAAGCAAGCAAAAAAACAAAACACCACTACCCTCTTCTTTTCTTTCCTTAATGTCCAGGATGGATCAAATTGTATCAGTGATATTCTTGACAGGCACTTGACCGTGATTCTGTGATTCCTGTTTGTTAAAGACCATGGTTGATGGGCTCTTAACTTTCACATGTAATTAGTTTGATGCTGCATTTCATCTACTTATTTGTGTGAGAGGTAGAGAGAAGACTATTCATTTTTGTTCAGAATTTTATGCTCTTAAGATTCTTATTAAGAACTGTTCTTGAAAAGCATTTTTTCCAAACTTTCGTCAATATCCATGTTTTCTAAAGCTCTTAATTTACATCAGTGCACATCTTTCTTGAATTACAGCACCCAGATGTGGAGACAATGCTGAACAATGTGTTTATTCTTAAAATTTTATTTTTATTCTTTATTATTCTTTATATACTTTTCATATTTTGCCAGCTTTTCCCCTCTATAGCCATTTTGCATGTTCCAGTCTGAATTTTGCCTGTTACAGAGCAGCATGGATTTTGTTCATTCTTATTCAGTATATAATCTAGTTTATTATCTAACACAGTAATGGTTTTCTGAAGAACATTTTCCTTAGGTTTATAGATGCCCATTCCTCCCAAACCGTCATCTGAGTTTTATTTGACTTTTCCAGAACTTTTCAAGCCATTTCAGAATAAATAAACTATAATCACTGTTGTTCTTACATTGCCTCCCTCTCACTTGTTATCTGCAAAGACAAGTCTTTATTTCACCATCTAACTCTTCATTGAAAACAGTGAGTACAAGTGGACCCAGTACTGACTTTGCAGCACCCTTGTATATAACTACATTGGAATGAAATAGCTTTTTACCACTTCTGTTTCTTTTTCACTAATTTGGTTAGAGAGCTACGGTATAGGCAACATGTGGCTTATCTACAACACACTAATGTATTAAGATACATTTTTTTGAAAATAAATCTCAAAATAAGAGCTTAGAGAAACAAAGATACTATCCAACTGTCTGCATAACAAAATAGAAGGCTGATAAATAAAAGAGGAATCTAATGAAATGTCACAGTTCTGAATTCAAATATTAAATTAGAAAGAAAAAAGATAAATGAAGCAAGTGAATTCTTACAATGTGATCATAACATATGCCAATAAGAATGTGCAAAAGAAGTAAAACGCAGAAGTTGGTAACCTAATATCAATATTAACAAGGTTAAGTAAAATCTAGGTGCCGGTCTTCATGTCATTCACCTATTCTCCTCAAATATTAATTCCACGTTACCATATGGCTTTGAAAGCTAAATGCCTACCAAGGATACATAGACATACATCCAAACAGTTGTGAAAACATGAGGGCTGCTCTGAAACTAATGTCTCCTATTTTGTTATTTTGGCCCACGATTTCAGAGGTGGATGTCGGTGGTATGGCAGCGGAGGATGAATGTTTCTGCCAATATTCCATTAATTTTTTTTTGCCTTGTGACAGATGGCAGCAAAAGAGCAGTCTGAAAAAGTGACATCTGACATGGAAGTGTATATTAGGCCAAGGTATGTCACTGAATTCCTCTGGGTGGAAAAAAACTTACCCACTGAAATTCACTGATGTTTGCTGAACATTTATGAGACCAACCAGTGAATGTGAGCACAGTGAGATGGTAAGTTATGCGCTTCAGCAGTGATGATAGAGACATGGAAAAAAAAGGCACATTTCAGATGGCTTTGCACAGCTGTCTCCTATACCTCTGCAGATTTTTATAAGAATGGCATACAGGCTCTTGCTCCTTGCTGGTAAAAATTCATTATGTTGAAAAAATAGGGTTTTGTAGCTGAGAATTTGCTCTCTCAAGCAGTGTTATTGTGCTCTTTGTATCTAATGTAGTTTCCATGGAAATAAATAAGAGGCATTACTTTCAGTACAACCTATGTAGATACTCTTAGAAAAGAAGTATTAAAAGAAATACATCAATAACATCTGCTGTGATCATCAAATCATTTTGCAATCCTTATTTTCACTGTTACCCAGAACACAAGAGAACAATATCCAGACTGTATATTAATAATAAATTTATGGAATCTTTCATAACAGGTGTAACTTTAGGCAACTGAAGGAAGAAACAAAACTACAAATTTGAAGTACTGTAATTAGGTTGTGTGCTTCTAATAGCGTATAGTTGTTAGCTATACATTAGTACACTCACACATATTTGGAGAAATTTTTTAGGAGCAGGGGAAATCAAAAAGGAAAAAGGAAGAAGCAAATCTGAAACTTCCCCTTCCCAAGCAGGTCCCTGTTAAGTCAGAAGTTAAGTCTCTGTTACAGTCAGAAAGATTAGCACAACAGAAAGGCAATACAGGAGTGGAACATCAAAAGGACAAACAGGAAAGGAATACTCACCCATCTCCAAGGATCTAGGCCCACAAGGAAAAAATGACTTAGTGGCAGTCAGCCCTTAAATGAGGTCTAAGAGAGGTGCAGCCAGGTTGCCTTCACCTGTGCTCCCAGGGCTGACCCAGTCCTTTCCCTAGGTGATCAATCAGTGGTTCAGGCTGTGACTCAACAGTTCCCATACAGTGCCTGTCTTGGATCTCACATAAGCTTTCACTGGAGAACAGCTTAATCTTGTTCCTTGTATCTGGTGAATCAGGAAAGAAGATGTATAATTCCTCAGTATGAATGACAAAAATTTTCTGCTCTCTCTATATCAATAACCTCAGTATGGCTACTTGTTACCATTTGCCACCTTCAAAGTAGAATTTTTTTTATATTTTCCATATCATATTCACAACTGCCTGTGGACTTGGTATAATTAATTTTCATTAACAATATTTTCAAAATGGCATATTGTGTACATAGAAACTAGTTAATGTTCCTGGCTTCTTTGTTTTTTAATAAAAATACGATTTTTTATTCTCTGGACTTCCTTAATTTAATCATGTGTACTTTGTCTGAACACTGCTTGAGAATTTCACTGCACATTTTAGCTATATTTACCATTTAAAGGTGTTTTTATCTCTCAACAATCTCTATGGAAGGCTTTAATCTCACGTCCCAAAAATTAGCCTAGGTCTAGTTAGGAACTCCTTTATACCAGGGTTCTCAGTTGTGCAATGTTAGTGTTGATTTTGGATGCAAAAATATGTCATCTTGTTCCATTTTCATTCATTTGCAAATCGTAACTCTGAGACACCTTTATCTGCTGTTCCAGTGTTTCAGTGAATGTTTTATTTACGGTATTTCACTCAGTTGTTCATTCTTTTCCCTGACCAATGGACTGCTTAAATAATTTCATTTCCCTTTATTTATTTATTTTTATTTATTTTCTTATTTATTTATTTAATGATCACCTTTCCAAACACATTTTGCTTCCCACCACCAGGTTTTTATTTGGAAACTTAGTAATTATGTTTCCGTTTGTGCTGAGTGTTTTGTTTTTAGTCTTGCTTTGCATGTGATTTGGCTCATATAACCATAAAATAAACATTCATATTTTCCCTGATTTACCTTGGAGGTTTTTTTTGATGGATTACAGTTTCTCTACGTCCATTTGCCCTAGCAGATTGGGAACATCCTATCCTGATACTGGACATTCAGCAATCCTGCCCTTATGGTTGTCTGGGATAAGCCACGGCTCATGTACATTGTCCCACATGGCTAAACAGAGTAAATTTAATATTATTCAGGAATGAACAGAAGTACCATGATGTATAAGTCCTCCGGGTTCTTTCTGACACCTTCTGGAAGTAGCAGATGTGTTTCTCCTGCCCACATGCTTTCAAGAGCCATGAAAATTATTTTACACACTCTCGGCAGTTGTACTATTCATAAAGTAGTGCAAATCCTATGTAAAATAGAAGTGTTGGAAGTAGGGTGCATGTACTGAGTAACTCTATGATGAATGCATACTTATATCTTGTAAACAAATAAACTAACAAAAAGCCCCCCACACAACAGTACCTTTTATTAATATGAGTATCTGCAAAGGTATTACACTGAAATTGGATTCAAAAGGCTTTCTTTTGGAGCCTTCTCTAAACTTATCCTTTGTGTAAACTGGGTTTTCACAAGGTTCAATGTATATTGCTACTTGAAAGTCAGTGGGAGTTGCTAGTTTTACTAGAGGGTGATTAAACCTGTTGTTTTTCTAGCAGCTATACTGTATAAACACTGATTTATTAAAATCTTTTTTTTAATCAGCAAAACATATTTGGATATACTTGTGCTGAGGGTTCAAAAAATTTGTCATGGATCTTAAATCTGAGCAAAATCAGAGCAAGGGAAACTGAAAAATATAAATTTTGAGTTGGCTGAGATCTGTAAAATGAATTACTCTTAGGTATCAATCAAGTATTTAAAACTCCCTGGCTCTCGAGGGACATCATCTCATTAAGCATCTTTGTAAGACGATATTCACTTTGAAGTGGCCTTGTTATTCCTGAATGTCTCTGGATGTTTTGTGCCAGGTCTGTCATTTGACAGCCTGCCTCTGAACTCTAACATGAATGAAAGTAAAAATCTCCTAGGAACAAATGGCTAAACAAAACAAAGCAAAACAAAACAAAACAAAGTTTTCTGTTTTTGCTTGTTTTTACCCAGCATTAAACCCACAGCCTAGCAAATCAGAGCCCACTGTGTGCTTGAAACTTCGTTAAGATAAATTTCTCTGAGAAGTGAATGTTACTCCAAGCAGAACACATGGACACACATGAAATTACTGACTTGAAGATCATAAGCTCACTGAGATGAAATACATCTTAGCTTCATCAGATTTCTGATCCTACAGCTCCTGCATAAAGGATTAAATCTGAAGAGGAATTGCACTTCAAATCTGGGCCATACTTAAATGATTAGGTGGGATGTTGGTATAAAACAATTTTGTTCAAGGTCGCTAGACTCGGTAGTTTTGTTTCGTTTTTTTTTTAAACATCTGCAGTGAACACTCTGGTTCACTTTAATAGAAAGCATAACATTTCCTCAGACATAATAATATTGAAGAACAACAATAAAAAAGAAACAAGAAAGTAAATACTCTCCTTGAAACAGCTGTTGTAAATTTTTGTTTGTTTTATATGTAGGAACTCATACAAATACAAACAGAATTATTAGCACTGAAGTCATCCCAAGCATTTGTTTTGACATACACATATTCATTGCGTATGTCATAAAAGGATTTCCTTACTCAATACGAGATAAGACTTTGGACTCATTCTGTGGATTGCTTGTCTTTAAATAGGGTTGTGCCAGTGATGTGAACTTCAAGAATAATATCAAGAAGAAAGAGATAGCTTTATTTTCTTGTTAGAGTTAAATTTCATTACTGTACATTATTAGTTTTATAAAACCTTTCATTTCTCAGAAACTGCGTGCATGAGAAATGGTATGCATTATGAATCATTCCACAGAGTTAGAACTATTTTTTCCCACTATCAAAATGAAATCAACATGATAGGTACCTTAACAGTAAGACAAAATAATTTTGGAAGGGAAGGAGGAATAACCAGTGCTAAAATAAAGCTTTACAAATTAAAAGTGTGATTAGCCTTTTAAATAACAACATCGAGATTCTTAACTTGTTTTTAGTTAAAGCATTGAAATGCAAATCACACAAAAAGATACCAAGTAATTTTATAGCGAATAATTCACTTTATATATATTACATTTTCCATCTTACCAAACAAGTTGATTCTTCTGGCACATCTGAGTAAAAGAGACAAAATTACTTTGGAAAGGAAACTTATAAAGAGAGAAAAACTATAAGCAGATAAAAAGAAATGATTCTGAATCTTCTTGTAAGCCATTCAAAATTATAATGTTGCCAACAGCATTTTAAGAAGAGATTAATCTCAGAATTTCTGCTTCTAATTCTCTTGGTCAAACATTACATCATAAATTATCGACATCTTGATAAAAGTGGCACTATATGTGGCACTTTCCATATCTGAAGTACATAAGCAACATAAAATACTGTTGTATTTTATGCTACTTCTCATTATGGTATTTATTAAGAATATTTTTTCTTTGAGCTGTTACTGTGCTACCCTCCTGCCACCAAGATCTGACACCTGCACACGCAGGCACTAGTGGCCTTGCTGCTACACTATCTGTCTCCAGGACTGGATCCCCTCAAAAGCTCTGGAGTACTCTTTCATTACCCTTGCATTTGCCACTCAGTGGATAAACATACGCTAATCAGACAGTGGAGAAAATCTCTTACACAAACATTAATTCTCATGATGCACTTGAGTATCAAGCAAGTTTTACTGTATCAGTTTCACACAAAAAATTCATGACACGGTGAAATTCGGCTGCAGAGTACTTGCTTCTGAAAATAAAATCTAGAAATACTGTTGGCTTATACTTCCCTGTTGCACTTGGCAAGCAAATTTCCATCTTAAAACTACCAAATACTGAAATAAATTGATTTAAAAGTTTATGTCCAATTCTATACCAGTGAAAATTACTAAAATACTGCCTTGTTAAGTGTTACCTGACGTAGTTTTCTACGATTAGTCAGTTTAAAGAATCTCTACTTCCTTGAAAGAATACAAAGTATTATAATAGCATATATTGCAATTTAGTTACATACTCTTATACTTAAAAGTCATGCTAATAATTTGCACAAGTAGTTTGATGTACAACTTCTGCAAACTGAGCAGTGAAATATAGAAGTGTTGCTCAGAAAACTATGTTAAGATTCTTTAGATGAAACAAAATAGTTGCACTATTGACTTTTACTTTCCCCACTTTTCTTTTAAGTAGCATTTAAGTAGCTACCATCACTAGAAACATCTGTCTTCCTACTAAAAATCACTGCCTGAATATAGAACGGAGATTATAACACTGTTCCAGGAAACTGGATCCTGGGATTTGGATCACCAGGGGATAAAAATGTTACACTGGGACAAAGGTGCTTCTGCTACTGGAGAGAAGAGCTCTAATTGTTTAACATTCTGGATGTTAGAGCTGGATCTGCTAGCACACAAGGATCAAGATAGAGGAATCTATAGTATTTCTCTTATAGTAGGAACTGATTTCTCAGTCTGAAATATTTGTTGACAATGAAGAGACTAATCTAATTTACAGCAAAACTTCTGAAAAGCTATTATGGATTGTCAATGGTTTATGGGCTGATTTGGCCTGGTTCCATGACTAGCAGAGCAAAGGGACCAGCAGATCCGTGCCCTGGAAAGGGATAAGGGAAAAGGGTAGAGACACGGGCCTAAAACAGGACAGCAGCAATGATCTGAGGAAAAACAAATTAATTTACTAAATAAGATATCGGAATGCAAGATAACACACTATAATACAATATATTACAATATATTTAGAATTGCAGTTAATATATCAAATATAATGAGAGAGAAGGCCTTACTCTAACGCTGTGGCGAGACGTGTGGTCGGGATAAGCAGAAGGGAGGAGAGCTCACACACTGCCAAGACCAAAAGGGGAGGGGAAATGACCTACCTTTTATCTTCTCACCCTGAGAAGAAATGACAACAGAACAGCGAAAAGTCCTCTGGGGGATGTAGTATGTAGTGCTGCTTCTCTTCTGGGACAGGTACCCAGAACTGGAGCATTAACTCTTCAACTCCCAGTGCACTACATGATGTTATGATGTGGAATACCATTAACCAAAAATCACAAAACCATGACAGAGATAAAATTCTGATACTGGAAGAGAAAAACCTTATAAAGGTTCCCAAGTGAAAGACTACATATACATCAGCACTGGTAGGTATAAGGCTCAAGTAACATTACATTTTAAATTTTTTTAAATTATTTTTCCTCAGAAAAATTTTGCTTTAGAGTTCTTTCTTTACTACTTTCATGTGCTTTAATGGTAACTATTAATAACAGCTGCTATAATAGTAACTAACATTTAATCCTCTGCACACAAAGTGGACAGAATAAAAGCACTCCTAAAATACTGCATGTCAATAACAAGTATTTCATTTTTGTATTTTTTTTTTTCTTTATAAGCTGTAGGCAGTGTTTCTCTAAAGATTTGAACACATTAGAAATTAGCACATTAAAAAAAATAAGAGTCCTCTCGATGGGACTTGATAAATCTGCCTGGAACCGAAGCCACTGAGATCTGTCCACCCACTACATTGTTCTTGAGTCTGAGACATTATCCAAGACTCCTATGAAAGCCCAGAGAGAGAAAGCTTCATGAACAGTATCAGCGTATCAGCAGCTCCCAGGGGTCTGAGAAGAGAATGGGCTTGCTGGTACTGCCAGACATCTTACAGTTGAGTTGCCTATTGTTGTGAGTTGGACATTGTAAAACTTTAATATATAGCATCCTGTACGAAAGAAAAGATGCTTATTCCTTTACAAGCATTGTCATATCCTTATAACTGTATGCTGTGATTAGAGAAACTGACAAACTTCCTGAAATCAGGATTGTCCTGGTCACATGCTGAAGAAGATTATTCTTATTTCACAATCTCAGCCACTTCTGAAGCAAAACAGTATTACAGAATACCAGAATGAAACAAGTTAATGACATAAAATAGTATACATCAAATTCAAGAAGACTTCAAGCAAAAAGTCTTTATCAACTGAAACTTTAGGCATTCTAGACAATTAATGCCTGCTAAAAAAATTCGAAGTATAGGTTCAACTGTCTTCACACCCATTCTATCTTCATGACTCATGAACATTAAAGTGTTCATTGAGCGTTCATTCATCAATATGCTCCCAGGGACAGAGATACACTTCCTCTGGAGTCAGTGGAAAACTGATTTCCACTGGATAAGATCCAAAACACACACTTTAAGTTTTACACTGTACTCTCACATCAAGTGTAAACTACTTGCACATGGGAGTACTTGCACCCAGATTGACTATATTCATCTGGCACAAAACATTACTCAAAGAAACAGGACTACAGAAATCTCAAAGTTCTGTTAGAAAAGTCAGGAAACAGAAGGATTATTGTTCATTTTATAAGACACAATCAAAGTTTAGCCATAACATTCAAATATCAGAATGTCAAATGCAGTATTTGAAGTCCCTGAAAACTTGTAATCATCCTGTACTGTAAAATATAACATGACAAAAAAATAAATAATTACATTTTCAAAACAAACAATATGCCTCTCTTTTGTTCTACCATGAGAAGGGAAAGAAAATGAGATTGCCAAAAAACCTATATGCCATGAATCACTTTCTAGGATCTGTCCATTAAAGCAAACCTCTTCTAGAACATATTGTTCTATATGAAAAATGTTGTTTCTATTTCTTCCCATCTGTATAAAGGTTTTCCATTCAAAATTTCACTTTATTCTGCTAATTTAAAACACATGTCTTTGTAACCCTAACTTTAAAATATTATTTGAAAAAGAACATGCTTTTGAATCAGTATCAATCATATTGCTTTATTTTCCCAAGGGAACAGAGGATACTCAAAGGAAATTAATCTTTCATCTACACTAACTTGCTGTCATAAAACATTTGCTCTTTATTCTGGCCTCTGAAAAATCTGTAGCATTGTTCACATATGCCTCAATTAAAATTTTCTCTATAATGCATTTTCAAAATAACTTCTGGTTTGTTTTCCTATTTTTTTTTATTTATTTAACATGATTGTTTTGTATCAAGAAAGGTGGAGTGCAGTGTGATATAATAATATGATTGCTGTTGTGTGAATTTCCTACTCTTTGTCACTAGAACCAAATTCTTGCTTATCCAAATTGCTCTCAGCAGAACAAGGTGAGACACTATCAAGTTCTCTAGTGTGTAATGAAGACTGATAAAGACCAACCCTGGTGTTTCTGTTTTGTACTAATGTCTTTATATAGCTACCAACAGAATAAGAAAACATTCCGCATTCTATAGGAAATTACTTTATAAAAATGAGACATAATTATCTTAGTTACAAAAGATTCAAAGCCTACCTGTAAAGATATTCCTCATATCTAGATCTCCACGTTGCTAATTCCCCAATCTGTGAAGTAATGATGTCACCCAACAGTTTTAAAATTGTCCTTTTTTTTTAATTATTTTTTAAATTTAAGAGATGACAAAGATAGGGCAAAAGTAATAAAGACTGAAATTTATCCTACATACTGCTAGTGTTACTTACTAGGCATCATGCCCAAGTTTATCTGCTATCTTATGATAGTTATATAGCTAAAACTGTGGACTAATTTATTGCAGCTACAATTAAAAAGTTTTCTGGAAATGCTATGAAAAATTTATTTCAAAGCAACTATTATTAGTTTCATAAATGAATTCTCAGGGTGGTAAAGTGAAATAATTTGCCCTGTATACACTGTAAATCTTCAGCAGTAAGATAACAGAGCCCAAACTCAACTCCAAAGTTCTGCCTCTCAGCCCAGGATTCAAAGGGTAAACGTTACTTCCCATCTTACCTTTTATTTCTTCTCTCTATTTCCACTATTACGTTCTATTTTCTATAGAACAAAAATATTTGATGGAAAAAGCAGTAAATCTTAAAGCAGAGCTTATTAAGCATCATAAAAATTCTATGCATCATAGTGTACATAGTGTTCTTTTTAAATTGTGAAGTCCAGATTCTTCAAAGCAGTGCCAGAATCTGCAATGTGTACCACTGCTGTGGAATGCATCTTATTATCGATACTGTTTATTTGATATCTTTGTGAGAAAATAAAGTCAGTCTTGTCTCACAGAAGTCTTTGAAGTTCATTCTAATTAGGAAGAAGTCTTCCATTTTTACTGTTTACATTCACTGCTTTCCCTTTTATGGTAAAATCTATTTCCAAAATATCTTTACAGTCAGTGGCTTTGCAGGTCTTCTGTTCCTCCTGTATATTCTTTCCTTGAATTTGCATAGTGTTGCAGACACTGAACTTCCTGTAGCAACCTGTCGTTATGTGGTTAAGCCATGCATCACAGACATCAGATGCTTGGGGCTTTAAGTAACCTGGTCTAGAGGGAAGTGTCCTGCCTATAGCAGGGGGATTGGAACTAGATGATCTTAAATGTCCCTTCCAACCCAAACCATTCTATGATTCCATTCAATTGGGATGTAAATCAAAGGAGGAGGAGTTTCAGAGAATTAATGCTCATCTCTTCAGGCTCAGCAATACAAATCTTAAATAGTTATTACACCAGCATTTAGAAGCAAATACAATAAATTGGGATTTTAAATTATTACAGCCAATCCATTATCAAAATAAACTGAGAACAGTAAGTTTGTCTTAGAAGTTTTTTATGCTGTCACAGGAGCCCACTTCCGTATTTAACCCACAAAATTGCAGGTATTTGTTATCAGTAAACCCATTAATTCTACCCACATTCATGTCATCATTGGAAGACTACCGACACAGAGTTCTGTGCTTATTGGGTTATCAGGACTGTATTAATCCCATCTGAAATCTTCATTTTCTTATATTCATTATTAAGATTTAAAGCATATCCATTGAATATGTTTGAAAGCATGAATCTCATATGGAAGTAATGGATCTTAGCTTTGGTGAAGTAAATTCATTTTCTTTTCTCTGGACAACTGTCATTTCCAAAGAACCTCTGCATTTGTTATTAATCAGAATGATTGACTAATCTGCATTTCTCTGAGATCATCCATCTTCCCTTCTACCTTCAGCCTAAAAAAGATACTAACTCTTCTTGAGACATGATCCATGAGATTGTTGCATTTCTTTCTGTTCTATTCTTTGCTCTTTTGATAGTCTGCTGAATAGCTTCCTCAAAGCCATATCTGTGGTGTCTTGTGGATGCAATGAGAGCATGTTGGAATGGGTTCAGAGGAGGGCAGCTAAGATGATCAGTGGGCTGGAGCACCTCTCCTATGAAGAAAGGTTGAGGGAACTGGGATTGTTCAGCTTGAAGAAGAGAAGATTCCGGGGAGACCTCATTGAGGCCTTCCAATACTTGAAGGGAGCATATAAACAGGAGGGGGAATGGCTGTTTACAAGGGTGGATAGTGATAGGACAAGGGGGAATGGTTTTAAACTAAGACAGGGGAGGTTTAGGTTAGATATCAGGGGGAAAAGTGATGCTCTTCACACCCTTTAAAATAATCTTCTATATTCTGGAAATTCGGATTAGTAATAGCAGTTTACTTTATTACCTCACACTGATCAGGACTATTGTAATCTGTAGTGTTAATCAGATAATCATGCTCCACAACAACCCTGTGCAAGTACCTAGCTATAAAGAACATAGGTGTACCCTCCCTTTACCTCACAAACTAATAAGAGTGAATGGGAAATTTTATTGCAGTACTGCTGACTAACTATTGCTAAGGGGAATGTAAATCACACTCAAATAAGGAATAGAGAGAGATGACTGCTAGATACTCCTGTCTTGCTTATTCTCAGAGTAATCTCTTAAAGTTCTCTGAATGTCTTCTTGAGTATGATTAGTTTAATCTCAGGAAACTGCTGGTACAATGTAGTTCAGGAAGCATACTGCATCACAACATAGATGGCAACATTAATGCATATTACTCATTCAGAAAACTAGAAAGATAATATTTCTTCACTCCTTTCTGGCTGTCATTTTTCTTTCCATGTAGCTGATCATGAGATACCAGACAAAAATCTGCAAAATTTATCCAAGGAACACAGAAGTTAGCCGACCAGACCTGTGAATATGACAAATCATGATATTCTGTGAAATCACTGAAATTCAGTATCATATTTTCTATTACAAAAATATTAATCAGTTAAATATGGAGAGCAAAAAGAACAACCGAAGTGGTAAAAGTCATAAAACACCATAATACAGGCCAGAATCTTTCACTATGTCCATATCTGAGCTCCCAGAGGATACGTGTTTGGAGCCTTTCACCAAGCCATTCTCATTAACTCCTAATGAGGTAGAGGTAAAAATAACTTCCTTCTGATTGCTCAGTAAGTTGATGGTAAATGCAGCTCAGACTCTGGACTTCAAACACTTTCATAGTCCAACAAAAAATTCTTACGTGGTAGGATAAACAGACAAGGAAGTGTTACACAAAAGATTTTGAGACAGGTTTTGACACACCTCAGGTTTTAATACAGAACGGTTTTATTCCTCTGCTGGAATAAATTTGCACGTTTCTCACCTCTGGAGTGTGTGCTGTTATCACAATGCGATAAAGCATCAGGTATCAAAAATACAAGGTCTTACTCTATTCTTATAATGATTTATTTTGCATAAGTAACTGAGCATTCACTGGATTCAATAGAAAATGATTAAGAAAAAATAAAAGAAATACCACAAGCTGAGTTGCTCTGTCTGTAGTGGTTAAAGTTGACTCTCTCACTCCAGTTATTGGAGGGAGAGGAGATACTTTGTTATACGTATGCCCGATGGCAAGATTAAGACACAACAGGACAAATGTTTGCCTGACCGGTTTATTACAAATCCTAGTTGCTTAAGGAGATGGGGAAGGGAAGATGATAGAAAAGAGATAGGAAGTAAAAGCAAGGAGTCTTTGTAGAAAGCCAGAGAGATAGTCGCCACCAGGGTTCCAGTGTTGTTTGTAGTGCCTCCACTGATCCCAAGAACTTGTCTGGTCACTGTGGGGGATGGGAGAAAGACAGGAAGCTTTACACCATAACAGCAAGCAGGCCCCAGGGTGTTCTTTCCTAAGAGGTTTTTTTTTTTCTTAGGGAATTCCTCTGCCAAATGTTTATTTCCTTTGGGAGTTCCTCTCTTCCAAAATACTTAGTATAGTGGGGACATTTATCCCCTGCTTCTCAGTTGTGTTTTCTTCTTCTTCTTCTTCTTCTTTTCTCTCTGTTAGGGTGACACACCTGGCCCAACAGATAAGCCAGAGGGGAGTGGTGCCTTCATTGCCATGCACAGCCATTATCACCTTTTGCAGTGGTCAGCTCCTTCAAGCTGCACCCTTGAAAAAGTCTGCTTGTCCCGCTTCAGCTTATCTTTGCAATCATAAGCAGAAGGTGATAAATCATCACCTGTGACATGGTGACACCCACCACTCGCCCCTCTAGATTTTTCGTGGTAGCTAGTTAGTGTCTTATCACCAAAAATGCCTTAAGAAAGCAAGCTTTTAGCCCCCCCAAAAAAACAAGTTGTTGTCTTGGACAGTGATCCAAGTATACTGTATCAGCCCAACAAGTAGGTTATATACATATATTCTAAATACTAGAAAAAAATATATATAAAATTCAGAGGCCTTTTAAAAATTCCTTATGTAAATCATGCGGAGAATTCCCGTGAATACAAATACATTTTAAAGGGGAACACCGTATTCACTACAAGATATTCAATGCAAAAGCATTACTTCAGACCTTTTCTACCTCTGAGGGCACCTGTTCTTTACGAAATGCTGCCATTTGGCTTGCACAGAACTCATTCTAAACTCATCATACAGATGACTGGTCTTACAGTAGTGCTTCTCTTTGACAGTCTGATTTAAGCCTTTAAGGTTCCTTTCATTTCTTGTTACCTGAGAATGTGTATTAAATAGACAATTTTCTTGAAATTATAGATTCAATAAAATTGAAACACCAGAAACGATTTCACTTTCACCTTCACAATTACATTTTACTGATAAAACAAATTCAGGATTTTTTTTTCACTTAAAATTATGGTTTGAGTTAAAAGATAATCAAGATTTGTAATCAAGCCTTCAACAGGTTGACCTGTGATACCTTTGTTTCTATTTTATTTTACAACTAAAAAAGCTTGGGAACTAAAAAATTATCTGGTTTTATCAAGAGCTACCTTGCAGCATTCTAATACTCAGAGCAAATGCCCCAAACCTTGGAAGATATGACCACAGTCCCAGGTGCAACTTCCTTTGCCAAATCACTCAATTAAAACTGACAAACTACTTTAGGAAAGGATAGTAATTATCTTTAGATATACTGCAACACAGGAGAAACTTGATTTAATTTAATCAGTAGCACTGTAATTTAAGGTATGATGCATGCTTTAATTATTCAAAGTGTAAATGTTCTCAGAAAACTTACATTAGAGATCCACTCATAGGGAAAACCTAGTCATATCCTTGCCACATTCATGCTGATTATTAGTGTTGTCTTCTTTTTTTCCCCTTTCCCTGAGAGCTTTAACTAATCCCACTTTGATAACGATTAAGTCCAGCTAAGTTAAAGTTTAATGACTGGTAGAATAATTATATACTTTGCTTATATTTAATTATGCATTAAATTTAGAAATTCATACAATTATATCATTATAGATTTTGCACCTACTTTTGGCCTAGTTCCTTAATATTTCTTCTTACTCTAATCACAGATTTTTGTATTAATCTAGTCTAATTTCTGACCCTGGAGAAATCAGTTATTCACGCATCCCTACCATGTGAAAAAAAAATAAAAAATAAAAAATCACATTACACAAGTGGTTCATAAAAAACAAAAATACCCAATAAGAATATTGCTAAAGACATAACTTTTGAAGTCATTCCTAAAAGCAGCACACAACTGCGCTATGTTAATGATGTGAGAAACACACTCAAGATCAAACATTTCTAATCAGGCAAAGATCTCTGTGAAGGGCAGTTTATCCATTATTGCAATAATGGGCGCACGCTCCCTACTGACAAGGGAGAAATTACACAAATAGTCAGTGAAATCCACTCTGTTATGTACCCTGGGTCCGACACAGATAAGCCTCTCCTGGCATTCATTGGTTGAGGTCTCAGGCTCACAGTCTTCTGACGCCATTGCTACATTACATTTCCATAGCTACATTATACTTCCATAGTTACATTACACTTGCATAGCTACATTATACTTCCATACAATGTCTGTTACCAATCCATTGTCTTTGGGTATGTTCTACACTTTTTGTGGCGATAGGAGGATAATATTTTCAACAATTTGCACTCTAGTTCTGTCCTGTACCGGACTCTCCCCTACTCTATAGAATTACCTCACATAGTGCCTGTGCCAATTTTACCTAGGTCAGAATGCCCCAGTCTCAAATTTACTCTGCTCAGCAACTTTCTTTGTGAAAGGCAACTTATCCTATGCTACATACAGAAATACTGGAAATTTCCACTGCAAAAATGCAATCTACCTCTCACAATGATTATTACAGTTCTTCATATTTATGCAACACTTCTAAATATTTAATAATATATTCACAACTAAATTAAAACTTAAATGATTCCAGGAGAAAAATTAATAAGTTACACTCACCTTGGAACTGTATGCTCTAAGACAAAAATGTTTAATCGCCAAGTGAAGTCAATTTTTAAAATGGAAAAAGAACACAAATATAAAAACACAAAAATCTAGAAGTCATGCTCTTGAACTTTGGTCAAACTACCTGGTACTGCTAGAGAGATAACAGCCAAATACAAATTAGCAGCCCAAGTTTCTGATGATTTTGTGTAACTGCCTTTTCTTTTCTGTCATCTTACTCCTGGTAAATAATTTCTTCCTTCTACCCCCCGTGTAAATACTCCAAAAATAACCAGATCTAAAGAAGAAACAGAGGGTTCCTTCCTTCAAATCAAATAGAATTCCAGGAATTACAGAATCATAGGAAAGAGACCTCTGAAGATTTTCTAATCCAACCCCCTGCAAAAAAAGGTTCCCTACAGTAGATTGCAAGGAAAGCCTCCAGGCTGGTTTTCAATATCTCCAGAGAAGGAGATATTTCTGGGCAGTTTGTTCCAATGTTCCGCCACTCTCAAAGTAATGAATTTATTTCTAATGTTCAGATGGAACTGTATTCCATTGTGCGACCTTTGCCCTTTGTTCAGTCGCTGGGCACCTCCAAAAAGAGTCTGCCCCTATCATCTTGATACTCATCCTTTAGATAATTTTAAGTATTGATAAGATTCCCTCTTGGTGTTCTCTTCTCCAGTTTGAACAGTCACAAGTTTCTCGGTCTGTTCTCATAAGGGAGATGCTTCAGGCCTCTAATCATCGTTATACCCATCCATTGGACTTTTTCCAGTGGTTCCCTTTCTTTCTTTAATTGGGGAGTGTCATGGTTTTATGATTTTCTGTTATTGGTATTCCACATCATAACATCATGTAGTGCACTGGAAGTTAAAGAGTTAATGTTCCAGTTCCGTGGATTGTGGATAGCTCCAGTTACCTGCCCCAGAAGAGAAAAAGAACTACATCTCCCAGAGGACTGTTCGCTGTTCCGTTTCTGTTTTCCGCTCAGAGGGAAAGATAAAAACCATTCGCAGATCACGAGACGTCCCTTTTTGACCTTCCGGCTCGTCTCTATTGGTGGGTGCTGTGTCGCCTCAGCTTATTTAGAGTAAGGCCTTCAGTTTTCGGACTTTCTCTCTCTATTTCATTTATTAGCTTCAATTATATTATACTGTATTATATTGTGTTATCTTGCATTCCAATATCTTTTTTAGTAAATTAGCTTTCCTCCTCAGATCATTGCTGCTGTTTTGTTTTTAGGTCCATCTCCCTATCCTTTCCCCTTTTTCCCTTTTCTCTTTCCTGGGGCATGGGTCCATGGGTCTCCCCGCCCCATTACTCACGGAACCAGGCCAAACCAGCCTGTAAACCATTGACAGGGAGCCTGGAATGAAACACGTTACTTTAGCCTGGAACTTACCAAAATAGAAACAGCAAAACTGTTTTTTGTTGTTTTTTTTTTTTTTTCTGGATGTGTGCTATTCTACTTTTGTGTAGAAATGGACTGGGAATATATAAAGTCACTTCTGTTGAAGTAAAACACTTTAATAAATAGTGTTGTCATATAATAATTATTCCATTTGCACTCTAGTAAGTTAAATTATCTCCATATCCCCTATAAAATGTGTCAGCCTCTTGGATGACAGAAAGTGTGTAACTATCCTCCTCAACTCTATTTCTGAGAATTGAATAAGGAGGGGATATTCTGATATTCCTCCTAGCATTTTTTTTTGCAATCAAATCTTCATACACTGCATGTTTTATTATCACAATTTAATGACTGATTTATAATCAGACCTTGTAATTGAGGCATGCTACTGCATCATCTGTAGTGAAAGATACTCCTTCTTATATAAATGCAGGCTGCTTCTGGCTTCTGTACTTTTAGCAATGACATAAATCTGATCAGTACATATTCAGTCTTGCCAATGCTCATTCCTGTTAAGCAACATTTCTTTTAATTGTGAGGCAAATGATGACTAAATTGACCTCAATACATTCACCAATCTTTACAGAGGACGGCTGCAAAAAGGCATAGAATATTATGTTGGCTTGTTTATGAAGATTATTTAATGAATTCATGATGATCACATCAGCCAGGATATTACATTATTGGAAGCGATTACTAACTATGATACACAAGATTCAAAAGTAAAAGAAATTTTAACTACATAGAGGAGAATAAAACGTTCTCATAAACAAGCAGTGTTCCTAAAGCTATTCTAATGTGAATTGTGGTGTGGTTGGCTTTTGCTGTCTCCTCTTCCTAATACATAATAATTTTGTTTATGAAGGACATTAAAAGTCACAAATTAATGAGTAGGTAGAAATATATGTTAAGAAGACCAGGATTTTTATTTTTCTCCATTTCTCTCCAGATAACACAATAGAATTTATCTGGAGCCATCTTCTCAATTACTATGATTCCATGTAATATCAGAAACAGAAGATTAGCTCTCAATACTTTAGAAAAAGATATATTTCTCACTTCGGTTTCATGTCAAACCAGTATGGAATGGTACCATCAACTGTGTTTATCACAGTCTATCAATTTGTAACAAAATGTATCTGCAAGCATTTTGAGTGCGTAAATACATGAACAGTCACATCTGGTCAACCCACCTAGAAGTCCAAACACATATTGCAAAGTTGATGACTTTAGCACCTACCTGTTATGGATTTCAGTCACTCTCAAGGAATACCAGGAGGAAATAGTTCAAGTCTGTTCTGTCTCTAGTGTAAGTGACAACCAAGTGACATGCCAGGTAAATGAAATGAGAACTCAGTGCTTTGCCAGAGTATCTGTGGTATCTCACTTCAAAGCCCTTTCTACCAAAGCTCTACCAAATTTAAGGTAAAGTTTGACAGAGTCTGTGGGCCAGCTGAACAAGTGGACATCTCCAGACAAAGCAAAGCACGATGCATCTTCATAAAGCATTAAGCCGACTCAGCTCGCAGACAGTTGAGATAAAGCCCAATAAATGCAAATTTACAGTGTGTTATTTCTTAACTTCTCTGCTCCTCATATGATCATTGTTCAAATGCATACACTTTTCCTAGAGAATTTCTATGATGTTTCAGAATATTAAAAGTTGTAATTTTACTGTCTTCTCCCTTTAAAAAGTTTACAATCCTTGCTCTCATTTTCTTATGTTTTGGGTATTTATACATATTTTTTATATTTTTTATAGTTTTTTCTTCCTCACTTTTTCAGTTCATAGATTGTGTCTTCTTATCATTTCTAAGTGATCACATCAGAATGCAAGGAAAATTTTTATTAAAATGAGAGTTTAAAATCTTCAATGTCTTACTGAAAAAAAAAGTTTAAAAATTTAGAAATTCTTTAATTGCACACATATTGTATTTATCCTACCTCCCATTTTCTATTTCATGTATTTATGAAATTATTTTTCTGTGCTAATATGACAATGTAACCTGGATTTATAACCTCAAGCACCATATAGTAATATAGGAAAAGTTAAAAGGCTCTAAAATTATATTTGATTGATCTTGTGGGTTGATAATTTTAATGCCTCTATAACCTGCCAATCATATATTCTATATACAGATGATGCGTTAAGAATACAGAGCTAAAAAGTGTTGTATATAAGCATAAAAGAATCATAAAATTATTCTATGATAATTTTAAACTCATTTTCTACAAGAAAAAAAAAAAGCCAAAATACAGCTATCCAAATTCAAAGATGTTGACCTCTTTACTCCTGGTGTGTACTATTCTCTCTAAATTTTTGTAGAAATGGGCTGGGAATACTCACTGTCAACTCCTGCATCCCATTTTCTAGTATACTCGGTTTTGACTAGGTGGCAATAACTTCTTATGCTGCTTGAACTCAATAATCAGAGTATGTCTGGCTAAGATGTAAGCATATGCAAGAGATCAAAGTATTTAATGTCTGTAATTTGCAGGCAAAGGAGAGGCTATAAAGACTACGCAAAGACATAACAAATCTAAGCTCATCAGTATATTGACAGAATTTCATTAAAAAATCATAAATAATGTTGTTTATTTTCCTTGCAAATTTTAGTTTAAATTTGATTATATGTAGTTGGTTTCAAGAGTTTTGGACTTAATTGCCAAGGCCTGATCATGTATCCACCCTTAAGACACATAAGGAGCTCTGCAAAACATCCTTTGTAAGGTCTGTGGTGATAGGACAACAGGTAGTGGTTTCAAACTAGAAGACTAGAAGAGAGTAGATTTAGGTTGGATATAAGGAAAAAGTCTTTTACAGCGAGTGTGGTGAGGCATTGGAACAGGTTGCCCAGATATCTGGTAGAAGACTCATTCCTGGAGACATTCAAGGTCAAGCTGGAACAGGCGCTGAGCAACCTGATCTAGCTGTAGAAATCCCGGTTCATTGAAGGGATGTGGGGCTAAATAACCTTTTAAGGTCCCTTCCAACTCTAAGGATTATATGATTCTATAATTCTATGATGCTTATCAAGAATGATGCTTCCCTGTCAGAAGATATCATTTTATGACATTTTCAAAGAATTTTTAATAATTATTTCAAATATTTTTAACTCAAATCATCTCGATTTTTAATTTCCATCTATGTTGTTTTCAAAATATAAAACTTCCTCAGATCGTTTATCTGGAAAATAAAAATTGGACCTCTTAAAAAGGCTTAACTTTTCAACAAATTAAATAGAAATGAAATTTCAACATTTTACACTTTTTTTTTTTATCATGTTTCAGCCCAGTTTTACAAATATCTTTTAAATTTGTAATATTGAATACCCAACAGATGTGTTATCTCACAGATGTCTATGTAATGGCTTACATTTGGGATTTACATTCTGAAAGTTTTCTTCCCTCAGAGATTATTTATTCACCTCCTATGATCCATTCAAAACCAGGGATATCACCTTCTCCATTTTATGGAATATTTTTAACAGATTTGGATTTGCTTCTGACATCTTTCTTTATTCAGGTGATAGTCCTTGTTGATCTGAAAGCTCCTTTTATCTTCTTCCTTAAGGTAACTTAGACAGAAAAATACTGAATATTTCTGTTTCACTAATGGAGAAAATAAGTTACAGAGGCCTTCAGTTTTCAAGAATGCCCAAGGTTAAGAGCCAGTACCTCTGCTGTAGTTTAAGCTGGAATGCAGCTGAGCAGCATGCAGTTGTTTGCTCACTCTCCACTTCCCAGTGGGATGGGGGAGAGAATGGGGAAAAAAAACAAAAACAAAGTAAAATTCATGGGTTGAGATAAAATTATTTACTAAGACAGAAAAGGAAGAGGAAAACAAGGATAATATAATGTATATAAACATATAGAACATGTGACGCACGAGCAATTACTCACCACCCACCAAACGATGCCCAGACAGATACCAAGCAGCAGCTGCCCTTCCAGCCAACTCCTCGTTTTTGCAAGTTTTTTTTAAATTATGTCATATTGTATGGAATATTCCTTTTGCTCAGTTTAGGTCAGTTGTCCTTGTTCTGTCCTCTCCCAACTCCTTGTGCCCCCTTATCCTCCCTCACTGGCAGGACAGTACAAGAAGCTGAGAAAGTGGAATGAGCTTGGCTCTGTGCAACAGCAGCAACTAAAACATTGGTGTGTTACCAGCATTGTTTTTCTCCCAAAGCAAAACACAGAGTCATATCAGCCACTATGAAAGAAAAATCATCTTTGTCCCAGCTGAAACCAGGATAAGTATCCAAAACAAGAATCCTTTAATTTCATCCTTTAATGGGGATTAATGCAGAAAAAGTAACAACTACCAGGGCAAAAGTTGGAATGAGGGAACAAAAACTATGAAAAGAGTGGAAGTATATATGCACCAAGATAGTACAGATTACTTTTCACTGTCCATTAAAATGGCTTATGGAAATAATAACAACCGAAAGGTATATTTATCTGGAAGCAATTTCAGTGGAAAGGTATTCTTTCCTGCCTCACAGATCATATGCTCAGCACGTTCTGATTACTATTTTATTGTGAACATCTGATCATGTTTCTAAATACTCTTCAGTATATTTTGTTCATTTGCAGTCCTAATACACAATACGTGGTATATGTATTTGCTCCAGACTGATAAAATTGAGTTTAGTTGTTGTACTTCATTCACTTCAACATCCAAATTGAATGAAGATGTCAAGAATCAATAAAATACCTTGATAGAATCTGGATTAAAGTTCAGAAAATATTGCTGTTACACCATTATATATAACTTCAGAATATTTTTTCCTTTATGCTTCTAGTAACACTTCTTTTCTTTAAGAATTTAAACGAGTAGAGATAAAAAACTGCTGTGGTAAGCATCACCTAGGGGCTGTGTTTTGGCAGCTAGCAGACTGGAGTGTAAGTCTTATTTCAATTTTTTCTGTTTCCCTGAGCACTATACTTATGCAAATTCATATTCCAATAGCAGATTCTTGTACTGTGGGCTGCTGTCAGATAAGACAGTTTCTGGACGGTGACAGTTAGACCTTCTAGGCTTGGAGATCTAATGAAATGCCTTTTTATCCACATAAAATGGAATATCATGCTTATTATTAAAGATGTAAATATTTATTTATACTGGATCTGCCAATTTGGGGTTTACAAAAACAAACAGACAAACAGACAAACAAGCAAACAAGATCTACCTTATCTTTATGTGTTTGGTTTTTTAAGAGAAATTGAGGTATAATAAAAAGCAGGTTTGCCATGTTGAGGAGGGCAAAGTATTTTTATTTTTGCAATGTGAAAACCTCTGTCTTTCCTTTCCTTGATTCCCTTCCATTCATTTACAGCTGTGCTAATTCACTGATTTAAATTCCGGATCTCCCTCAAACTTGATTAAATAAAATAAATGTTTCAGTACAGTGCATTTGCTTAATGCACTTATGCACAGTCAATTGTCTTAACTTATTGTGCAACATTATCACATTAAATTTAGCAAGGATCACACGCTCTGCATGTTCTGTGAATGAAGTGCGCAACATTGACTTCATCGTGCAGTGTACCTATCATATTATTAGTCATTGGGCATAGAACAAGGAATAAAGAAAAAAGATGGTAATGTTTTTTTGGTAGATTAAGCTCTTGATTGATTTGTGTAGACTCCATTCTGTCTTGTAGATATGGAATTCTGCCATTATTTCAGATTAAGTCCACAAAAACATGTTGAGATTTCTTACGAGACTCAAATTGACACTGTACTATGGAGACTTCAAATTACAGGTTTTCTGGCTCGTATCCCATTCAGGCTGGTGGTAAGTGAAAGCTGACAGCAACCAGTGGCAATTTAACAGATCATACATGAGCAGAGATTGTGGCCTCTGTCCAGCCACTGATGGATATGGGGCTTCTTGCACTCCAGATATTGTTAATGACGCATAGAAGGGAAAAGTAAAAACCTCCACTGTGAAAAGTAAGGAGTTAAAATGCGGAAAGTGAGTTAGTACTTCCTCCTCCAAAATTAGTAAATTATACCAGTGATGAACGATGAGAAAGTTTCCCAGCTATACCAGGTTTATCTTCTTAGTATATCTCCCTCCTTCCCTCCAGTATGTTTTAAAGCATATGCTTTTGAAAAATTAACTAAAACTTCATTAGAAAATAGTGTTTCTGAGCAGTCTATAATAATGCCTATAAAATTGTGTGCAAATATATCCTGAAGTGTAAACACACAAACATACACACATTGAATCTTGCTCTGAAAGTAGTGCCAACTAATTTATTATGTCAGCCCATGATGTCAAAGGTTGTTATTGGTGGTATGGCAGTAGAGGTTGAACCTTCCCACCAATATCTTTTTACTTGTTGTTTCCGTGTGACAGATGGCAGCAGAGGAGCAGTCTGACAAAATGGTTTTTGACATCGAAATGCCTATGAAGTTAAAGTGTGCTGTAGAATTCGTCCATGCAGAAAAAACTGCACTCACAACTGCACTACCATGATGCTTGCTGAACATTCATGGAGATCAAACAGTGGATGTGAGCACACTGAGGTGGTGAGTGGTGTGTTTCAGCAGCTGCATCATAAACATGAAAGACAAGCCATGTTCCAGATGGCTACGCGGGGATTTACAAGTGTGGCATGTAGACTGTTGTTCATTGCTTGTGAAAATGCACAGCTAATGGTGCTATGTTGAAAACTGTGTTTTTTTGTTTTGTTTTTTTTTTTGCAGCTGAGAATTCGCTCTATTAAATAGTGTTATTGCGCCCCTTGTATCTCATGTATTTTCCATGGAAAAAAATACAAGGCATTACTTTTGGAGTGACCTAAGTGTGTGTATGTGTGTAAATATATATATATATATATATATATATATATATGTATGTGTATATATATATATATAAACATACATATGGGCACCTTATATCATGTCATGCCTGTATTTCAGTAAGAAAATATACAATTGAATTTCATTAGAAACAAGGAGCAACATGGCCATAAAATTTATGGAATTATTTTGGAAGTCATTAACACGAACTAATACAGACACAATTCAGAAAGCAAACCCATTTTGTACAGGTGCAGGCTTTGAAAATAAGACATGTGGTCAGTCACATGTAAGACCTGACCAATTCTTTATTGAAGGAAAAGGAGACCACTCTTGCAAGTAGCCCAGGGGCATATGCCACAACATGAACAAAAAAACGTTGGGGGAAAAAAAAAAAAAAAAAAAAAAAATTTCCTAAATTTCTCTGAGGCAAATATCCATCAAAAAAATCGCTTTGCTTTTAAGTAAATGCCAAATGTAAACATAATTATATATCAGCTAGATTTAAAAGCAGTCAGTGAAAGTGCAAGGCAAAACAAAGAAGTCTGACCACTGTCCCACTGTTGTGACATGGGGTATCACTTGCAAATTTGAGCTGTGTGTCCAGATCAGTTTATCTCCAATTCGAATGTGATAAAAATAAGGTTGTGTCTTAACAAAATTATACACATATAAAGAATTGTGACTGAAATACCAGATAAGTCTACTTAGAAATAGAAGGAATAAGAAACAAACAGATAAAGTATTGGAAATGCATTTGTAAAGGAAAGAGTAACGAGCAAATCTTCAAGTATAAAAGATTCAGGGATAAAGGACCAGAATTTAAAGATGACCAATAAAAAAAAAAAAAAACTTGTATTACTTCATTTCTATTTCACTGAAATTTGATCCATTTTCCCAAAACATCTCCCACTGTGAACTACATCAGACCTGTGTGTCCAAACAGGTTAAGCTTAATTGTTAAGTTTACAAACAAACTTTTCTACTTGTCTCTTCTCAGAACTCTGTAAATATCAGTGTATGCTAGGGAGAATATTCTTTCGTATTCCAGGATTCTATAGATTTCAGAATTAGGCAATAAATTATTCTCTATTCCATGCAAAGGAGACTGTTTTGTAACACCAATTATTTCAGAACAGGAAAGAACAAAAATAGTCTAAAACAGAGAATTTGGATTGTAAACACCTATTAGCAAATTTTAAATGGAAAATAGAAAATAATCTTCCTCTTTACACACATCAAAATTTGGAAAAGATTGTTAAGAACATTGCAGGAAGCTGCTTATAAGTACAAATTTGTGTTTACAAAATAATGAGAAAGTAAAGGAATCAATCATCTTCTTACAGATCAGCAATAAAGTATTTCTTTGAGTCTTTTAATTTAAATGCTTTTAATACGTGTGAGATTTAATTCAACATACTTCAATGCATAAAATCAGAAAACAACTCTGAAAAATATATGTACATTATAAATGGCAGATTTGAGCTAATAACTTGAAGAAATATTCCTAATTTCTGTCACTTGTTAAAGAATTTTCTAATTTGACTTGTTATTAATGTCTCTCGTTAGTCTTGGATGAATATGGAAGCTGAGATGTGTGAGGCTAAAGTTAATTACGTATAAATAGAGTGCATTATTTACAGCATCATTATGCCCCCAGTTGTCTATTATGAGAGACTGTCCCTATCATCAGGAAATCACCCCTCCTGATTAATATTCCTAGGTAAATTAAAGTATTTTGACTGAACAAATTACATCCCACTCAGTAGAACTACATGGGAGCCTCATTTCTCATGTTTTTGACTCCATTTGAAATTCTCTATAGTAGTCAAGGCAACATTACTGCTAAAGGAGAACTCAAATATGATTTCACCATGCAAAAGAGCTTTCCAGAGCATTTAGAGACAGTTCTGCAATGTCATTAATAGAAAAATAGAGAAGCAGAAGAATCTAAGATTTTTTATTTATTTTTTATTTATTTATAGTTCGGTTAGCAATTTTATTCAATCTTTGCTACTGCAGGACATTGAACAAGCCAGTATTTTGAAGTCTTACATTATTATAATTGTCTTCACTTGTCCTTTGACTTTCACTCGCTTTTTTTTTTTAAGTGGAATTTTATATTCCAATTTCTTTTTTGCTTTTCTTTTTCAATCTCCTAATACTTGCACTACAATTATTTACTTTGGTATCTATTATCTGTATGAGAATATGACAAAGAAATATGAAAAAATTCAGGAATCAGAAACGTATATGTTTTAGACAATTATCATTTTAAGGTGTGTGGGGGGGTTGTGGAATGAAAAAGTTACCCAGTAATTGGGTAATCTTTAACTTTAAACTTTATTTTTGCTAGCACAGAAAAACCTACAGCAGCCCAAATGAGGAATGCATTCTGCATAGATGATGACCATGCATCTCAAAAGATTAGTGAAATTTCACACATGCTTTAGCATGATGTTTCCACTGATTAAAAAGAAGAAAATATGATCTTTTTTCTTTACATTAAGATATAGACTATAAGGCAACATTCATTACAAACACATGGAAACTTATCTTCTAGTATGAGACTTCTCTAACACTTCCAGACTCTTGTCCAGTTCTTCAACTTATCTGCTTCTTAAATATTAAATATTTATGGAGTATGCCTTGTCTTAAGAATTAAATCCAGCTTCTTCTGAATAGTTTCTGATCTTTGTACATTCAAGATTCACAATTTGTAAGAGTAGAGTGCCCACATAGTCTCTTATTTATGAAAACAAAAGGATTAATTCACTGAAACTGTTGATGGACACCTTGTGTTTAATGCCAGTATTCGCTTTTTAAACAGAAATATTAAGAAACAAGAATTATATTACAGGGCCTAAAGCCTTTAATATATGGAGAAATATTCATGCAGATAAATAGATTTTACAATGGACTGAGATATTCCAAACCTTTCAGCTGTTTAATAAGACAAAAATAAGTGATGGGTCTGGATCGAACTTCTCAACCCAGCTGTCTACCTTTGCATATATCTGAAATACTCAAGTAACTGAGAATAAAATAACTATTCCTATTCCTATAAACAATCAAAGTCATAAACAGGGATGACAGACAGGCCAATAGACCAGCAAAATGAATGCTGGTGATTGTAGGAAAATCCAGGAAGCAAGTCCTTGCTGCACTTTACTGTTCAAGTAAAAAAAAAACTCCAACAGCAGGAATATATGACATATATGACATGGTTTTTATTTCCGATTTTGTCCATGATTTTGTATGGTCTTGCTCCACTATTTAGCCTGAAGTTGGTCTTCCATTAAGGAAAATGATAAAATACAGATGAGTTTCATTATACCACCTCAGACTTAATATTCTTCTCTTTATTAGGAATAACAGGTAACTTCTTTCCAGCGCACAGTACTCTAGTATTCAAGTATTTCATCTTAATATTTATCATTTCATTCCCTTCTTGGGTTATACACAGTCACAGCTAGTAAGTACAGACTTTGATGAAAGCAAATGCTGTGTAATAAATAATTTAGTACCTACTGGCACTTAGAGTAAGACCCCATTTCAGGCAGGGATGTAACAAATTTAATTTTACAGTTATTTCCAGAATCCCATCTAGTATGTTTTCACTATGCCACTACATATAGTATTTGGCTCACAGAGAACTCCCATCATAAGCAACAAGGGGCAAGGCAGAAACTTCCTTCGGGTAACAAATAGTTAGAAAATAGTTAAGATATTTGTCTATGAATATATGTACTGAATAGTTACAGAAAAACTATCTAAAATCTAAACTTCTGGATGTGTCCAGCTCTTCACAGGTAAGCAGAAGGCAAATTGTTGAAAAAAATAACTTTGTTTAGAACTGAATAAATAAAATAAATATTGTCTGTTCTCTTAAAGATGCTCCCCATTATTCAGCACTGCTTACGCTGATTTTTAGCCATTCATAATCAGCTAAATGAAAATTGATCCCCTCATCAGGCTCCAGCTCAAAAAATGGTTTTTAAGAGGCTCCAAACACATTTGATAAGAGTTTTCACTACATTGTTCCAGAATATCCTTTCAATTCAAAGATTTGATAACACACAGCATAATCTCTCATGAAGTGCTTAGAGAACCTCCACCTCCTATTAGCTTCAATGATAAATAAGACCACTCATCAACTCCATAGACCCAAGAAAAATATATCTGCATAACAGAAAAATGAATTTTCCAGCACATTTAGTTCCAGGGGTATCACAATAGCTTCCCTCCCCCCCCCCCCCCCCCCCAGCACGATTCCTAGTTAAATTATACAGTGATTACTCTTGCTTTCTACATTGAATCAAGAGTTTAATTGCTCAAAGAGCAACACTCTACTACTGAATGTAGAGAAAAAAAAAAGTAGTAAGAACATAATTTTTTGCTGGGTCTATCTTGGTGCTGTCCAAATTAGAGAGAAAACAAATGTTCCCTGCCTCAGTTGCAGCCAGCAGAAATTAAATGCATTTAAGAAATGCAACTTTTCCTCATACTCTTTGGAGGCAATACTTTTTGTCATATGTTAACTCTCTAGCAGTACTGATGAGATTAGTAGAATACTTGTAGCCATGGTGACTCAATCTGATTAGTATGTGACCTATCTTGTAAACGGAAGGCTGTCAGTGTCTGACTAAATGGCTTACAGTCACTTCTGGCCAACAAAATACTCATGTTCGTAAGTGTCTAACAGTAAAAAAACAGGCAAAAATGTAAATAAAAAGCTTATCCAAGAAAGCTACTGTTAGAGCTTCAGGTGAGTGCTTGTGATGACTTGTACAATATTTTGCTGGTTGTGTTCAGAATTTGAAGAAATAATGCTAATAATGCCCTCTGAGCTGGTACAAAAGATTTATTCCAGGAGGACAGCTGAGAACTTTAAAGTAAAACAAGATGCAGGAAAAGTCATTTCTACATAAAGTTATAAGAAAAAAGTAAAAAGCATTATTTATTATTGAATTGTGTACAAAACATGCCAAAATAAACTACAAAATAGAACTACAAAATAGAAAGCATGTTAAGGAAATAAGGAAGCATGAATTAATATGTCATCGCACAAACTAATAAAACTACAGTGTTCAATCTGGCATTTCAGAATTAACTATTTCCTTTGAGGCCACAAGAATTAAGTTCACTATATGAACTAGAAACTCATTTACTTTAAATATCCTCACACTTCTGAGTACTCCTACTTTCTTCTCTTACTCCTCTAAGAGAAGATAAATAATCACTTCGCAAATATTTTTGGGCTATTTTCTTCTGTGATTATTATAAACCACAGGAATTTGTAGTTCTGCAAAAATACATGGAAAAATATACTGCAGATTTATGATGGAGGAAAGAACTAATTTGAAGTGCTTTGGCTCTTTGATAGCATTGAAGTGAACATAACTGAGACTGTTCTACTGTTTGCCTCTTAGTTGTAATGAAAGTTATATGCATTGAAAAAGCTAAACTAACATGACAAAGAGTGTCAGGGCAGTTGTTACTGCACTGTTTTGAATGTTGTGCAATTAATCTTAAATGTCTTTTTATCTTTTACTTATTTAAGACAAAAATGCATTCACAATGGTGCTGAGAAAATAGATGAACTCAGCGGATTGGTTATTTAAATCAGACATCTTTTGTCTTGACTTGGAGGGAAGACAAGTAAGAATTATTTTTATATAACAAATTTAAAAGAACATAGCAGCTCCTCTTGCTTTTCAGAAGTCCTTACTGAGAATTAGACAAACAAATGAGACCAAATTTTATTTCTTCCTATGTCATATATGGTAACTAGTAATATGTGCTAGACACTGAAAGCTATTCACAAATGACTAGTTGTAAGCACGTTTTTAAGCCAAGTTTGCTATGGCAGACCTACTTAGTAAGCATAACTGATTCTTTTGGATTTTTGAGAATCATAAAAAAGCACCAAGAGCTTTCTGCATTGTCTTGCTAAATGACAAAAGAGAAATAAAGGCTAAGGATATCAGGATATCTCAGAGAATGATTTTCCCAGATTTCAAGAGGGAAGATCAGACAGAATGGAATAAAACCTCTTTTTTTTCTGCTGGGTAAATCATTTTATTATCAAAATGCACTGCTTATGGTTGTAGAGGATTGTATCCTCTTGGAACTGAACAGTTATCAGTGTCCCACCAAGCAAATATTATTCATGGATAGATCTGAGCTAAAAGTTGAAAAAAAGTATATTCTTCAGATCATTAATATGTGACTAATACCTCCTCTCAGTAATAGATATTTCAGCATATTTTAATATGCTTTTATAAAAAAACCGACAGGTTTATATCTGTTTTGGTCAACACATTCCTAGGACTTCTAATAACAGTTTTCAACTAGAAAAGATCAGATATTTGAATGTCCCTTTCTGCTTCTACATTCCAAACAGATGAAAAACAGAACTTAATAGAAACAATTACACAATTTAGGTTGTTGATGATTTCAAACCTGAATGAAAATAGATTCAGTTTGAGTGTTGGTCTTCATTTAGATAGTTTCAGAAGCCTGATGAATTCCAGTTGTGCATACCAGTTTTCTCCAGATTTGCTCTACTGGGTTATGATTTTTTTAATTGAAATAAAATGTTCACTATCTGTTTTATGGAAGGTCCATAGTGTTTACATTATTTTGTAGTTTCTAGAACAAGGAATTTGACAGGCCTTCAACAAAAATATCAATCAATCTCTTTATAAGATAATGGCTAAGAGATCCTGGGATATATTTAGTGGGGATTTTTCATGCTGCAAATACTCAATTTTGTTGTATTTGAGGATATTGTCCATTCTCCTCAATGAGAGAAGTGATGAGAGAGGGCCTGTTCTATTCCTTGCATTTCCCTCCCCCGCCCCAGCCTGCAGATTAATGTTTTTGTGGCCTGAAGATCGTCATTAAACCATCTCATTATCTAAGTGAAAAATCAATGATGCAGAAGGAGCAAATTTCTACATACAGATAGCATATTATCTTGTATTTAATATAACCACAATCATTGGATTTGCTTCTATATTACCTTTGATGCTGAACTTGCAAATGCTGAATTATTTGTACTATTGTGTATTCTGTATACCCTTGGGTTTTCTGCCAAAACTCCTCACTGTCACCAACAGTGCCTGTAGCAACGCTCATCACAGATGAAAGCCTCTCACTCAGACCTCTCTGTTACTGACACATTTAATGCTTCCAGCCTTCAGTATTTGCTAAAGTTAAATAGTAACATACAAGGAAGACCCAGAAACATATTATCATTGTGTCACTCCTAGAACAGAAAATCAAAAGCATAGCAGTGAAGTGAAATAAAGGGATTCAAACGGATGTATCCTGAACTGGGAACCATGCAGCAATAGCACAGCTTCAAACATAACAATGAAGAATCTAGAAACACAGAAATTAGATCCTGTTCCTCAGTTTTAAGATCAGTAAAAATCATTGAGTTGAGCACTGGAATTACAACTGAAGGTATCACATGAGAATCTTATAACCTATATACTCATCAATTATATGTATATATAATACATTTCATAAATATAATATAGTTTATAATTACCTCAGCTTCATGTAATATATTTTATGTATATATTTCATATAATATACAATGCTGAGGTAAAAAGAGATCAAATATAGTGAAGAAAATATTTTCCCCCTACAAACAATATGAGCTGATTATTTCTGGACAGAGAATTCAGCCAGTTCTTTTCTTCCCTTGCTCTAGACTTCAGAGTAAGGTCTCTGGATTTTATTGCAGGGGTGATAAGGGAAGTAGGAAAGCCAGAGACAGAATAACAGGAATGTTCAAAAGCACCTTTATCACCATCTTATACAATATAATTACCCTTCTTTCAAGCAACATAATGGATCAAATATTGTCTGTTATGCAGCATGAAATAGTCTAGTAGTTCAAAAATTACTATTTTTTTTTTGCACCAAGGTACAGTGAACTAGGCTGCACTGGAAACTTCTCTCTGAAAATTATAAAAACAGCCTCAAGTAATATGTTTAGCTTTGGCAGCAGACCCTGTAAACAGTGAAAATTAGGCTAAATACACTACAAATTTGTTGTCTTGGAAAAAACACTATATAAACTTTAATTCATTAACACTGGAAATAAGTAATTAATAAAGTGTTAATGTTTTGTTCATGAAGATAAATCTTCAGAACTAAAACCATGTGCTTAATAAGAACAGTATAGGAAGTCCTGAAAATCCCTAAAATGCTTGCAGACAAATAATCACCTACTAACTAGAACTTCAGTACACTCAAGTAACAATGATAAGCCTTATAGTTAGAAAGGATTGCTGCTCTAGATATCGTTAATGAAGTCATAAATAATCTAGCATAATTAGCATCTATAACAAAAACACATGTAAATAATTATATCACGTAAAAAAAATTAAATCATTTTTCACTCAATTTAATAGAAGATTATTTGCCTCTTGAGAAGGAGTTATGAGTTGTTGCTCATTCTGAAAACGACTTTTGAACCACAGGCATTATTTTTGTGCCTCTTTCCTTTTTAATAAATGAAGATGCCAGGGACACCAGCAAAGATTTCCTACTAGTAAAATCAGAAACAAGCTCATCCAACTCTAATCAGAATTATTTTGCATTTTCCAAATCTGTACTGACCTTTACTGCAACTCCCTAGGAAGAAACATCAGTATGATGCATAGGGTAATTTCCATTGGATATGTTTGTGTCAAAAACCCCAAGGAAAAAAACCAAAATATTTAGTTCAGTCCCATAGCATGCATGGGAGCCTAGAGAGGATTTTAATTATACGTCCCCCTCCCCCCCCCCCCCAGGAATCTTTGAAATTGAATTGATTCATGGGCAGACTCCTCAGGCAACAATTTATAATTCCTTTTCTTGTTTGTTTGGTACCATGATATAAGCTAAAACTTTTTTTAAAAAAAAAACATATGCAGCATCTATACTTTTTACTAGGGGTCTGCATACAACTCCAAGTACTTAAAATTTGAAAAGCATTTTACAAGCTAATATCTTCTGAAATGTTTTTATTTTTGGAAATTGCTCTAACATCCTTCATAATTAGTAATAATTTTGTATTGCTAGAAAATAGTCATGTAAAACAAACCATATGTTTAGCATTGAAAGTGATGAGGACCACTTGAGCACTCAAGCTGCAGCATTTCTAAGTTTTTCATGGTATCTCCAAAACAATTGCTTTTGGACAGATTAAGAGATTCATGTATACATACATATCTCCAAGAATATGGAGAAATATGCCATATCTCCAGAAAAAAACTGGACTATTTTGTCATATTAAGTACAGAACATTAGGAATCTTTAATGACAGAAAGATTGGTTCTACTCAAGTAAATGAATTCGCTACAGATTTCAGTTTTAAAAAAGGATTTTATACAAGTTTCACATATCACTAATATTTAAGTGGAACTCAGAGTACCTAAAGTAGATATTATTGTATTTTCTGTGTGAATTGAAGGCATTCAATTTGCATTCTGCATGAATAATGGGTATTCCACTCTCCTAACAACAGGCGACAGATTCTATCTAGCACAAATGCTTATTGACTGCATTATCACAATTAAAACAGATGGTGTAAAGATGGAAGTGAGTTAATGAATTAGTGAAAACATTCTTTTTTGAGCAAACGCAGAATTCATTTTATGATACTTTTTCTCCCAAGCTTCTTTAACCAAAAGGAATAAAATAAAGAGCTCAAGTATACCATGTAAAAACCCTGAAAATCCTTTAGCATTATTCCTGTTGCTATTTTCAAGATTTATGGCTCTAAACATAATTTGAGAATGAAAATACTAGTCAGCTTATATCTCCATAGCCTGCTTGGCATGGGTACAATTACTCACAGCTATATGCAATCTGTTGTTACATGCAAAACAGTATCTGTAGCTACATTTTACATACTGTCAACAATATTCAGCTGACTCCTCTCTGTGAACAGTTATTCAAAATGACAAATCAGTATCAAAGGCAAACTGGTAACAATGAATGGGGTCTATCTGGTCCAATATTTCACTATTAACTCATTCCTTGCATTGATCATGTGACTGTAACTTTAGAGAACTATATAAGTTGTATGTTTTTTTGTAATCTAATTATCTAAATTAAAAATAACATTTGTTTACTTAGTCAATTCACTGTAACTACTAGAAAACAATTCACAAAGATCTCTACATGTGCATCTTGTAGAAAAACCAACGTAGGCCCAGATTAATAGTGTTTTGTTAAAACCTTTGATTATGAAATGCAAATTAGAAAAAAAGCAATACATATTCATTATAGATGTGATTCTGTTGTCAGAATTAATATTTTCTCTTAAGAGAAATTCTTTATAACAAGAGATCTGAATTGGACACATTTGTACTGACAAAGAGCATAGAAGTAAAAAAATATTTTAATTTGAGAGTTCAGAGAAAATATATCAAGAAAACTGGAAAGTTTTCTTTTCAAGACCAAGCTTGAAATGTAATACTAAGGGAATAATTTAGTGATAAGATAGACTAACATTTTTAGAGACATTTTAAAGTCTTATTTAAATACAAGATATATTTCAGACTTTCTCATTCCAACACAGAATTGTCCAGAATATTTTCCCTGGTGTATTTGAAGATACCAACACTGGAATTCTAAATTCTGTCTAGGAGTTTCACTAAGTTAGGAAATGTAGTTAATGTTATCAGAATGTGATATTTCAACTAGAGTTCACAAGGTTTAGCAGTACATTTATTTCCATCACAATCAGTTGTAGCTATTCCATGATAGTTGTAAAAATTCATTTCTATGTAAAAAGGAGGTAACTGCCTCAGAAGCAGTATCTTCTCCTACAGCAAACTAGTGAATGTTAGACAATTTTGACAAAAAAATAGAGGGACTTCTGCAAATAACCACGATAACAAATTTTCAGTTGCCTCAAGGCAACTGAAAGATGAAAGAGAACAAGTTTCCTTTCAGAAGTTCCAGTTGTCACCATGAATCAGCATGAAGAAACTTATATTTAGAGTAGCATTTAAATATAGCAGTTTGTTCCCTAAAAAAAAAACTGTGGTCATTCAATGTCTGACATTTTATCATGGATCTACTATGACAGTAAGTATGCTGACATTGTTTAATGGACACTGAATATTAGAGGTCTGAATATTGCAGCATGACCATTTTAAAATCTGCCAGGTGAGCTAAAACATTACCTGTGGAGGTGGCAGATCATCAAATCAGACTAATTTAGAACAGATCTAATTTAAATGGTAATGTATTCATTTTTTTTGGAGCCAGTTTTTCCAAACGCCTTCACCATCAACTATTTTCAGAAGAATTTAACTTGCAGGCATCAGAATTTAAAACTAGTTTAAAAATTGTCATAGCTAAGAAACTGAGATTGGTATTTATACTTCAGTATTTCACCAAGAACCCTTCATATGCAAAAATCTTACCACAAATACAAGTGCCATAAAATTAGACATTCAAACTGGTAAAATATTTTAGATGATTGTGCATATTTATATATACCTTTGCCCCTGTTTTTTTATTTTGAGTGCAATAGTTCTCCATTTTATACTAAAATATATTTTTAGCACATTCCTGACAAATTCTTTTATTTTTGTCCTGGTCAACACCTGCTTACTAAGCTATTATCATCCCCACTGCCTGATATTTCATAAAAAGATAAGGTTCTTCCTTATTTTTAAGGATAAGAAAATACAGAAAAGAAATAATGCAATATTTCTCAGTCAAGAACAATATAAGTATATTGGTAAATTTAATTTCCATTTCCATAAATAGATGTTAAATATGAAGCACTATTACACATCTGGTGAAAGAACACAGCTGTCTGCAATGTTCTTTAGTTTTGTGAGCTACACCTTCTTGAGTACGTGCCAGTTTAATAATACTACACAATTTTAAAGTCATTTAACAGTCTCTAAAAAAAGCAGACATATTACCATTTTAGTCTTTACTGGACACAGCTGGAGACTAGATTACTACTGAGCAACAGGAGAAATAAAATAGGAAATATCTTATAAATATTTTTCTTTCTACTACAAGAATGTAGCCTGAAATAATCAATACCTTTCTGATAAAAAGTGTAAAAATAGTAAGAAATAAAGGCCCTTCTAGTAAAAAAAAAAAAAAAAAAAAGAAAGAAACAAGCAGGCCAAATCCAAAGGCCATTAAATTTGAAAGCAACAGTGTAGTATGTTAGCTGCATGTAATTTGTGCTATTTTGCATGAACAGTCACAAATACTGTAGCACGTATAGCTCATGGCTTTATGAGAATGTCAAATAACCAATTAAATAGAAATTTAAGGAAAATTGTTCAAAGTGACCCCGCAGAACCTGTGTTGGCCAGCTTATTCACAATAGGTGCGGGATGGTTTTTTGTGAGGCTATTCATCAATGACAAGCCTGAGTTTGCTGCTGTGGCCTACAACAAGTGCTGTACATTATAGGCCAGCCCCAGTGGGGTTTTCCACACTTGCGGGTTGTTTACATGCATTTCCTCTCATCCTGTGATAAGAATTCCTATGACATGGATTTCACATTTTCTCTCCAAGTGCAGATATGGTATGCATCCAATTTCATCTTCCCCAGTGTCATGGTTTTACGATTTTTTGGTTATCGGTATTCCAAATCACAACATCATGTAGTGCACTGGGAGTTAAAGTGTGAATGCTCCAGGTACTGAATACCTGTCCCAGAAAAGAACATTCCCCAGAAGACTGTCCACTGTTCCAATATCATTTCTGCTCAGGGGAAACAGATAAGGCCTTGGTAGGTCACCTGAAGTTCTCTTTTCCCTTTTTCTTTGGCTCTCTTCCCTGCTGCTCAACCCAACTGCATATCTCACCTCAGCATCATGGTGAGGCCTTTCCACCTTTTGGACACACTCTCTCATTATATTTGATTTATTAGCTTAAATTCTAATTACATTGTATTATAGTGTGTTGTCTTGCACTCCGATACCATATTTAGTAAATTAGTTTGTTTCATCTCAGATATTGCCTCTGTTTTTAATTATTCAGGGTTCCCTGTTTCCCCTTTCGGGAGGCACAGATCTGCAGATCCCTCTGCCCTGCTAGTCACAGAAGTGGGCCAAACCAGCCCATAAACCACTGACACTAAGTTAGGAGAAGTAACCGTATATTGACTACAAAAGTAGCATCTCTGTGAAACAGAACACTTTACAGCTTTCTCCTATTTAACAATTTGCAATGAACTCAATATTTAATTCTGATCTGTGCAAAAGACTTAAGAAGTATAACATGAAGAAAATTAAGACAGTTAAAGATACTTGTACTCAAGTATGCACTCAAAATATATGAATCTATTGCAATTATGATTTACTATATTTTTTTTTATTTTTATTTACTCCTACATGAGTAGAAATTATAACATGGATTATGCTCTGTTGAATATAATGTAACATCACTTCTTTACACACTAAATCATGTTAGAGTTCTTTTTACATAAAGAGAAACTCTAGCAGGGGCCTTGCATACATTACTTACTGCACCACACTTGGAAAAATTACATTACCTCAATAACAGACCTCAACAAACTGCATTTAGTATTATAATGAGATAACTATTAGCAACAGAATAATAACTGATTGTCATGGAAAACACGATAAGGAATGGTTCCTTAAGATCACTTAAATTAGCATAGATAGACATGATAAAACATCAATCTCCTGAAAATATTACTTCAATGAAACAGGAATTTGTTGTTAGAAAATATGGAATGCCAAAATATTTCTGGTAAACAACTTTTCTAGTGTTGTTTTCAACTATTACAATATTAAATAATTTTGACTTTCACTGTGTTGTTCTTTCAAAAACAGTGATTTGTTCTGAAGTTTTTTACTATGATACTTTGATGAATATAGCAAGTATTCTGTCTCTGAAGCAGAGACTTTGGGGAAGCTAACACTTTGCAGTGAAGACAGTGCTTTATTGCCCTGATTCAGTGTTGAACAACATACAAGCGCACAACTTCAGAAAACTTGACTCAGCAGATTTCAGTAGCAGAGAATTGTTGGCTGAACTACCACAAACATCTAGTATTCTCTTGGAAATTAAAATTTAACATTTTCTGGAACATTTAAGAGACGCTAATATGTGTCTTAATGCTATCTACCAAGCACTTCCCTAAGATTCATAGAACACATAGAGTTAATGAAGAGGAAAAGCACTGTGGTGCTAGGGCTGCTGTAATGCCCTTTCATTTCCATACTAAGTCTGGAGCCCTGTGGAAACAGCCCTACTCCCTTCAGCCTGTGCAATCACAGCTAGCTGCATGTTTTGTTACTAACTACATTTCCTTATACAAGATACCAAAGACATTAAAGCTGAATACAAACTAACAAAACTGAGGGAATAAATCTAAATGAGTGAACATTCAACAATAACTGAATTATACTAACCACCATAAGTCTTTTGAGTCCTCTGAAATTAACATCAAGTGAGGTAAGAGGCATGTTTGCAGGTCTCTTGTTTCATTTGATTTTAGTATGGAGATATATATACACACATATCAAACAGGGCAGAAAAATCCCTGGTTTGCAGATCTTAAAAACAGTATCTTCAGACCTAGACAATCATATGATAAAACAATGATTATATAACCTGCTCATTGGGTAAACCTGATCTTCATTTTTCTGTCAAAAAAACATGCATATATACCATAGTCAGCTTGTCTCAGTATGAATTTGTAAGCACTTTCAAGTAAATAGATATTGAGGGATTACATGGCCTACAGAGGGAAATTTGTAACAATCGGAAAGATCCAAACGATGGAAAGGAGTTACAAAAAGGAAGTATAATGACAAAGGGACTAGCATAACAGAAGAAGTGTTATAAAAGAAGGGGAAAATGATTGCTCACCCATCTCTAAGGAACTAGGCTCACAGAGAAAACTCCACAGAGGAGAAATCTCCAGAAAGAGATCCCTCCAAAGTGGCAGTCAGCCCTTAAGTGAGATCTAAGAGAGGTGGAGCCAGGCTCTACCCCTTCCGGTCACAGAGGTGAATTGCCTTCACCTGTGCTCCCAGGGCTGATTGGGTCTTTTCCCCAGGTGCTCAATCAGTGCTTCAGGCCATGACTCAACAGTTCCCATACATCATCAGATAAAATGAATAATCTGACTATGTGGTGCCTGAACATATGCAATATTACTTTTGTTTATGCAGTCTATTGCTTAAGTAGAGCAAAACTGTTTCATGCTGTGGATTGGTGTTAATGATTATTTGCAGGATGATCTCTCAAGTTCAGAACTCGTGATAGAACCCGGACTTGAAAATGAGGGAGAAGGTTTATTTTGAAGTGTAATTATTTTGAATAAGTAAATGAGAAGCTTTTTAACTTTTTCAGAAGAGAATAAAAATAAAAAATGGAAATAAAAGAATCTTCTCACCAAACAGACTCATCTTCAACTGACTTCAGTATACACCAAATCTATTCTTCCCTTCCTCCACAAACTTTGAAATTAATAGGATAGTGTTTGGAAGATGGAAGACACTCATTTATAAAACTTGCATAATGAAACTATCTAACAAGGAAAAAATATTTAACAATCTCATAGAGTGGTAACAGAGACCATTTATCTTCCATTTAACTGCAGATAGAAATAGCATGGAGTTCAGAAAGTAGTCCAGACTGACATAAATTTCATACCTTTAAGATTACAGATGTCAATGGTTACTGGCTGTTTCAGCCCGGTTCCATGAGTAATGGCGTGGGGGGACCCATGGATCTATGCCCTGGGAAAGGGGAAAGGGGAAAAGGAGAAAGGGTAGGGAGATGGGCCTAAAAACAAAACAGCAGCAATGATCTGAGGAGAAAAGCTAATTTACTAAATAAGAGTGCAAGATAACACAATATAATGCAATTTAATTGGAATTGAATCTAATAAATCAAATAAAATGAGAGAGAATGTGTCCCAAAACTGAAGGCCTTACTCTAATGCTGAAGGTGAGACAGCTAGGGAACACACACTGCAGAGACAAGCAGAAAAGGAAAAGGGCAGTCTTGTGACTTGCCAACAGTTTTTTCTTTCCCTCTGAACAGAAAACAGAAATGCGAAGTCCTCTGGGGTATGTAGCTCCTCTTCCCCCCACTGAGACAGGTATACCCAGAACCCTCGGCAGTCCACAGAAGTGGAGCATTAACTTCTTAACACCCAGTGCTCCACACAGTGTTATGATGTGGGATACCAATAACAAAAATCATAAAACCATGACAATGGATAGGTACATGAGGTTTTTTTGTATGTCCCTAAGTGTCACGGTCAATGAAATTAGTGAGAGACATTTGGGAAGGAAAAATTTCCTTTATTTTCTTTACCAGTATGATCCATCATGTGGAGCCTTCACAAAATAAACTTCCTTGGCATGGGGCAAAATAACAATGTAATTACAGAAGTAAATGAAACAACAGACAAGTAAAATGTTGTTCTCCTGGCATTAAAATTTGATCCACTACTAAATTATTATTGAAAGTAGTTTTGCATAACCCAGTCAGAAAACTGATGAACTAGTGACTCACCTTCTACCTATGCATAGCTAAAATAATTTTTGTTTAATTTCAGCTTTCTGTGCAGTTTGACTCTCTTAATTTGAGCAAGAGCCAAGGATACTGTAAATATATGCCTTATCTGTATACTTTTCAACTCAATTGTTTTCAATTTTCCTTCCTTTGAAAGACTGTCTACATAACTGGGAATTCTAAAGCTCAGCTGGAATTAATGAGCCTCAAGTGGGTTTATGCCGAAAAGGTATTACCAGATAGCTGAGCAACTACACAACATGTTCGATTTGAACTCACACAACACAAGCTCTGCAATGAAACAATTAAACACTGGTCTAGTAGCTTTCCTCATTGTGTGGATGTAACACTGTAAACTGAAATGAAAAAGCATTTGAAGAAAAGCTATTTAAAGGTTACAAAGTAGTGAAATCCAACCATAGTATGAAAAACAATTGTTTCAACAGTATGATTTTCTTCTACTTGAGGTGACTTCAGTACGAAACAGATCGTAGCACAATCTGTCACAGGCCTCATAGTGCTGCAGTTAGAGACTTCTGTGCTCATTTAGTAGGCCAAACCTTCTAGTAGGAGGAAGGGAAGTTTCTTTTATTTTTAAATATTTGATCATGGTGTGCAAGACTGTGAAAATTGTTCAATCCTCAAGTTAGCAGAATTAAATTTTATAATTAATCTTTATATCTGATAGTTAATATAGCTCTGTTCCCAAGATAATCAAACTATGATGAATCACATAGGAAAATAGGAAGAACAAAACATCATGGTGTGTAGAACACTGGTTTCATGTGTAATAATATAATAAAAAATCTCCCTCTGGCCATAATTTCTATACCAGCTAAGCTGACTCCAGTCATCTTTTAGAAAGTAATTAGGGGATTGAACAAACTTTATAGAAGCTAATACTAAACTGCTCAGAGCTTGGAAAATATATCACAAATTATAGGCTCCAATTATCTGTTTTTATGTTCCATTTTGAACATGGATTTCAGCTTCTTCTCAACGATTATGAGGATCTCTGTCACTTGTATGTACCAGAGTTTCAGGTAAAATCAACTTTTTACTGCTTACATTCATCTCCTGGCTGAAATCTCTTCATTCATTCTTGTGAAATATGCATGTTTTCTTGATCCCTGATCAGACAAGGAATCTCACAAGATCAGTATCACATTTAGTATGACAAGAAACAACTGAAATAGGAAATGTTCTTACCCCAATGGGGGGGGGGGAGAAAAGAAAAATAAAAAAATAAAAAGAGCCTTTGGCCCTACCGAAGTTTCAAGACATTCCGCTGATACCAAAGCTTGGTTCTTCTGTTACTGGTTCAAAAGCGCCTTAGCACAGTGCAACCAAATGAGCTACTCAAGGCTGACACAGCATGTGTCAGGAACAGGTGAAAATCTGACAACACATATAAACTCTGTTGTCATGGTTTTGTGATTTTTTGGTTTTCAGTATTCCACATCATAACATCATGTAGTGCACTGGGAGTTAAAGTGTTAATGCCCCAGTTCCGGGTACCTGTCCCTGTATGTCATGGAGGTCATGGGATCTTACCCCCCCAGAGTGGGGTGGGGGGGGTCTCTTCATTCCTCTTCGATTGACGAAGAATGCAGGCAGTTTTTTTCAGGTGCTCTGAAAACTCTCTCACTCTCTCTCCTATTTTATTTGATTTATTAGTCTCAATTTCAATTAGATTGTATTATATCATAGTTAGTAAAGTAGGTTTACCCCCCTCGATCGGTGCTGCTGCTGTTTATTTTCCTTTCCCTTTCCCTTCCTGTTTTCGGGGGGGGGGGGGNNNNGGAGGGGAGGCCCCTGGGCCTACTGTCCCTGTCATGGGCATGGGCATAGACTGGTCCGCATAACCCCGTGATAGTTTTTTGGTGGAGAATACCGGCATTAACACTTTAACTCCCAGTGCACTACATGATGTTATGATGTGCAATACTGAAAACCAAAAAATCACAAAACCACGACATTTGTAAACTCTCTGTACCTAGATTTTGCCATGGGAGAGAAACATGCAACATGTGGTTGTAGACACACAGAAAGTTTGTCCAGTTCACAGATTCAAAAATGTTTCTTAATGCAAACAGTATCTATCTGGCAGGGTCCCTAGTTAACTAAGAACAGGAAACTGAAGGAGTCTGTTCGCATTACAGAATATTGGTTTTAGATTTCTTCTGTTTTATTTTATTCAAAAGGAAAATTGATTTTGTTTTTGTATGCCTCTTGGGTAGCTTAAAAGCATTTCCTTGTTGAACAAGTTTTCAGATGAACTATGCTAATTGTAGTTTAACGCCAAACAGATTGATTCTGCTACCTCTATGTTTGACTGCATTATTTTTTTTCTGTTCTGCCCAAAGCTGTTTTGTCCTGGAATCTTAAAAAGGACTATGACATTAAAATTATCAATTAGACGATGAAAATTTAGGAGAATTTGACAGAAGAGACCTAAGGTGTATTTGAATGTGTCTATTGTTATTTATCCTCATTAAAGGAAAAGGTACATTAAGGCAAATAGAAGTTATGAAGATTTGACATAGCCGGGAGGAATTTTGCAGTTTCCTTTAAGTTTTTCTATAGTAGTAAATAATATTTTTAGGATCAGATCACTGTTTACAGTGGGATGTGCAAGGGTTATTCAGAATGTTTGAAAAATGACAATAAAATAGCCATGACATTTTGATCATGCTTAAATAATCGCAATGAACTAGAATATTTTTCTGCAAATATATAACTGTGATTCAGAAGCAGATTAAGAACCAAATTCTCAGGAAAGTAGCAATAGTTCAGATTTATTCTTATCAGAAAATGCATTACCCCCTTTTATTAGCATTATTTGCTTATTATTACATAGAAAAATCCTAGGCTGTAAATCAAGCACTTGAAAATTAGGAAACATCAAGTATGCACTTATATTTCCCCAGTTCAACAGAGTGGACAAAGGAAGAAAATACGAAAATAAGCGTGCATACTTGTGCAACTACTGTGTGCCATGATGATGTGAAGGGCGATAAGAATTATTGCTATATCATCAACCTGCTTTTTTCTATCCTTTCTTTCCCTGAATTTAAAATGTTATTAGCATTTTTCATGTAGTACTTCTATATAGTATACAAGAATAATTTTTGAAAAAATGTTGTATAAAACAGAAGTCAATTAAGATAATCAAAACCAGGATTTTATCTCTAAACCTTCATGGGTTTCTAGTGTTGACATGGAAGTCTTCAACTCTATAAATATGAATAGAGTTTATAGTTTTGTACAGTGCCATACTCTTCTCTCCGATCAAACGATTCCCAGTGTTTCCGCTGCACATTACCATTGCCTTCATGATCGTGTAAACCAAAACATCTTAATATTTATGTAGTGCTATTTTTTCCTATTATAAAAATACTATCAATTTCTTAAGTAGCAGGAAAAAAATAATTCGACTTCCAGATTTTCAATTTGGACTCCCCAGTATTTAGTGGTAATGCTGAACAAATGATTAGGTATGAAAGAAGCTGAGCGTTTGTGATTCTTTTTGATGAAATATTTCAGTGCTCACAGAATCATAAAATCTAAAGGATTGGAAGGGACCTCTGGAAATCGTCTAGTATAACCTGCTAAAACAGGTTCCTAAGGATAGGTTACACAGGCAAGCATTCAGGCAGGTTTTAAATATCTCCTGAGAAGGAAACTCCACTACTTCTCTGGGCAGCCTGTGCCAGTGCTCCATCACCCTCAAAATAAATAAGTTTTTTCTCATGTTCAGATGGAACTTCCTACATTCCAGTTTGTGCCCTTTGCCCCTTGTCCTGTCAATGAACACTACCAAAAAGAGCCCAACTCCATCCTCCCGATTCCCATCCTTTAGATTTTTATAAGCATTGATAAGATGCCCTCTCAGCCATCTCCTCCCAGCCTCGCCCCAGGCCTCTCAGCTTTTCCTCATAAGCCATATTCTCCAGGACCCTAATCATCTTTGTGGCCCTTTGCTGAACTCTTCCTGTAAGTTCCTCCTCAGCTCCTCCTCATGAACTGAGGAGCCCAGAATTGGACACGGTATTCCAGATGAGACCTCACCAGGGCAGAGCAGAGAGGGAGGATCACCTCCCTCAGCCTGCTGGCCGTGCTCTTTTTAAGGCACCTCAGGATACCATTGGCCTTCTTGGCATAAGGGCACACTGCTGGCTCACAGCCAACCTGTTGTCCACCAGAACACCCAGATCAGTCTCAGCAGAGTTCATTTCCAGCATATCTATAGTAGTAAACTAAAAAAAGTAAAATTAAAAATCATGTAATTATAGGTATTCCATGCATGTTATGATACTTCTGTTTTCATTTCCACTTCTTAAAATTCTTTCTGCAAGTGTACCTAGAAAGTCTCATTTCTGGAAAACTTGGCTTTATATTGTAAAATGACTAAATTCTAAAATACCGTAATTCCTATTATAGTACAATTTCAAGTATATTTTCTTTTCTCTCCGCTTGCGTCTAATAAATGAGTTCTTTTTATTTGTCTTCCTCACTGAGGCTGCTAAGAATGCTGTCTATTAGCATCTTTCCAAAGTTCATGGAACAGGCACCACGATTAGGCTGTTTACTGATAGCCTAACTATCATCTCCTCATGAAATGGGAATCTGATGTTATCGTTTATAGATCAAAAAGCTTTGAAAATGTTAATATGTACAGGAATACTCTATGCATGTTTCCCAAGGTGTGAGCTGTAGCCGTGTAATTTAAAAGAGTTCTGGGATAGAAGTGCAATGCTCACTAGAAGGTGAATATTTTCCACTCCATGAGTGTTTTGCAGCAATAATGCTGCTGTAAACAGGATGAATGGTCGTGTTGGTATTTGTGTATGTATCAAGTATATTTGCAAATATCAAGAAATGGCTAGTGTTATTTTTTTTACACAACTGTTCATAGTGACAGGTGTGTTATTTTGGAAGAATTTCATTAATGACGCTGATATCCTGGCTGTTTCCAAGGCTGTTGTTGTATACTTGTCTTAGACAGCTTTCTTCGTGGACAAAATATGCCTTACTCAAAGCTTTCTTGGAAACCCAAAAAATAAACTGACTTGATTTGGCAGTTTAAATATACTTGCAATAGCTTTCACTGCCAAACTAAAAGAAACAAAACCATCAAGTTATGTCCTTCTTTTCACAGGACTCTGCCTTTATAACAACTCTTTGCTGCATGAAATTTTAATGTTTCACAAGTATTATAGCTTCTGGTTTTTAGTCAGCTGCCTCAGGTTGCTGAAACTAACTTTATGTGATGGAATTTCTTGTCCTGTTATTATAGATTACTGATATTTCTACACAGACTAGGGCAGCTTGCCTAACGCGTGAATATTACAACAACAAAAAAGCCCTACCTGAAGCACTATATTCTTACTGTTTACTGCCCTCCTTTTCTATCCATTCAGGGCCTTTCCTCTGATTCTGTGTGTGGTATTCTTTAGGTAACTTTATTGGCATTTCAATTTCAAGGAAATTCTTCCATCACATGGGAGAGGAAAGCAGTTGTTTAACTTAACTTCACAGGAAAGTAAAAACGTAAAGTGAAGCAGAAACCGTGATTTGCTCCAGATTATATTCTAGCAAAATAACTTTACCTTAAAATGAATCCAGACTTTGATGACAAATATTTATGAATGTTAAATGGTGTTACACTTCATTACTGTGCACTACTTGACATCCATTAATCCCAAGATAAAAATATATACTATAAAACCTGTAGTTTATACATCAAAATGAATTCCCTCTGTCTGTTCATGTATGCGAGTGTGTATTCACGTATGTGTATATTTAATGTTGTTAAAAATATTTAAATACATCTTATTTAGGACATTTTAATATGGAAAATATGGAAGTGCTGGTGTATGTCATGCTATAAAACCTGAGCTAGTGTTTTTAGAAAAATGAATGAGTTAGTTATGACAGCCAAATTATCTGCTGTAATAAAAAGTTCTAAATTGTTAAATCTCCACTTATAAAAAGGGCAAGAAGGGGAGGCATTTTGTCCTGAGAAATACAGAAAAATAATATTCCTTGTTTGATAACTATAGCATACCAAACTGTGCAGAGAAAGGAAAATAAAGAAGGATGCCTAATAAGACATCCCAGTCCTTAATCCAAACCACTGTCAAAATCTGTCTCATACTTTCAAGTATGAGTTGACTGAATTAAACTGTGTGGAAACATCCTATGTAATAATAAAAAGAATTTCATTATTTCCCAGGAATGAAAATGCCTTTCTTCAGTTCACTGCTGATAATTTTACTCCGAGACAGGAACAAGACAGTTTTGCTTGAGTAGGAAAGTTAAACGGAAAAACAAACAAACAAACAAACAAACAAAAACCCAGCTGTTTCACAGAAGGAGAAGAAAGAGTAGTTGAAGGGCATAAAACCTAAGAGATCCTTCTACGTGATGTATGAAATCATAAAGGCATGAGGAAAATTATTCCGTAGATCTGTCATGGTTTTATGACACAGATATGATCTATATCTGTACTTAGATCTTCCATAGTCTATGTGAATATATGAGGACTGCTCCAAAAGTAATGTCTCCAACTCTGTTATGTTGGCCCATGACATCAGAGGCAAATGACGGTATGGCAGTAGAAATTGAATCCTCCCACCAATATTCTGTTAAATTTTGTTGCTGTGCAACAGATGGCAGCAGAGTGACAGTCTGACAAAATGTCATTTCGCATGGAAGTGCATATCAAGCAAAGGTATGGAATTGAAATTCCTTCATAGAGAAAAAATTGCACCTATTGATATTCATGGATATTTGCTGAATGTTTATGGAGACTAACCAGTGGATGTGAGCACAGTGAGGTGGTGAGTGACGCGTTTCAGCAGTGGCAACAGTGGGTCACATATGCTGGTGCAGATTTTTATGAGTGCATCTTGTTCATCACTGGCAAAAATGTATAGCTAATGGTGGTAACTTTGTTGAAAAATATTGTTTTGTAGCTGAAAATTTTCTCTACCAAAAAGTGTTATTGTGCTCTTCATGTCTGCTGTAGTTTCCATGGAAATAAACAACAAGCCTTATTTTTGGGGTGATGTACTTATCAATAGTTAGCACTTAGCTAGAATGCAAGAACCAATCTCTCACATCTGCTTGACCACTGTGCCATTTCTACTACTGACAAAATACAGCCTCAAGCAAGAGTTATAGCAATATTTAAAAAGTAAGTTAGAGATATCCCTTAAAATCATATTTCATTAGTATTTCAGTTCTTTCACTAAATTAATAAAATAAACTCTATCGTATTTGTATTGCTTACTGTCATGGTCACAGTTCACACTTGTATTACTCTATAATTACTTTGATTTCTTTGTCACATGGCAAATGGACTTTCAAGACCAAGGCAAAAAACACAGTGAAAGAATTTCCCACCTAAAGCATATGATTTAGATCTTTGACTGGCAGGTATTTTGAAATTATTATTTCTCATGAAAAGAGGAGTAACACTGGGAATGATTTTCGTGCTGATGAGCCTTGCAAATACCTAAATGCTTGTAAGATTTGGTTAGTTGGCTGCAGGGAAATAAAGTATTATAAATCCTTGTTGGTAGTTTTGTATTTCTGGCCAGAGGTCAAATAACATGTCTGTTTAACATCTCAAGTCTTGATCAATTCTATGTTAAGGGAAATGTGGTAACAAGGTGTTGGGATGTGGGAAGCAGTGTGACTACAGCTTGAAAGATGTAGGAAGCATCACTCTTGACACACCAGTACTTACGAACTAAGTCCAGGTGTTACGTGATCTGCTAACAGATATGATCTACATTGCTTCAAAATCTAAAAAGAAGAGATTTATTTGGTTTATCATTTTTTAAAAGCATGACTTATTCACTAATTCAGAATTAGTATACCTAGTGCAAGCCTGAATGTTTCATTGAGCAGATGGAGATAATGAAATGTTGGAAAAGACGGAGTTTTACAGGGATTAGTTTAGCACTTCTTCCAAATATTGTCTATATGATAGAAGGTGAAAAATCTGATCTGTGTGAAGGCTGCAAATGAAATAGTCAGGAAGGCAAGAACAGGAATGTCAAAAAATGTGAAATGAGGTGGTAGGTGAGATATGTATATTCATCAGGACGAACTATCAAAGCAGATTGGTCATGTTTTATCAAGATTGCATTTCCCATTTGAAGGAAAGCCCCCTTTGTCAGGGCACTGACAGCTGTTTCAATGACTTGCTTGAGACTTGCTGAAATTTGAGGTGACAGTTTTGGCAAGAACCCTGGGTATCAGTCACTTCAGACACTATGAAAATTATGTTTATAATGTGTGCAGAAGTAAAATTAAAATGTGAGGCTCCACCCGTCCACTGATGCAAACAGCCATAATTCAGTTTCTGATAGGACAATACTGTTGTTAGAGCTGGATTTTGACCCTAGAATAATAGCGTATATTATTTCTAGTAAATATCTCACCATATGGCCTTGGTGTAAATGTTTAGTCTGTAATTAAAGAGTTAATATTTAATAAAAATTTAAATGAAGAAGACGTAATAGTGTCAAGGCCCAGAAATACAATCTCTTCATACTTTCTAGAAGAGCATAGGGACAGACTGATACTAAGGATTAATGACATGCACAAGACTTATAAGTGATAAGCAGTAAAACAGTACTTCAGTATTCTCTCTGATAGAGGAAGATATTAACTGGAAGTTTCCACTAACAGATAAGTAAAACCCAGAAAACTTACCAGTCTATTGGACAACTGCAGTTAATATTATTAACTGAAAAGAAAACTTTATACTCATAAATTGTTGTTAAATATTTATTTTCAATTATTTTAAAAGAACATAGTATAAAATTAAAAATTGTTATTATTTGTGACATTTATATTTTTGTCTTGCTTGAACCTTAAAGACTAGGACACTTCAAAAATTGTTGACAGCAACATTAATACGCATGAAATATTTATGTAAGTCCATGCAATCTTAAAATTGTTTTGTGATTGGATCACCTAAAATATACAAATAGAAAAAGAGTAAAAGAAAAACAGAACAACCATCACTGGAGGTGAGTTCCAGCTTACCAAATTTAGGCTGTCTAGTCTGATACAGCAAGCCAGGTTACTTCTAGAATAAACTGAGAGAAAAACAGAAATAGAGACCAATTCAATCAAACCTAAGGTACACTTTAGGACAGTCTTGAATTCTCTTCCAAGACAGATTAGAGTAATTGCTTTTTGGAGACATATCCAGTTTACCTTAGAGGTGTTTTATGTGACTGGTTTAGGACAGAAATATATTTGAACGTTTCTTCCATAAATCCACTTTTAGACCGTTCCTGACGATAACCTAAATGCTTTACTGTCCAACTTTACAGTTCATACTTCAGACATTGTTAAAAGAAATTGATTTGGAATAAATTATTTGAGTCTATTTACCATCTCTCTTTGGACTTGGCAATTCTTGCTTTGTTTTCATCTCAAAGAAATATATATGAAAATTTCTCTTCTCTCTCCACCTTTTAATCAAAATCTTAAAAAAAAAGATGCTACTTCTTCAATGCAGCTATCTTTATGTTAGAATATGTTTTTCACTATGATTTGTAGAGAAAATTTTTTTTTGTTTTTTATTATTATGTGAAAAGAAAATGATGATTTCTAACAGTACTAGAATGCACAGTTTCATGTTAACTATACCAATAATTATATTCTTTTCAAAGCATAGAATAAAAGAACAAGCAATTTTGTTCCATTAATCTCTCAAGTTCCTTTTTTTGCAATTAATTTTCCAATTTCTGTTTCCATGAGAACCGTTTCTTGTACATTCTTAGCTCCAGAAATAATTATTTAAATAATAAATAATAATTTAAAGTCTATAATGAGGAATTTTTCTTTTAGAATAAAGGAAATAAAATGATTGTGAAGAGCTGTGTCTGAGGAACAGCCACAATCAGGTCGAGAGCTTGTGGGTAAAAATCAAGGATCGGTCCAGTAAAGGGCATCTAGTGGTTGGGGTCTGCTACAGGCCACCTGATCAGGAGAAGCCTGTTGACGAGGCCTTCTTGCTTCAGCTGCAGGAGGTGTCACGCTCACAGGCTCTTGTCCTGATGGGGGATTTCAATCACCTGGATATCTTTTGGGATAGTGGCATGGCGGGTGGCAGAAAATCCAGGAGATTCCTGGAGTCTGTCGAGGACAAATTCCTGGTCCAGGTAATAGATGGACCAACCTGAGGTGAAGCCTTACTGGACCTGGTGCTCACTAATGCAGAGGAGAGCATTAGAGAGGTTAAGATTGGAAGCAGCCTGGGCTGTAGTGACCATGCCTTGGTGGAGTTTGTGATCTTGAAGAATGCAGGCCTGGCAAAAAGCAGAGCTAGGACCCTGTGCTTTAGGAAAGCAAACTTCCGGCTACTCAAGGAACTGCTGAGTGGGATCTGTCCTTAAGGGCATGGGCACAGAACAAAGCTGGCAGCTCTTTAAGGACACCCTTCTGAGAGCGCAACGGCTCTCCATCCCCTAGCAGAAGAAGTTGAGCAGGGGAGGCAGGCAACCGTTGTGTCTGTGCAAGGACCTGCAGCTTAAACTGAGAGAAAAGAGGGAAATGTACAGAAAGTGGAAGCAGGGTTGTGTATCCTGGGAGGAATACAGGGCTGCTGTCCGTGTGTGTAGAGATAGGATTAGGAAAGCCAAGGTGCAGATGGAGCTGAACTTGGCTAGGGATGTGAAAGATAACAAGAAGGAGTTCTACAGGTACATAGGCAGGAAGAGACAGGCCAAGTAGTGTGTTCCCCCTCTCATGAAAGGTAATGGGCAGCCAGCTTCCTCAGACATAGAAAAAGCTGAGGTACTCAATGAGTACTTTGCCTCAGTCTTCACGGGTGGTCAGGCTTCCCGTGTCTGCCAGGACCCTGAGCCTCTAGGTGAGGGTGCGGGGAGTGGTTTCTATCCCACTGTAACAGTGGAACAAGTCCAAGTCCTCCTCATGAAATTGAATGTGTATAAATCCATGGGGCTGGATGATATCCATCCTAGGGTTCTGAAAGAGATGGCTGATGTGGTTGCCAAGCCACTCTCCATCATACTTGAAAAATCATGGCTGTTTGGTGAAGTCCCCAGTGACTGGAAGAAGGGAAACATTACTTCTATTTTTAAGAAAGGAAGAAAGGAAGACCCGGGGAACTACAGGCCAGTGAGCCTCACCTCTGTGCCTGGGAAGGTCATGGAGCAGATCCTCCTAGAAGCTAAGTTAAGGCACATACGAGATCAAGAGGTGATTTGAGACAGCCAGCATGGCTTCACCAAGGGCAGATCTTGCCTGACCAATCTAGTGGCCTTCTATGATGGAGTGACGGCTTCGGTGGATGGGAGAAGGGCGGTGGATGTCATCTACCTGAACTTCTGCAAAGCCTTTGACATGGTCCCTCACCACATCCTTCTCTCTAAATTGGAGAGGTGTAGATTTGAAGGATGGACTGTTCGATGGATTAAAAACTGGCTGGCTGGACGCAGCCAAAGGGTTGTGATCAATGGTCCTGTGTCAGGGTGGAGGCCAGTCACAAGTGGTATCCCTCAGGGGTTGGTCTTGGGACCTGTGCTCTTCAACATCTTCATCGACGACATAAATGATGCATCGAGTGCACCCTCAGCAAGTCTGCAGATGACACCAAGCTGAGCAGTGCAGTTGATACATTGGAAGGAAGGGAGGCCATCCAGAGGGACGTGGACAGGCTGGAGAAGTGGGCCCATGAAAACCTAATGAGGTTCAACAAGGCCAAGTGCAAGGTGCTGCACTTGGGTCGGGGCAATCCCAGGTATTTATACAAACTGGGAGAAGATCTCCTTGAGAGCAGCCCTACAGAGAAGAACTTGGGGGTCCTGGTGGACGAGAAGCTGGACATGAGCCAGCAGTGTGCGCCTGCAGCCCAGAAGGCCAATTGTGTTCTGGGCTGCATTAAAAAAGGGGTGGCCAGCAAGGAGAGGGAGGTTATTTTCCCCCTACTCAGCTCTTGTGAGGCCCCATCTGGAGTACTGTCTCCAGGCCTGGGGCCCCCAGTACAGGAAAGACGTGGAGTTCTTGGAGCCGGTCCAGAGGAGGGCCACAAAGATGATCAGAGGGCTGGAGCACCTCTCCTATGAGGAAAGGTTGAGGGAACCGGGATTGTTCAGCTTGGAGAAGAGAAGGCTCTGGGGAGACCTCATTGCAGCCCTCCGATACTTGAAGGGAGTGTATAAACAGGAAGGGGAACACTGTTTATGAGGGTGGATAGTGATAGGACAAGGGGGAATGGTTTTAAACTGAGACAGAAGAAGTTTAGGTTAGATATTAGGAGGAAGTTTTTCACACAGAGGGTGGTGACGCACTGGAACAGGTTGCCCAAGGAGGTTGTGGATGCCCCATCCCTGAAGGCATTCAAGGCCAGGCTGGATGTGGCTCTGGGCAGCCTGGTCTAGTGGTTGGTGACCCTGCACATAGCACGGGGGTTGAAACTATATGATCATTGTGGTCCTTTTCAACCCAGGCCATTCTATGATTCTATGATTCTATGAAAACATTCTCATAGGGAATTTTTGATTTCTTGTTATGGCATTGGACACAAACACTATAATATAAGAAGCTAGGTAACACATACTGGGACTGTTTTTTAGCTTTTTTCTAAAGAGATTACTGGATCCATTCGATGCAGAAGCATAAAACATAGATTAAATCATTTATGAACTGCTGTAACTCAAATCTTGTTCCTGGCCAGAGCTGAAAATGAGACCTACAGTCCCATGTTTCTCTCATGCTGGGGGAAATAAATGAAACTGTTTTCTAGCACAAGTAAAATATTACTAAATTCAAAAAGGGAGAAGAGAAAGACAAAAAATTGAGCTATTTGCAATGGTTATATTAAAATACAAAGTCATCCTGAATGTCTTTACCTTCAAACAGCCTATGCTTAATGTACCCACTTACACAAAAATGCAAATATTTCTCTCAGAGAAAACATCCTAAGCTTAGGTTAGGTATACAGTGGATGTTATGGATTATGGATTCAGAACTTTGTTAGCCCATTTTTCCAAGTTATATCCTGAATGGCATTTTGATGTCTCACATGAACTTGTTGAATATGCAGTCCAATCAGCAGCCCAGGCAGCTAACGACAATTTTAAACAGCATTGCTCCCACCATCACCTCCTGAGAAATGTTCTTGCAACTGTTCACCTATCCAAATTTGAGCTACTAACTCCCGCCATTTGAGTCTGACGGTCCAAACATTTTTCTGCTCCCTAAGCATGTATTACAGCATAACCACCCAGACCAGACCTCTTTAATTTGGGTGTGTCTTTATCTCTCAACTCATTATCTTTTGAACTTCCTTTCTTATCCCTGGCAGCTCATACAGGAGGAAGTTTGGGTTATTATTTGTTGAGACATTTATTTATTTATTCGCAAAGAAGATGAGGTGAGAAACATTAATCATTTGTTTGTTATTCTTGGTTTTGTCTCATCCTTATGAGGAAATCACTTTTTACTTTTGAGATAGTGACTGCAAAATATATAACATGGGGATAATAAAAAGCTTCAGTCTTCAGTGTTGCCAATGTAAAACTTCACCAGCATTGTACTACTGTCAGGCCAAGATGACAGAGAGAGAGAGATACCAAATGAAACAAATATTTGGTCAACCGCTGAATTAAAGTATGTCCTTCTTGTAACGCAATCCCCTGAGCATAGCATACAAGAAGAGCAGAATTGTTTAGCAAGTGATGACACCGGCCTTCTATTTTATTCTATGTCTGTCTATCCAGTCTCTATCTGCCTATTTTGGCTTTCAAAAGAAAGTACACAAGGCACATTTAAAGCAAATGGCTATCGTGATTAATCATGATTAATAAGGACATCACACTGAGACACTAAAAACTGCCCTGTCTCCTTCATCTGTTCTTTTGGTGCAGCAATTAACCTTTGAGTTTATGAGTATTTTTGCACTTGCCTCAGATAAAATATTTTATGACTTCTTACCTTCCAGGCAACTTGGATTAAACTTATCCGATCTGGGAATATAGTAGCCCATAATGACTCTTCACTCAGAAATCATATCTACCTCCTTACTGCATTATTAGCATTATTACTACATTCTTTGCACAAAACGGATAGAAACATCAAAACAAGAGATAAGACAACTTGTTAAGGTCATATTCCACCTTCCTATACATCATTCATGCTTAATTGGTTCCCAACCCCCAATCCCATACATTATGAGGGCTAAGAATATGAAAAGATCATTTTCTTTTCCCCATTAATTCCCATTTGTAAAGTCTTCTTCAGCCTTTCCTGAGGTTGCTTTGGCAGTGTTCTTACTAGTGACTGATCACTGCCCTTCAGCACAGATATGGGGCAGAAGAAAATGTTTTTATCTTTTGGCAAAAGCATCCATCTCTAACACAGAATTTCAGGTATTCTGCTCTCAGTGTCAGAGAAAGAAAAACTAAGAGGGGAACAAAGGAGGTTCAAAGGAATCTACAGGACAGATCCCCAGAGACTGTGTGAGCAGTTTAAAAAGCTATCTTGTTTTGAACTTAGAAACTGACTCATCACCATTTGAGGAATACTGCTTAGCTTCCTCCTCACACCTATCTGACATCTCCTTCTGCACTGTACAAAGAGGGAGTCAATCATTTTGATGCATGTCTCCTGAACAGGGTGGATGTATATGAGAGTGTCAAATCTGAAACTGCTGCAAACTTCCTAATCATTTAGAGATAGTGAAGAAACGTGAGAAAAGGAAAAACAAAACAACCAACAGATCAAAATAAAACAAAACACGAAGATTTGATTGCTGTTTTCAAAGATCTTTCTGTCTTTTCTGAATATGCTTTCTCTTGTTAATGTAAACAAATGGAATGTGTGTAAGTTGCTATCTATAGAACTGTTGATATAGTCATAAAGGAATAGCAATATCAGAATGAAAAGTTGCGTTCAGTCTGTAGAAAGGATTAAAAAGATATCTCCAAAGAAAATGAAGTATAAGATTCCTCTTGTTGCACCATTTTGAAATATTGATATTAAGCAAAGTGTAACAGATAGCAGTATAAGTAGTGAATATTTTGGATTTGGAATATATTCCATTTCAACAAACTTGCCTGTATACAATCCTTGGAGGTGGAAAACTGGTTTCTGGAAGGGAATTTGTCACGTCACTGCTCCTCTGCTCAATCAGTATGAAAAGAAGCAGGTGAAAGTCACTTTTGGTTTCAGAGTTCTTTAGTTTACATAAAACACAGAAAAGAAACCCAACAAGCACTGAAAGCACAACTGGCCTTTAAAATGTTATCTGATTCTGTCCTGTTTAAATCATGTGAATGTGAACTAAATTAAAAAAAAAAAAAGTCCAAGCTTAGATGGCTTTGCCATCCAGTTTACTGTGAGGTATATTTTGAATTGTTGAGTCTTGAACTATCATTTCAAACAACCCCCATACTTTCAAAGCAAATCTTTAAAGTTTGCATCGATGCATAAGAATATACTAATTCTCTTAGATCAAGCTAATGTGGTGGTACAACGAGCACTCTCTATGTTATGTATTTCCTCTTTTAAATCAGAAAACAGATGTTTCTTGGTGGAGCAATTTGGAGGAGGATGAAATGCAGATGAAGATTTTTCTTTGTAACTGTTACTAACACCTGCTTCATGTCCTTTGGCACTCTCAGAACCCTTTCATGTGCACTGAAGTGGAGAGGGAGGAAAACCAGAGGCTTTGTTTGCACCATCTTTTTTCAGAGAGCAGCTTCATATCATCTCTTTACTCCTGTCTCTAGTAAAAATATAAGGTGTAAGCTGTAAAAAGCCTTCTTTTATTTTCCCTAGAGATCAACCATTTAGATGCAAGCTCGTACAGCTTCATTGTAAGATATTCTTTGTTCAGAGGAACTGTCAAGTCAGAGGAGAGGAAAAAGAGGAATCAGATGAGTTTCCCTTGCAGTTTCCCAGTGGGAGAGCTCTGCTGAAATGCCAGCTCTACTGGTTTCTACATCAACAGATGGCAGACAGCATTCCTTGTGTTTGCTTCCCATTTGGTAAATCACAGGTTACATCTGGTCTGGCCTCTGTTCTTTCTGAACAGATGGAAATACATGTTCATTATGAATTGCAGCAAGGAGATGAAGGGATGATAGGGACAAATGTTCATGGCAGGGGTAGGAAGGTGAGAAGGCATTAGAAAATAGAAAAGACAAAACCAAAGAATATTTTAAAAAGGAAAGAACAACTTAAAGTGACCACTACTTAACAAATAATACTTCTGGTGAAAAAGGAAGATCAGTAAGCAGCAATGCATACTAAAAATTTCTTCCATACGTAATGCACAATTTAATCTACTTGCAGAATATGATGAAAGGCCATAGGCTAAATGACTATATTATCTCCTACTCAAAGCTATAGGAAAGGAAAAACCTGCTATCAGTCCTAATTTCTTTATACTCAAGATATGAACCAAGGCAAAGCTAGATAAGGCCCTGGGCAATCTGATCAAACTATGGATGTCCCTGTTCATTGCAGGGAAGTTGGACCAGATGGCCTTCAGAGGTCTCTTCAAACACTAAGGATTCTATGATTCTATAATTCTAAAAACAGAAAACATGCAGTTAAATGTTCTCAGTAAGTCTCAATCATAAGTTTTATTTTAGATACAGAAGACAAAAAAACCACATCCTTTTGTAACTCATAATCTCGCATAGAAGTATATCAAACTTTAAAAATATTTTTCAACCTTCTATTAGAAAACTGAGTGATATTTCAGGAGTTTATTTTCCTTTAATCAGTTAATGAATGTCAATTTTTTCATATTTTTATTGGTAATCTTTTAAACATTCATAAATGTATAAAAATTAAAGAATTCTAATTACCTAATAGAAACTTTAAAATACTGATTTTTAGTGAGAATTTGAGTTTTTAAAGAAAAATAATTAAAAAAAACAAACAAACAAAACAATACTAGAATTCTACATCTGGAAGTGTAAATGCCCTGAAGACTTAAAGTGAATTTGCTATGCTAACTTCAAATGCACACAGCTCAAACCTTTTAAAATATAACAAATTCTTCTTGTAACTACAGAAATCCATACATACAGCACAGACTTTGTAAATTGAAACACAAAAAAGGACCAATGTTAATCCCTTAGCTAGGTGCAAGCTTGTTTCACACCTAGTTAATACAAACATAGATAACAAAATAAAATATCTAGCAAATTTGATGGAAGGTTTGGTTATTTTATTTGTAAAACTAACTACAAAGATGTAATTGACAATTATAGATAGCTTTTGAACTACAGCACAATAAAATCTTTGTGATAAAGAACGCAATATTTCAGGCACCCCAGAATTAGAAAGCTCAATAATTAAAATAGATTATAACACCTTATTCTGCTTCCTTCGTGCATGCAAAGTGCAGTATGACTTCTAATTCAAACAGCCTAAGCCCTCCCCTACACACACCATCAACAGGTGTTACCCGATCAACAGCCATTATTTTATCACCTTTATTTGGTATAAGGATATATGTCTTGTTTACTGCATTATATTCAGCCCTTCACCTATTGCAGACACCGTGATTTCCTTACCAAGCTTTCTATAGGACTATAGTTTAATTAGTAAAACACTGTAGTTTCTCAGTATTATAATATTTTTTTTATTTATGTGGAACAACCAAGCAAATCTATTTTTTTTATTTTTAATTAATTAGTTTGGAAAAAAAAAGCATTTGATATACAGAGAAAGTGTAGTCAACAAGTAGTAGTCAACAAGTGTCTAGTCATAAATGTCCAGCCATTCCTTGCCTGTGTACTTAACAATTCATTGAATACAACTGTATTCAAGGCACATCTCCTGTGGTTTTCATTTGTAGCACCAATAGCTTGCCATTGCAGCATATCAAATATCTAAGTCCTCTACTGCATAAACTACGAACACAGTTCCAGAGACCATATATGAAAAGTTCTATTTCAGCAGTCTGTGCCAACCTGTGAAATAGAATGCAGCTTTGCAGGATGCTTTTCAATTGCTCTGACTAGAGTTGTTAAGTGGACTCTCCTAATTTCATTTTTATGAAATCATTTCCTGCTTTACCTCCCACAGTTTAACTTCTGTAGCGAGCAATGTAGTAAAGCTATAGATAGCAATCTCTTCTACTACACTGATTTTATTAATCACAAGAACAGGTGTATTTTTCAGCATAAGAGCTAAAGCACCTATGAAACTATATTATTTGAGTATATGGTTATAGAAATGCTGCATTTTTATGTATATTATAATGAAATTATTTGTTTGTATATCAATCCAAGTTAAAATATTTTAGAAAAATATTATTTTATGTTGCAGAGCCATTCTTGCAGGTTCTTCTTTTTTTTCATTTTTCTTCTTTGCAGACACCAGAAAGATAAATTCATTACTAGATGTTATATTTTGTGCCTGGTAGAACTGAAAGGCATCTGAGATAGGAAATATTGATATGTGATAAAACATGGATTAGAGGTTAATTTATTTTCTGATAGCAGGCGGTGCTATGCAAACTTGTGACTAAAGACTTTGATTTACTGCTAGAATGTCTGAGGTCTACGGGATAGGATATGGATTAATGTAATAGGGGAAATACGAAGCATATTTACTTCATGTGGAACACCTGGAAATAATTTAAGTGGAGATTAAAGAAATGTTTCCAGAAAAAAAAAAAAAAAAGTTTATTACTAGTCTATGCAAAAGAAGCATGTAGAAAGAACAAATGGATCGTGATTACCCTTTAGACAACAGTAGTCATCAGGCTAGCATTAAAGTTAAGGATAGATTCCAGATTACATGTGCTTTAAAAACACCTTCATAAAAACACCTATATAGAAATGCCTATATAGTAATTCCTTCATAAAAATCACTTTCGGATTAAGGAGGTAAAATGAGGATTAGTGCTATTATGGTTAAATTCTTTTAGTTATTGAGCAGGTAGGAGGTTCTGGAAAACGATCATGGAACAGGGACAAAACAGGCTGATTAATTAGAAGATGGTATTTTGTGCTAGTCATTTTGTATTTGTAGTATCAATTTGCAGCTTGTATTCAGGTCTCACTCGTCTCTTTTCTGTCCAGCACAATATTTTTTTCCTATATTACATTCTGAAGGTTTTGCTAGGGTACTCTCTTTTAAACGATTCAAGTGACCACGCTCCAGTTTTGGAGACAATGCCATAGTTTAACAGGATGCATAACCAAAGGAATAAAAAACAGCCCTAACCTTGGTTCCTGCTAGTTAAAATCCACCTGATTTTAACTAATATTGATCTTCGATAAATTCAATCTCGATTTGAAATGGCAGAAAATCCACACTTGTGCTCTCTAGAACAATTCCTGCCTCACACTAAGATATAAACCAAATCATTAGTTTCTCCACCAAGATCAGTGTGCACCAACAGTTTCTTCACTGCCTATATCCACCTCTTTAATATCCTGGTGATGTTTTTTGTGGTCTATTTCTCTGTGAATTACATGTGATACTGTACAGTTTCGTACCTATTTTTTTTTTGTTGTTGTTGTTGTTCCAAAAGTAACAACAATACTTATTTGAAATTGACATCATAATACAAATAACAGATAGGATTTATTTCTTATGTAGAAATTGATGTTCTACTTCTGACAATAAAGAATTTTAAATTAAGTAGAAAGCTTGCCCTGAGGAAAAAAAATAACAACAACAAAACTACTACAACAGCAAACGCAAACACAGTTCTTTCAGGCAAAGGGATATATTAAGGATGAAACACATTTGCAGGCATATGCCCTGGAAAGTTTATGAACTGGAAGTAATCAGGCTTTGAGATGGGAAAAAAATAAATAAATAAATAAATTAGAATCATTATTGCTATGCTTTGTGAAAGTCCAGAACTTCAACTACTTTCAGAAAAACAACCGGGATAATCATAAACAATAATTTTCAGGAAAGGAAGCAAACAGTAAGCAGGAAATGAAGAAAATAAGAAAGGAAGGAAAATTAAGTTATTGGAAGAATTTCTATGGAAGATGTAGATTTGAATAGTTTCTCAGATAAAAGAACTCTAAAGAAGAGCAGAAGATTTCTAATTTCCTTTTGTCTCTGTATTTATTCCTCCCCAATTATTTTCTGAAAACCATTTATATGGCAAAGGATAATAGGCTTTTTTTGGATGTATGTTTCAGTTGACCACAAGAGGTCAGGAGACCTCTTAATGACAATTTTTGAAGACAAGGACAAGTCAGATTGGAAGGGAGCTCAGGAGGTCTTGAGACCAACCTACGCTCAAAATAGAGTCAGAAATGAGACTAGACAAAGTTCCTCAGGTCTTAGTGCATCTGGGTCTTGAAAAAGATAGAAGCTGCAGAACACCTTTGGGCAGTCAGTGCTTGACTGTCCTTAATGAGTAAGATCTTTCCTCATATTGAGTTAAAATTCATCTTGTTTCATTTTATTTGTTTGTTTCTCATCCTCAAATCACATACCATCTCATAAAAAGCTATCTTCTGTCCTGTTGATGTAGGTGCCAGGTTTCCCCCAAATCATTTCTTCTTCAGGCTGAAAGAGCCTGGATTTCTTCAGCTTCTCCTTACAGGGCAAGTTCTCTAACTCTCACAATTTTTGTGGATTCCATTGAACTTTCTTGTTTGTCATTATCTTCATTTGGTACACGGGAGACAAAACAGGACTCACTGATCTAATGAGTGAGTGGAATAATCACTTCCTTCCCCTCCCACGCTGTCACTGACAAATTGTTAAAATATACCACAGAAAAGATATCGTAAATGTATCAATGGAGAATCATGTTCTGTAGGCCAGCTGTCCTTTATTCTGTATTTAATCAGTTAAGTTCCCCCTTTACAAAGACCTGCCTCTCTGCCAAGAAGAGAATGGCTAGCAGAGAAGATAACCTGACTTCTGTAAGATTTTTTGAGTGGAAAAAGCACCATCTTCCTCTCTCTACTGGCTTTCTTTTACAACTTTCTTTGTGATATCATGACTGTTTTTCTCAGACCATAAAATCAAACAAACTGCTGCAAGGTTTTATTTCTTTGCTTTTTACTCTCTTTTCTCTGTAAAACTCTCTTCCTGTTACATGCTGTCTTCACATTTTCCTATCATTAAGCATATCTCTTCAAATACTTAAAGAAAAATCCAAGATCTATATTACTTCTGATCACTGTCCTTATTTCACATTCTGTCAATCACCTCTCTTCCCTACCAACACATAACTAAGAGCTTCTTTTATACCAAGCTTCTGTCTTTCTTGTTTTCCTTCACATCACTCAAGTGATCTTCGCTTTGAAAAGCATTAAGATGTTTAAAGCAGTCGCTTTTTACTCAGTTAGCAGAGTACTTCCAGCACTGAACATGTGGTTTTCTGAAAGAACAACTCCACAGGTTAGGAAGCAGGTCTTGATGAATAATTACATTATTTGTAAGAGTTTATAGCTGTTGAGAAGATACGCAAATAAATCACATCTGCTGAAGTCAAACTTCATCACCTTTAAAATACTTAAAATAGCCCATTTTTAGAAAAATCACTGGTACACTTTAGAGCTGTGTGTATTTCAGAATTTCAAGTGGCTGTAAAAACAAGTGTTGATTACTCTTCAGAAATAGCGTTTCTCCTTATTTTAATTTTCTATTGATAAATTCTTATAGAATAAGAGGCTGGCCTATTAGCCTGCCTATTTCTGCAAAGAAATGTGCTGTGCTAGTGGTCATGCTTTACCTAAAAGGTGAATAAATAAAGACATTTATTGTCCAAGGATGCTAATCTGGTAGTTTTCACCAGAGGTACAGTTACCTGTGAAAATGTGTGTGCATGCAACTTACATATTAATTTTTTCTTTGAATCTTTAGCATCTCCTTCAAATATATGGAATGAAAGTTCCATGTATTGGAGAAACTAAACATTAGACAGAGGAAAATCTTGATGCAAACTGGATTCCTGAAAATAGTTAAATTTTTTATCTATTAGTTCTCAGCTTTTTGGGCAAAGTAAGAAAGTAGTAATTGTTGTGTTTGTCTATGGTTTTCTTCTCAGAAAAGTCCTCTGCTAGCTTCAAAATCAAACCAGAACTATTCCTTCTAATAAGTAAAATTTATCCAGGTTTTCAATCCAGCTGCCTCTTTTAAAAATATATTACGATTATTTAAAACCAAAATTATTTTACTTTTTTTCTCTCTAGGAACCTTATTATAGTTTAGCATTATCTTCCTATACACTGTACCACAATTCCTTCTATTGTAAGATTGCTTAGAGTACCACAGGCTTTGTCCTGATCATGCTGATAATATTCAAGCTTTCCTGTCAGTAATTCTGGTGTCAATCAAGTGATACAGAGAGAGATTCCAGGGCCTCAGACAAAGCTCTTCTAAAAACAAAATCATTCTTTAGCACATAGATTTTATCCTAACAAGCTAAAAACAAACAAACAAACAAAAAAACAAATAAAAAAAGTCTGGTCTTTCAAAAGAAGCTCAGGCATTCATATAACAAACTCTTAAAAGATTAGAAGCAGAACAATTAGTTAATATTATGGTAATTAAGAATATTCACAGGAAAACTCAGTAAAAATCAATTCTATAACAAGGCATACGTTATGATTAGATGAAGAATTAAACTATAATGTTTTCTTGACTGAACTCATAGAATCAGACAAAAGGACAAAGATGAGAAGTTTCAAATTAAGATAATTTTGTTTCAAAGGAATTGCTAAGGATAAGGCAAACATACTTAGAAGCAAGTTTCACGACCATCTCTCAGTGGTCAGGAATCACTAATCAATGATTTGCTATATGGTGATCATTGCAAACCGAGGATTTCCAAAAACTTTATGTTGATAAACTTAATTATCTCCATTGCTCAGATGAATAAACTGGCATGTCAAGAACGTAACAACCCAGAAAAACTAAAACACAGTCCTCCTCAGCTCTTAAGTGTAGCTCTTTTTTATGGACTCAGTTTTCCTTTCGTGCTATCTAACTTTTTGGCAGAACTATATATATAGTATATATAGTATATATATATACTCCTATTATATACATAATACATATCTATATATAAATATCTACCATTTCTAGAAGCTCTTTACTAAGAACTTTTAGTCTGTTTGGTGTAATATTAGAATAATTCAGCTGCCATTAAAGAAAATTCTACTAATATTCACATATCCAAGTCAAGTCAAATGTCTGTTTATAACTTGTCTGTACAGTAATTCTCCAATACTGCTCTTCCAGCTGACTTCAAAAAGTTAACACAAACACATACACGAAAGAGCTAGAAAAGGAGCAATTTCTTTTTCCTGATTACAGGCAAAATGGGATTTTCATCATGTATCTCAAAACAATTGTTTTCTACATTTTTCTGAAAGTACAATTTAATAAATAGTAATTAATAATTTTAATGCTTCCTATGGGAGAAAGTTAAATCATAGGCAAATCAAGTCTTTCCTCCCACCACTTGCTGAAAGCGGAGAAAGAAATCCAACAAGATGGAATTCTGTAATTACTGAAAGAGGGTAGTTTTTTCACTACAACCAAAATCAGTTTCAAATTACAGTTTTTTTAAATGTAAGAACATTCACTGGGTTTCATTTCATTCTCCACCCTCTTCTTGTACTCTTTTAACTTGCCCCACATTTATCTAATTTTTTTTTGAATTATAACTGTATAGACTGATGCAGCAAAAATAGGTTGCAATAAACTGTTGGACTATGCATGCTTTCCTTCATATTTTAAAATGCTTTATATTAAGAAATGTTTAAATGTTTCAGTTCTCTATTTATTTATTTATTCCATGAAGAGTTTAAATCAGCATTAATTTATTAAATTTAATATTAATATATAAAACTAATAATATTAATATTAATTTATTAAATTAATTAATCAGATAGAACTGTAATGTTTTCCTTTCTTTTTATCAAAGATAAAGTTGCAAGTATTGTAAAAAATCATGTCAACTTGAGATGATTGCGCTTACTGTGTGCATATATAATTTTCAGTCGTAACTACAAATTTGAAAATTTGCTGCCTCTACTCACTCATAAAGCGAAGATCTTTTAAATAATTTGCTAACAATATATAATCTTTTTTTCTTCCTAACACTCTTCAGGGTCCTTTTATTGAAACATTTTAGAACAGAAGTTAGGAATATTCTGGATTTTAAAAATACATATAGAAATACGACAGATCTTAGAGAAGGGAAAGGGAAAACATCAAATACTTGTTGGATTGAAGTTACTGCTAAATCCTGTCAAGAGAAGTTCTGAATTGGGTAAAGAACAAAATATGAAACTGGGTTACACACTATTTATACAAACTACGATGTTGCAGCAATAGATTAAATATGCTCCTGTTTCTATTTTTTTCAAAGACCAAATATTATTTGCATTGCAGTTGGGGAGTATCCAGAAAACACAGAGAGACAGAGTGCTAATGAACTGTGGAGACAAATGATAAATTGTGTTTACCCCACAATTGTGACCATGGCACTCTGCCCACTGATTCTTCTCCCTTACAGCTCCTCTTTTTGACATTAGAAGCCTGGAGCAACTTCATATACAATCTAGTTTTCTTTTCTAATACAACATGTTATGTTATTTTGCCCCTAGAATTATCTTAACCCAAAACTCAAGACACAGAAATATTGGTATTTCACAAAGATGATTTTACAGATCAATATTTTGTTACTGGTATCAGATGACAGTTCTGGATGAATATGACCAAAATATGCAGTTTAAGAAGAATTAATCTAATAATAATTTAAATCATTAAAGACTTTGAAATATGTGTATTTTTTAAATTAGAAATACAGCCTAAGATGAAGAAATTAACACATGAAATAGTGTTTTGATCAAGCAGAATAAATATTCATTATTAGCTGGTTGTGTAATAAAGCTGAAAATAATGCAATTATCAGGTGAAAACAAAAAGTAAGCCAATAAACCATCTCACATATTACCTTCTGCATTTACTTATTATTCCTATATGGTTCTCTAAATGCAGTTTCCTCTGTCTTTTCTTTTCCTCCACAGTATGTTTTCTCCAAACAAAACAGTTCCTGCTGATCTGGCAGGAACTGGACAATAAAAGAGTTTAGGAAAAACAAGCAGGATTCATAAGGAATTAGTACAATCTGATTTATTACTAAATAAATGGGATTAACCTTCTCACACATTTTCTACCTATCCCCACCAGCAATACCAGAAATAAATACTTGAATGACAGACTGCTCTATAAAATCCTGCAACTAAGCTTACAATCTCTGGCATCAACCATTATTTCAAAGTGCGAAATGGAATTATTTCATTCCCAGTGAATTAGTGTCCCTATTAATAGAATTCTAAATATATATAATCATATAAATGTCAAGAGAGAAAAATCTTTAACAGGCTTTCACTGTGCTGTTATTTCCAGTGTAGAGCCGGGAAATCAGCCAGGTCCGTTCACCTTTGAGAAGCAATGCCTTATATATCTCCATCGTTGGTCTTTCTGTCTAAAATACCATGCAGAAAAAGAAGCAGGTCATGGGTTTTATCAAGCTTTGTCAGATCTCTAAAGCATCATCAGATCCTCTATTTTTTTCCTATCTCTCCCTTAGATTTAGTCCAAAAGACAAGCAGTGTTTAATTTACACTAGAGACAACTTTTCAAGCTTGTTAGGACACATCATCTAGAGAGTGATATGATACGGTCCTCTACAGGTAGAAGGAACAAGTTTCAACATTCTTGATTTCTTAAACCTGAGCCAAATCTGTCAGCAAATATCTTGCTCAGCAGACTGGACTTTCATTTAAATAGTGCACTGCAGAAAATCACAGACCTTTATCAGTATAGGTTCTCTTAAAAAAGCTCTAAAAGACTCTTGTCTCTTGCAATACCGTCTGAGGCTGTAGGTTGTCAGTCTGTGAGAGGCAGTCTGTTGAGATTTTTGAGATGATTGAAGTGCTAACGTACATTGAACTCTGAATTTTGTGTTCCAAAATTGTTAAGCATCTAGTTTCAACCCTAAAATTCACTGCAGTTCAGACAAGAATAATCTTTTTCTCTATTTCTTCCTCTTCTTTTTTATACATTATTTCATATAGATATATTTACACACACACATATACTCACATATACTTATTTAAATCAACACAAGATATCTACAGAAAATAAATTCTAAATAATTAATGAACAATTACTTGATTGTAAGTATTTGGGGAGGAAATGAGATTATTATCTGATTATATAAGTCTCAGAGAAAAGGAAAGTAGGTTTTTACACAGTTATCTGAAGTAGCATCTTATTTGTATTACTATTTGAATTAGTAAATTAGGTCATTATGAGGTAAATATTGTATTGAACTTGATTTATACAAGTGAAGTTTAATTGCTACAGAACAAAAACTTGTGTGAGAACACAAGACAGACCAGATTCAAATCTAGAGGTGGAAAATCAGTCTAAATAATTTTTTAGCTAATTTCACTCAAATTTCTGTGTTCATAAGTTTTGGCTCAGTTTATAATTTATAGTTGCTTCCTATGTGAATATTTTAACTGGAAAAGAAAAATTCTACATTTGGAAGAAGGAAATTCTAAATAACTATGCATTAGTAAATAATTAAATAATTAATAAGTTACAAGTAATAAGCTAAAACAGATGAGGATACAAATTTCTGTCCATGTTACAAACAGAAATAGTCCATAAACATTTTCTGAAAAGTGAACATTCAAAAATTGCTATTTGATCAGTTCATTAACAAGATAGCTAATTATACAGCTATTTCCCTTGCACATACAGAGCTGAGAGTATAGTTTTATTTTTCAATTGATCTTATTTCACTACTAGAAGTCCAACTGCATATGTGCAAATATATATACATATATATACACACACATATATGGTTAGGTATTCAGATCATCATAAATATCTGTTTCAAAGGTTCTATTCAAAACTGTCTCTTAAAATTATATTTAGAGTGCTGTACTGTAAAACAGTGAAGTGAAATAGAACTATTAAAATCATTGTTCCTAAGATGGGATCATTATGCTAAAATGATTCCCATAGTCCATTTCTGTTGCTGACAGGCTGTCTCAGCTCCTTTTGCATTTTAGGTTCCTATCCAGCGCTTCCTCTCTCAAAAAATCCTATCACAACAATTTAATAAAAAAATCCCTAAATTAAGAAAGTTTATTTGATAGATACACTGAAAATTTTACTGGCAGAAAGGCTTAAGGTCCAAGTGTACCAGTGACTGTCACACACCTTGAATTTCAAGACAGGCATCTTCTTTGAACAGATGCATTCTCCTGAGCTTTGGATCTAGTTCTGCTTCTTGGTTCATGAAAAATGTATTTTTTTGTCTGTTGATTGATACTTCAAATAAAATATTTCGCAGATTTTCTGATCTCTTGCAGGTAATGATTCACGATTATCCAGGTAAGAATTATTTGATAAAGCATAAAATTCTATGCCTAAGATTATTTTCAAGATTCCTTCTGTAGTTAAATTGACAAACTGATATATCTAGATGTAGTTCTTCTCATCATTAAAAAAAAAAAAAAAAAAAAAAAAAAAAAGTGGAGCGATTACAAAATAATAGTATTCTTTTTCTCTCCACTAACTAAAAAGGGATTCTACTCTGCATGGTCCTGGTTGAGCTCAACATGACCTAATCTAAAGTTAGGGTTGCATAAAGAAAAACATCAGTGTAAGGGAAATTACTCTAACTGGTTTTAAGATAAAGGAACTTTACTTGTTTGAACAGATTTTGAGGTAAATTCTTCCTTTACTAACACAATTTTACAGTTTCTGGACTACGTCATCTATTTTAAAACACTGCTACTGGCAAAATTAAAACTAGACTGTTTAATACATAGGTTGCTCCAAAAGTAATGCCTCCTATTTATTTCCATGGAAACTACAGCATATACAAAGAGCAGGATAACACTACTTGATAGAACAAACTCTCAGCTACGAAACACTAGTTTTCAACATAACAATCATCATTAGCTATCCATTTTCCCCAGGTATGAACAAGAGCCTGCAGGCTCATAAAATTCTGCACCAGCAGAGGTGACCCTCTGCTCTACTGCTGAGGTCATTGTCTCTACTGCTGAAACACACCACCCACCTCCTCACTGTTCTCACATTCACTGATTAGTCTTCATAAACGTGCAGCAAGTACCAGTGAATGCGAATAGGTGCAGTTTTTTCATCATGGGTGAATTCAGTGACACAGCTTTGCTTCATTCACACTTCCATGTCAGATATCATTTTGCCAGCCTGCTCCTCTGCTGCCCAGCAAGAAAATGTGATGGAATATTCGTAAGAAGGTTCAACCTCTACTGCCATACAACCAACATTCCCCTCTGACATTATTGGCCAACATAATAAAACAGAAGACACTACTTTCAGAGCAGACCTCATAAATTTTTAGTGAGGAAATATCGAATGCTCTCTGTAAGATACAGTATTTCACTTTACAATACTCTGGCAGTAAAGGAACCATCATAATAATAAAAATAAAAATAAATAAATAAATAAATAAACAAACAATTACAACCAAGTAATTACATTTTTGCAGGTGAAATTTTGAATCTCAGTGTATCCTACACAACATTTCATAAATAATGAAGATTTAATTTAGTTCACATTTCTGAGTGGAATAATCTTTAATTATTCTGAATTATCAGTCAAAATATTCAGTGTTAGTATTCATGGTTTCTTTTCCAATTCAGTCTGCTCTTGATTTACTTCTACATTATTCTCTGGATTCCCAGATTCTGTTGCAGATTTACTCATACCAAGTATGAGTAAACAACTATATAAAATGACAACTGTGTCTCTAATAATGGAGAGCTTATCAAAACTACACTTCCCTTGGTATAATAGCACTATGGAATTTCATTATGCTAGTAATGTATTAAAATAAAACTTGAAAAATATCACACTCACGGAGTAGAAATTAAATGCATATGAAAATTCATGAAAAGGAAGACCCTGAGAATTCCAAACCGGTTTTGACCTCATAAGTTTTCATGTTCTAGTGTTTCTTTCAACCTAGCCTATGAGTTCAGTTTTAAATAGTTGATCTATTCACCCAGTATTGCAGTGAATAGTCTTTTCACAGAGAACAGTAAAGACTGCATGGCTTTAATTAAAGTCCTTATTTATGAGTATTATATAAAATAGATAATTTGAGGAACCATTCATTCAATGACATGGAAGTCTGGAAATAGGTGTTTTGAAACTGTTGGGATAAGATCTATAAACAAGACGTATAAGTCGTATAAACAAGAATTCTGTAATAATGAACCATGTTAACAGCAGGACATTACTCCACCAAAAGGATATACCTCACATAATATTCCTCTCTCTCTACCTTCATGAAAGTCTTCACTGGTGGAATGTGGTTTGTATAACTCCACCCTCATATGTACCCTATCTTCCTAAATTGACTAAAAAGAATTAACATTGGAAAATTAGTATTAAATAGTCGAGCTTTCTGTTTGTGTTCTACAGTACCCCTTCATTCACAAAGTAGGATTCAGATGAAGATCTTTCCTGAATTAGTTCACTGTACTGAGAGTTATTCCATAGTATGTAGTTTTTATAAGGAATAACTCATTATGGTATGTCTGAAAATGAACATTCCATTAAAATAAGAAAACTGCACAGATCCTCAACAGCATCCTCTCTGACTGAATATAAATATGCAAAATTAAAATACATAAAATTCATATTCTAGTAAGCTAGATCAGGGTAGTATTTCAAAGACAAAACTCATTCTGTACTTGGTAAACTTTTATATGTATAAAAGGCTAAATTAGTTCTTACCTTCTCGTATATTTTCTGATAGTGTTGTTAGTTCAAATTGATACCTCTAAATGATAATATCTTATCAACATTACAGAGAAGAGAGAATAATGAATTTCCGAGATGTTTTGGCATATCTGGAATGATACACTGTTTTAAGATTTTCACAAACATAATTATATTTGTGGAAGTTCTAAGATTCATTTCAGAGGACCAATCAAACTGAAGGAACTGAAAAATTATCCTGAAGTGTGCAAAAATAGAAAGGAGAATAGATTTATAAATTAAGAGATCACTGTAGGCTAGCACAAACATGATAAATTATTAGAATATTAGACCACTTTCAGTGGTTTCTCTGGCTTTGGCTACCAGTGTAACTATTGCTTAATCGCTTTCAAGAAACATTACAACATGATACAACATTCCCTTTAGAGACAAAGAAAGCAAAACAAGGGTAAATTGACGTCAAAACTGTACTATACAGCCAAAGGAAAAACCATTACACTGTAAGCAGATCAATTCTATTTGTTTTCCTTTCAACTGATGTATTTTTAATGGAACTGTCATGCATTGGAACAGGTATTAAGTGATGGAGAGCATTATATGTTAATTTTAGCTATGAAAGAAGTCAAATGTCTCAGACAAAAACAAAGAGGTAGCAAGCTGAGTGGTAGAGAACACAAACGAAACGAAGGCATGAGCGTAGAAAGAAAAAAAGAAATCATACTTGCCCCTCCATATGTTCTGTCATTTACTTTGATCACATTCCCATCCAGTTAAAATGCTTAAAAATCTTATGAAATAGAAAATCACACTGAAAGGTTGCACTAATAAAAACCCAGAGTTATAGATTACAAGAGACAGAGAGAGAATACAAACAGAAAGATAAAGCTGTGGAGGAAGGGAAGGCATTCTTTCACAAGCAATGCACAAATCAGATAACCAAAGCTGAAGAGGAGTAATGGGAAAAAGGGCACAAAAAATATAGAACACTGAGAAAGCAATATACAATAAGTGGATCAGAAAAAAAATAAAATTGTCATAAATTGATTCATATATTCACTTGATACATATTAAAATAAATAAATAAATAAAGAGACCAAATCTTGTCTTTGATTTACACTAGCAGAGTTGTTTTCCTTATGTTCAACCTCCTCCCACCCCCTAGTTTGCCAGCTGACCTCTGATAGCTTCACTGGTGTAGCTTTCACAGACTCCCTCAGGAGTTTAGCCATTTGTCCTGTACAATTTGAAATCTTTTCTAAGAATCTAGCCTAAACATTTCCTGCCTTAGCCTGAGGTCACTGATCCTTGTCCTACATCTTCTAAGACTGTGAATAATTCCCTGCTTTCAATTTCCATTGCTATCTTGAAGGCATGAAACTAAGAAGAAAAAAAAAAAAAAGAGAGACCAAAAAAAAAGAAACATTCCTTAGATTTCCCACAGACTGTGAGCTACAACAGAATTATTGAGATTTTTATAGGTTTTTAAACTTCAAGTTTTGTCAAAAAGTTATAAAGAAGTTATAAGATAGCTATAATTATATAAACTTATATAACTATATTAGCTATAAACCTATGTTACAGTAAAAAGGTCATTCAAAAGTAATGCCTCCTATTTATTTCCACAGAAACTACAATGGGTACATAGAGCACAACACTGTTAGAGCAAATTCTTAGGTACAAAACACCGTTTTTTAGCACATTCACCACCATTAGCAGATTCACTTGAATGAGCTGATTGAGACATTTTTCATTTCATGGTGTGACAGCTGTGCATGATTGCCCATAAAGGGGCTTGTCTTTCACATCACTTCCTCTACTACTGAAACACACCACCCACCACCTCACTGTGCTGACATCCAGTGTTTGGTCCCCACAAACATTCTGCAAGTGTTGATGAAAGTCAATGGGGTGCAACTTTTTCAGCATGGAGGAATGCTGTGACACACCTTTGCTTCATATGCACTCCTATGACAGACACCATTTTGTCAGACTGCCCCTCTGCTGCCACCTGTCTCGCAGCAACAAATTGCAACAGAATATTGGAGGGAAGGTTCAACCTTGTCATGGTTTTATGATCTGTTATCTGTATTCCACTTCGTAACAGTGTGCAGTGCACTGGAAGTTACAGAGATAACTCTGCAGATTCGTCCACCCCCTGTCATGGAACTAGCCCAAACTGGGCTGAACAGTGACAAGCTTCTACTGCCATACCACCAACACCTGCTTCTGACATCATTAGCCAATATAATAACATAGGAAGTGTTACTTTTGGAGCATCCCTTGTACTATTAAAGTATCATTAGCCTAGATTAAACAAAAATAATCGATAGACTGGGCCTGTCAAGCACTGACAAGAAGAATTTTTCTCCTTCTACTTACTGGAAAGGAGCCAAGCAGACTAACACTATGGGCAAAGAGAGTTTTTAAAGAAAAACGCTTTCATTTAAGCTTGAACACTTCTGTTAACAGGCGAAAAGGATAAAGTGTTCTATTGAAAATTCATATGAGCAATTAAAATGTATTTTTTCACATTGTATAAACAGATGATAAACTGCTTATTTCCAAATATAACAAAATAACAAACGGATGAACTGAACTACAGAATAGTTTACAGAACTAACTTTTTACATTAGGATGACAGGGCGTTATAGAAATCTGGGTCAGATCACAGAGGTAATAATCTAGGCACAGAATTATTTTACAGTGTATGTTACACTGGCCATACAGTTGGGCAAATAATGCAAAACATAGTACATGACATCTTGCTACAAAACGAAAGAAAAAGGAAAAAAAAACAACCAACAAAAATCATATTACGATTGCAGCTAATGAATGTTACTTATTTATTCATCATTTTACTGGAAAATTTCATGTTTTGGAAAAATTACCAGGTATTTGAAGTGAAGTGACCAAGAAAGTAATCATCTTCAAGCTGAAATAAATCCTAAAGGAACTGAGAATTTATATTTATATATACATAAATATATATGTTAGATAAATTTACTAACTTGTCTGGTCTTTTCATAAGAAATTGCCTTAGACCACCTCATGTATTAACAATGTATCAGAATACAGTTAATTTAATTAAAAATAAAAAACAACAAAAACAGAAAGATGTGAACTCTGCGTTTATTATCTTTGGTACATTCTGAGGTTGTTGTACAAATATATTTTTATTGAACAAATACATGTTCTTTTGATGTGTTTCATTATGCTAGGCAGCCAAATACAGTGAAATGCAGTTTTTAAGTATAAAAACTTAAACATTTACAGGGTGCAGAGACAGTTACACTTCATGTCCAACATTTAAGCTGACATGACAGATAGAGTTGCTTTCCCATCATAAGACTTTTCAAGTAGAATCCAAATGAGAGATTTCAAATAAAGTTTACTCATCCATTTCCATCAAGATCTCTTGTGCAGGTTTACTTCTGACATTCCCGGACTTTCCAAAGCATCGATAGTATTGTGTATATAGATGTACTCCAGGAGAAAAATCTGACAGGACTGATCTACCTCTGGTAATTCAATAGCTGTATAAAACTGTCCATCAAACACTCTCAGTCTTCTGTTTATACAAACAGAATCGTATTTTTCCAAAAATAGATGTTTTTCTAGATAATTTGAAGTTTGAAAAGAAATACACACAGAACAATCATGAAGCATTTCAAATTTTCTTACATAAATGAGTTTTGTCTGCACATTGTATCCTGCATTAAAGTTCTGGAAAGTTTAGATGAAAATATTTAATGAAAAATTAAACAAGCCTATCAAGAAGAAAAAATATTATCTCCCATTGGGNTAATAATAAAAAAAAAACTATCTCAATATCAAATACAGCAATATCGTTCTATCGTTTGGAACATCTAGGCTCAATTTCACAGACTTGATGGACTTTCAGGACACTTGACACAGGTTGCTGAGACAAGTTGTGGATGTCCCATCCCCAGATGCTTTCAAGGCAAGGTTGAATGGGGCCCTGGGCAGACTCATCTAGTGGGAGGCAACCCTACCCACAAAAGGGGGTTTGGAACTGCTTTAGAACCTATATAACAGACTTCCCATTTCAATATGGATTCTATCCAATTTCATATGTACTACTAGCACCAAAGATAAATCTTCATTTCTTTATAATATAAAAATTAAAAACTATCCACGTTGGAATAACTTGATGAGTTCTTAGTCATTCTATGAGTAAGGTAGATACTGTAGTACTCATGTTAAACCTGTATTTTAGGGACTGTTTTCTCAAGAGATGCAGAGATAGATTTACTCTTGCTTATTTGTTACAGGTTTATTGTGAGTGTTTAAATTCCAGTTTTGAGAGACTTAAATTTTTTGGGGGAAAAAAAAGCACAAACTTTACTGAGCATACAGAATATATTCTGAACCTAGTTTTCCTCATGCTCCTCTACCTCACACCACCAATTATTGAAGTGTATAAGTGACAGCTGGATGTAGTTCATTTTTTTTTTCCCAGTGGGAAAAGATTGAAGTAACATTACCTGAAAATTACCTTTTTTCTGATGCCTGAAAGGCAAAGAGGAAACCTTACACTACCATTCAGTGTGAAAGCCTAATTAAAAGTGAAATGTTCTTAGATATTTACTTCCCTTCCTATTACACCCAGCCCATAATAGCTGACCCACCATCAGTAGTCGAAGCTGATGAAGCAGCTAAGATGACACTCCCTAACTCAACGTAAACATTGATAGATGCTCCAAAGGTTTCTTTATACTTTCTAGACTGAGATCTGTTTTAGTACACTGATAAGGGTGACCTTCAAAATAATGTATTTGCCATAAAAGGGAGGAAAGAAACTCTTTGTAACTGGAATTTATTGCCCACAAAATCATTTCCAGCAAGAAGTCTGATTACAAACAAAATAACCCACCAAAATGAAAGAGTTTACCTGTGATAAATTTAATGTGGTAGTAAAATGCTAATTATGGGCAAACATACATTCAAGGTTTGTGGTATTGTCTATAAAATCTGCATGGAAACAGATTCAGTGATATGTAGCACATAAGGGTAAGCAGATGGCTGGAGAATTATTTTTAAAATTAGGACTTTTGCTGACAAAATATAGAATTGGTAGGGTATGATTGGAAAGCGAAGAAGTTGTTATTTATGGGACAGAAAGCACATGTGCAATAATTGAATTCTTAACTAAACAGAAGATAAAACAGACCATTGTGCATTAGGGTACTAAAGAGAGAGTCAAATTTTTTACTAGCTACATCTTCCAATATGCTGACGAGTTCAATCTGTGCAGTATTTTCATTCTGTGTTGGGTACTTTTTCAATCACTTTAAAAAGTAAAGTGCTTCAAAACACCTTAAAATCTGAGCTAACACAATTTTGTTCTTTTAATAACTGCTAATCTAAACAAAAAACTAAAAGAAGCACCAAGTCAGACAGTACTGTCTAAAGCAAGATTTTATTTTGAAGAAAATTTCACATTACTTTTTTTCCTGAAGTAAAGCTTTTTAGGACTTCAGATTTTCAGCTAGTTTTTCCTGCTATTTCACCCTTCCTTTCAGATCTCTGCTTTCAGAGTGCAGCCCTGACATTTGTACAAAGTTTTTACCTGAGACACAAGTGCTGTATTGGAATCTTGGTTGAGATATCGTGCAAGCATGTGGCAATATTCTCTAGAGACTTGTTACGATAGGATCTAGGCTAAGTTGCACAACTGTATACTCTTACTTGGAATCCAATTTCATACCACATTAGAAAGCTGGGACATTTGAGACCCACATTAGAAAGCAGAAATAGACAAATATACAACTAAAAGAAGGAAGAGAAGAAACATTTATAGAGGGAATGAAAGTTGCATTTAGGGAAAGTACATAAAAGCAAATTAAAACAGAAAATATCTAAGCCAGAGAATACTCTCAAATAGTTCTTCAACAACAGTGCAACAATTTGAAAAAACTTAGTCTATTCTCCCCCTTACATCACTATTCTTTTTTTTGTTTCCTATACCTTTTCAACATCCTCCCCAGAAAGAATGAGCAATACATCCTTCATTCTTTAATTGCGTTATGAAAATCCTTTTCCTTTCTACTATTTTTAAATTCTGTTTAAATATTTCCTCCCACTGTTTTCCCTCTAGTCGTTCTAAAACAATTAGTTCATTAAAAATTTGGCAAATGTCTGATAACATTGGTTTAATGACAGTAGAACACAAAAAATGAATCACATTTCTAACAATGTTGTAAATTAAACTGTACTGTGTAATCTGTCTCAGATTATAAAGGTCTTTCTGCTTTGGGTTTGAGAAAATCTCTTAGGATCTACCTAAGAATCTTCCCCTGAATAGGGGGAAATGGTAGAACACAATTTGTATTTCCTGCAACAGTTCCAACCAACAGTTCCCACAAAGTACCCCTCTCTCTCTGTAATATGTATTTTTCTTTCCCTACCTGCTGGTGTCATTTGCTGAAAAGACAACAGTCATATTCTTTATACAAACACAGAAATTATTTTGACTTACCTGCCTTATTAAATTTTCTTCTTTTGTTTGTGTTCTTAGTTATGTTTTGCTACGTGTGGTAGTAGAACTCCTTCATTTTTACAGCTTGTGTGAAAGTCTAGTAACTTATACTAATTAGTTTAATTTAATATATGGAGTTGTGGATGTGTTATATTACTTGTTGAAGCCCCTTCAGATGCACACCTTTACCTCCTCTGTGGCCACACATGTATTGCAGGGATCAGGACTCCTATAAACAGGTGTAAGAGGAACAGTTGTGCCTTGATCCCAGCTGTTAAATATTACATGATGGAGTGGCTCAGGCACTGCTTTTCTCTGACCAGGGGGAGGGGGGGAAGAGTTATTGATTGGTCCACTGGTTGAACTGTGGGGCTTGCCACAGGAATTGGAGTGACCGCAAGGCTAGCTGTGAGAGTTAGGGCAACTGCACAGCCAATTGGAAGGGTTAGAGCAAATATGGGACCTGTCACAGGTGTTAGAACAACCACAGGGTACATCATAGGGATTGGAGCCGCTACTGGGCTCACTGCAGGAGTTGGAGCAACCACAGGGTTTCCCATGGGCTGGAGCAGATGCAGGTTTAACTGCAGGGATCGGAGTGATCACAGGGCTTGTTGCAATGCTTGGAGCAGCCCCAGGACCCAGAGCAGTGGTTGGAGAAATTGCAGGGCTCATGAGGGTTGGAGCAACAGCAGGATCTGTCACTATGCTTGGACCAACCACAGGATCTGCTGCAGGAATTGGAGCTGCTACATGGGCTGTCAGAGCAGTTGGAGGGTCCATTGCAATGTCATTAGGTTCAGAGGTATTCTTTTCCCCTTGAGGATACTGAATAGTGTTGAACAGATCTTGGTAGGCCAGACCCCAGCATGCTGCAGCGACTTGTGTCTCTCCAAGATTGCCAAAGTGATTTCCAAAAATTCTGCTTGTTTTTCAGAGTTCCGAAGTTTTTCAGGGATGAAGTTCCAAACTGCTGGGGGTGCCCACCTGTCTAGACACCTGCCCCTACCATCTCATACTCCTCACCCTTCTTAACTGTCTCACCTCAGAGAAAATCTATGGGTGATATTCTTAAATAATTGTTTAATTATAAACATAATCTGAAATACATTCTTGACACATAGCTCATTTGAACACCCCAAGGACATTCAAAGTTCTCAAGAACTATTGTAACTAGTCTGGGGAGAGAAGGAAAAGTGAAAGAAATGGAGGCTGATAAGCTGCTGGAAAATGTCTTTGCCTGACTCCTGGAGAGACAAACAGAGTATAATTACTAATAGCCCCCACAGCACGTTTTTTGGAGTCCTGAGATGACCGCAATGCTGAGTACAAACACCACGTTAGTTTCTCAGCTGCCAATTTTGTCATAATACAAGCTAAGTCCACACAGCACAGCAAAATAAAAACCTTAATCCATCCCCCAGAGATGACAAACAACACAGCTGTGAAAATAAACAGCAAACAAGGTGCTAGATAATACAGTTCCATAAGACGACTCTGAAAGACCTTCATAAATAGATACATAACCTAGTGACTAGCAATTATCAAGCTACCACAGCACCCACATTAATACTGTGTTAACACATTCTGGTCAAATCTGCCAAAGTGACTGTTGTGGTTTAACCCATCAGGTGGTTAAGCACCACAGTTGTTGGCTCACTCCCAGTGGGATGGGAGAGAAAACAGAATAGAGAACCAAAAAAACCCAAACCAAAGAGTAGAACATGTAGGCTGAGATAAAACTATTTATTAAGAGAAAAGGAAGAGAATAAAAAAGGATAATAGTTTAGACAAATATATATATTGTAGAAGACAGGGAGAGAGAGGGAAAGGAAGAGCTAGAGGATGGGAGAGGAAGAGAGGAAAGGAGATCAGAAAGGGAGGAAGGGAGCAATGAAGGAAAGAAAGGTTAAGAAAAAAACACAGCAAAAGTACTTTACTGGAATATATATTTGTCTCAGTATGGCACACATTGACACAGTCTACACTTTCATATATATAGCTAACTAGAAAATCTAAATATTCCATATCCTTAAATGATTGTCTAGCTGCTTGGAAACAATTCAACTGTTTAAAAGAAATCCATAAGAAACAAAATAAAAGCACATATCTTGTCAAATTTTCTTGACATTATCCTTTTTTCAAAACACTAAACATGAGAAAAGGGACAGTACTGTTTCATTACTTCTCCGTCTGACTGTAAAAAAAAAAAATGGTATGCAACTGAAGATAGCTTTAAGATTGCTATACTATGACTGGAAATGTCAGAGTTGTAGGTTTACTATAATTGCTTCTGAACTTTTCAGGTTATTGGTAATACGTATTTCACACTCTGAATTTTAAGGACTGCTGATTAACAGTCCTTTTCTCCCCAGAGATAGCTCTAAATTAATTGGCACTGCATACGATGTGATGTTGCTAACACCAGCTAGCAGGAATGACCCCCTACCTCCAAAATTAGAGAGACCAGTGACATAGCAGGATAGTGTAATTAACAAAAAGTAAGCAAGCTGCACAGTGCAGGAAGAAGAGAAGCATTACCACGCGGCCAAGCATTACCACACAGCCTTTCTCTAACCACAGCCAAATTCACCCTCACCGTGGGATAAACAGTGTTGTGGACTTGCTTGTTATGATACTTCATGTGCAGATATACATCTATAACATGTCATGATGCTTATCTTCACAGGCATGACAGTGATCACCAGTCGTGGTAGTTCTTCTCACCAGAATAACCAGTTCGAATATCTCTATATGAATGAACGTGTTTCATACCAACCACTTGTTTCACACCAGTTGCGTGTGCACAAGTTTTTGCTGCTGCGAGTTAAATGGGTTAGCTGAGGAGACGCTATTTTCAAAGACACTGAGGTAAAAACTCAGCATGAATGAATCAAGGAAGTATTTTTGCAGGACCTGGCTGGCTTTAGCAGCCTGCTTTGAGGTTTATAATTTCACAGAAGTAATTCAGTATCCTGAAGAGTTTGTTTAATGCTAGCTCGTATCTCCCTGATCAAACTTCTGTCTTTATCATCAACTGTCATAATTCCCAACATAACATCCCCACGCAATAATGCTAAACAAATATAGAACAAGACAATATTTATATGCACTTCTATGTCACATGCCATTTTGTCTGTCCCTCTGCAGCCTTGTGTCACAGAGCAACAAAGTGTAGCACAATACTGTTAGGGAGGTTCAACCTCTACTGCCATACCACTAATATTTGCCTCTGATGTTCTGATGTTGTGGGTCAATATAATAAAATAGGAGGCATTACTTTTGGAGCAGACCTCACATGTAGAAAATTTGATGCCACTCTTAAAATCAACATGAAATGCTATATTAACACAGAAAAATGACTAAGAGTAACACAGGTTTTCTCTAAGAATAGAAATTCCACCTTGAACTGCATTGCAGCTTTATTAATCTCATAGCGTTTCCAGCATCCCTTTACCAGCATACTTTTGCAATTCATTAATTGTGTATTCTGCCACTCCAGCTTTAATGACACTGTAATTTATTCCCAGATTGCTGGAGAAATGAACTGTAAAGTACAGTCTTCATTAAATGGCCTGAAAATAAAGTCATAAAAACATAAATATTTGCTAATAAATGGATTATTTGCAGCCATTTCAAAGCATAGAACATATCTCTAGAGTCTCACAGGAAAGAAAAGACTACAATGCCACTGGAACTGTGAAGTCCAAAATAACATCAAATGCAAAATAAGCCACCCTGAATCTTATTAAGGATTTCCATCATATTACTCCACCTACTTTAGAAGTGGAAAAATGGAAAACTCTTATTTCCATTTATTATAAGTTACTTATTCATAGTCCATCATGATCTAATAGATATTCAAAAACTCTTGAATATTCTTTTAAGGATGCTTCCAAACATTTTTCTTTTCATAGTTACGTTCAGAGTCCACGGAGATCTTTGAGTATAACAAATTTTTGATGGGACATGGAATTACCCAAGATGACTTTCAAAGGTACATAGAAAATCATCTGAAAACATCTCCTCTTGGTCTAAAGTGTCTCTTCCCATCACTACTTTGTATCTCAATGCAATTTGACTGGGCAATATTACGGTTACTGTATGATATATACAACTTTCGTGTCACTGACGTTACTACACATGTCAGTACACTGACTTTTCCAGAGATGTTGTGGCAGGGTAATTACTTATTTATTGCCTTCTCTGAATTCATTCATACCTCCATATGAAGCAGAACTCCAAACACTGTAAGGGACAGCAAAAAACACATTCCAGGCTTTTAAACAAGAGAGCTGTCTTTACTCAGTGGAAAAACTGACAGAATAACACAATAATTCCATGGTATCTTGTTTCTCTTGACAACAGGGAGTTCATTTATATCCTTTTCTGTATTTCTTTTTTCCTGAAGTCTGCAATTTGCATGAATCTTGATCATCTTGGAATCTTCCAAATGTTATTTCACTTGAATTTGGCATTGGTCTGTCCTGGATCTACAGGCTATCCTTCACTACTGTAAAGCAAACAAAGGCAATGACAGAGCCTTTATTTGAGATACAGGCACTATAGAACAAGATATTAAAGGAAGAGGAATTAACTCACCCCTCCCAGCAACAGTTCGGAAAAAAAGGGTGAGCTGAGGAATGCAGCCTTCTTCCAGCTCAAACTCAGGCGCTGGAAGGGGGGGGTGGGGACCCATGTAGACTCTGACTGCATATGTGCTCCTGGAAACACCACTGAGATGAGGAGAGAGAAAGGGTGGATCTAGGCTCCCCCAGCTCCAGACACTCATGTGCTCACGTACTGGTTCAGACTGTGACCTGGCAATTCCACTGCAACTACTCATTTACATATCTATATTAATATTTAGAAAGTGATGCAGCCTGGATTTTCCTCGTTCCCCCAAAAAATCTTACAACAGAATATTTCTAATAGGAGACTTAGTAGCACATCCTTGGCTAATGTTTTCTTCATTACTTAACTTTGACACATATGCAACTCTTACCAAGAGGCTTAGTTGTCACTACTGTAAAATAAAGAATGCAAAGGATATTAATTTTATCTAAAGTGAAGTCTGTGAATATGCCCATGAAATGATAATGCACATACCTCCAACTTTCTTCCTTGATTAGTGACTAAGATTCTTTTTTTCAGTGTCCTTGCAAAGCACCTTTCTCATAATAGCAAGATATTTTATATTGTTCTGCTTATGCGACATCATATACCTTATCATCACTTCTATTTCTATCATTCTTTTTCTGATTGTATCTGAATAGACCTGAAATACTTACTCTTGCCTTGAATAAACATTATGGTTCCCCTTCAACTGTCATTTGGTGATCCTTCACAAAGAGCCTTAGATTTTACTTACAATAGAGCAAAAATCCAGCTACAGAGTGACTTGCACTCATCGCTGTGACAAAACACTTCTTCATGCATCTCTACATTCTTTCATATAAACAACACTGGTGGATTTTTATTTTCTCTACTGGACCACTTCTTTTCACTAATCACTCTACACTTCTGAGTTCTTCCCAACAGTCTCCATCTCATAATTATTTTATTATTCTCTTTTCATTCTTCCATTTCCTATTCCTCTTTTGCCTTTTTATTTTGTTATATTTATTCAACTTTACATTTCCCTATTCATTATGGAATTCCAGTCTCAACATTTTTCATCATTATTTTTTACTATCTAGTTTCAGCTATTAATACTTTTTATTCCTCTTTGATATTCTGTATATTTCTGCAACTCACTTTGACACCTTCATACTACTGATTGGAAAGCAATATTTGAAAAGGAACGCATTATAATGAAATAATGTTTATATTCTACTTTCTAGCTTTGTGCAGGCCCTAGCTGCTTTTCTTGTGAATAGAGTTATTAACTTATAATTTTTCTTGTCTAATAGTTCTTAATAGAATTAATAATTATGAAATACAATATCTGGTTAAAGCAGTTACTAAAAATAATTATTAATTTGATTAGTTCTCTAATGATATTCCAATGTTTTTAAGGGGGATGTTTTCTTATTGCTCACCACTGATTCTGTTGCAGCTCTCCTTGTTCACAACATGCAAGCTCTATGTTTTTCCCCTATTACTTCTGTGTTTATGGGGATGAGAGTTTGTTCATTCTTGTTGCTTTCTTTTTGTCTTCTTACTCCAGGAATATTTTCTTATGTGTGAGATGAAAATAGGATTTATCTTAGACTTTCCTAAAGATTCACAGTACATCACTCTGTCCTTGTTTTATAGGTACTAACAGTGCTTCCAGAATGGAAGTCATCACTAGAAATTATACAATTTAAAGATTGTTTATTTTTGAAATCATTGCCAAAACATCTTTCAATCACCGTATTTTGTCTTCCTAAAAGTCTTGCAGGTTTACTGAAAAATTAAGATTTCACAGCATTCAAAGTACTTTTGAAAAGGACAATATCCTGAGGATATAAATTTAGTTATTTAGTTTCCATGAAATAGTTAAGATCATCTTGATTCCTGAGGGGAGCTTTTTCTTCGTTTCTGAAAAAGGATAGAGAACACAAAGCTGCAAAACTAACAATAAAGAAAAAGGGAAAGTCAGACACTAGGATTCTGGGAGATTGCAGTCACAGTTGAAATCTGTAATATTCTCTATTTGTAGTAAGGATCAGACCTAAATTCTAGTCATTTTTCTTGCTGCTGTTGTTTGTTTTCCTTCAATAGGATTTTGATTGTTTATAATTTAAGTTAACTGGTTGTTCATAATCCATTTATGCTTCCTTTCAACAAATTAATCATTGGATACTAAGGAAAATATGAGACCTTTTAAACAAATGTGTTTCTTTCTACGCCAAAATTCCCATCCTCCTCAAATGATTGATTCTATCTTTCTGTGTTGCTGTCTTATGTTTAACTTCCTGCCAGCCAGCGAAAGTAGGCATGTTATACAAAGCTGATTTCTTGAGAATCTGCCCCTAGTCACTACCAGTGTGCAGAGTTTGTGTTTTTTGAAATTTATAAGACCTTTGTTAACACATTTTACCAGTCTGTTCAGCACCCTTTGAATGGCAGCCCTCAATGGCACATGAACCATCTCTCCCAATTGGGTGTCATCTGTGAGCTCGCTGAAATTGCACTGTTTTGACACCCAGTTTAATAAAAAGGATATGAACAAGCATTGACTTGTGATGAATGTCATCCATAACTGGCTGCCAGACACATTTTTCAGTTCCATCAATTTTTTATGCATGGATTAATTGGATGACACACCTTTGCTTTATCCACACTTCCTTGTCAGATGCCATTTTGTCAGACTGTCCCTCTGCTGCCATCTGTCACACAGCAACAAAGTGTAATGAAATACTGGTAGGAAAGTTCAACCTCAGCTGTCATACCACCAACATCCACCTCTGACTACATGGGCTAATATAATTAGAAGGCATTACTTTTGGAGCAGCCCACATAATAGTCAAGAAAATCTTAAGTGGAAAAGTTGCACTAAACATTTATTTATGAAGATAACACTTTATTACATACTGAAATATGAGGATACATAGAAAAAAATAGATTTTATGCAAATAAGAATCATAGGATAAAAAATAGATAATTTATCTGGGAAAACTAACTGTATTTATCTCTTCATAAAAGTCTGGAGAAGCTGACAACAGATTTAAGACACAGTACATGTCATTCAGTAAAAAGGCTCGGAGAGAAAAAATGCAATTTGAAACGTACATTTCCGTTAAACATTAAATACATTTCTAACATCGATTAACTGGAAGACTTCAGCTTAACTAATTTTGGTAAAATTTTTTTGAAAGATGAAGAATAAATGTGAGCTTTAATACAACACAATATTAACTAAGTTTCTGAGTTTTTAGTTGTATGTTTGGTTTGCTGTTAATTGATCAAAAATTGCTTTTTCTGCTACTCAGTTACCAACTACTAGGAAGGAAGACTGCTGTTGGGTTAGGCCACTCAGAAAGGCTAGATAACAAACTGAATAGGCTTTTGGTCTAACATGGTATGGCTGTTATGACTTACTATAAAATACTACAGAATCCAAACAGGCCTTGACAACATTCTTAGTTTCTCAGCCACTTCAGTTGAAATGATTGTTTATACCTTTCTTTTTTTTAAACCTAGCTTTTTTTTCCTCAATCCAATGTGGTTGAGATATTAATGATCATCTTTCTCATTCATCCTCTAAAATGAGAGTCAGAACAGTAGTATCAAGTGAATCAAGCATGGTCGGCTTAATTCTAAAAGACTACAGAGTTCTCCTTCAATTCTATTTCAAAAGCTAAGGTAAAATTCCATGGTTTATGTTAAGTGACTGTTGACTAGTTGAGACCTGTCCCAGAAATAGCAAAAAAAAAAAAAGGGTAATGCATAAAACACAAATATTTGCACAGCTCAAATGAAAAGGATTATTCTGTTACTTAGTCATCTTCTAAAATACATATTTAAGTTCAATTAAATTACTGCTTCCCTTATTTTCTCAGATTCATTTTGTTCTTGAACCATAGAGTAAGAAGTCTAAAATTCTTTACTCATTCTAGTAATGGTAGTTGCTTTTACAGGATTTCTACATTTTTCAAGGATGCTTGTATCCTATCAAAATGCATAGAACTATGGTTAGTTTTTCCTTATGGGCACTTAAATGATTTTGAATCTCAGCAATTTGTCACTCAGTAAATGGCTGCACAGGATCTACATTGCTAACACAGCTGCTAAAAAAAAGCAAATTTATCAGATTTGATAGTAAAAGTTATCACAGATGTCTTCATTAATTATAACACTGATCTTAAGATGTATTGATTTTAAGTTAAGCAACAGAGAGGTATTGGTGGATCATGGTATTTCATGGACCATGACTGACAAAATGGAATAGAAAGACTTCTGCTTTCCTATTGGAAAAAGGATGTCACAAATGTTTTACCTGATCAAGTTTCCTAAACTGCAATTGAAGAATTAGTTCTGAGAGACACAAAGATCTCAGAAGTCCACAGAAGATTCTTTTCACTGATTCTTTCCCAAACCTTTCTGAAAAACACAAAGATATTCCCACCAATATTCTGTTAAATTTTGTTACCATTCAGTGAATAGCAGCAGAGGGGCAGACTGACAAAATAGCACCTGACATGGACACATGAATGAAGCAAAGGTGTGTCAAACTCCCCCATAAGGGAAAAAAATTGATTGATATTCATTGATGCTTGCTAAATGTTTATGGAGACCAACCAGTGGATGTGAGCACAGTGAGGTGGTGTGTGGTGCATTTCAGCAGTGATGACAGTGACAGAAGTTCACCTCTGCAGGTGCAGATTGTTATGAGTGCAGCATGCAGGCTTATGTTCATTGCTGGCTAAAATACATAGCTAATGGAGATGACTATGTTGAAAAATAATGTTTTGTAGCTGAGAATTTCCTTCATCAAATAGTTATTGTGCTCTTTGTAGCTGTTACAACTTCAATGAAAATAAATAAAAAGCATTACTTTTGGAGAGGCCTATGCTATGTTTTCAGAGATTAGAAATTATTCTCTGCAAACCAAATGAGACAGGGGACACTTTAAGGAAGAGAAGCTTTTAAGAATCTTCCTCAATTGGCTCACTCAATCTCTGCCCTTGGCAGTAAAAGAGGGTAAATCCTTGAAGGAATCTCACTCATTCGATGCTAAGCCTAATAACATCTCTCCGTGAATAGCAAATTACTTGTTATTAAAAAAACATCTTACTTTTAAGATGGAATCCTGAAAGAAAGGATCATCAGTGCAGAAAGACATTAAGATACTACATAAGAATCACATCTTCCATCATTATCCTAGGAAATGGAGCACATATTTTCAAAGAAAAAGTAAAAATACAAAAACAAATAGTGAGCCTAGTGATACACTTCCATGAAGCACAGATGCATTGCTCACATAAAAATGAAATCTAAGCTAATACATAAGTGATCTATTGCTGCTCAATCAAGAAGTTTGCGCATCATTAAATATTTATTCTCTCTGAGATAAGGCAAAATTAAGTTATTTTGTGCAAAATTTAATACCCTATTCAGATACATACTTTATTGCCCTAGAAGAAGGAAATGAAGCTTTAAACTCTGTCGCTTAGTGAACAGCCATATGTAATACTTCCTTATGCACTGCTCAACATAAATCACTATGAATGTTATATGACCTTTATAATCACAATTTTGCCTGTATATGCTACTTTCTTTAGAGGAGAAGATGCAATACTTGGGCTAATTTATGTCCTGTGTAAAAAACAAAATACATTGTTGAAAACCACTAGGAACACATCACAAAACAAATAACTTTGCATATACACCAAATAACATAAAAAATGGCTTACTTATGAAAACATCAAAATAAGCAGATATGCATTAGCATTTTTCTATTGATGGGGGTCAATGTCACCCACTGTGTAAATTTAGATATTATCTAATGTAGGTAAAAAGCAAAATGTTAACAGGAAACCAATGAAAATAAAGACAAAGTAAGCAAAACAAAAGAAAAAAATTTAAATAGCCCCAAACTGATTCAAATATGAGAATGAGAAATTCCCACTATTCATCCCAGGAAAAGACCTCAGGACACTGATGATTTTTCATAAACACCTTTCCTATTCTTGAGGTAGATTAAAATTATCTTAGTATCAAAAGAACAGTGGGAAGAGGAACATGACTACAAATAAAAGATTTTGATTAGATTTAATTTTAATTAGACTAACAATAAATCCTTAGTTCCATGTTAAAGCTGTTCTTTCTTTGCTCTTAGTAAGACTGAGCATAAGATTATTACATGATAAAATGATAGAAAATGATAAGTTCACTCTCCACCTCCGCTCTCACTCCCTCCACCATAGTTAAGATATGACAACATTTAAAATACAACTAATATTCAACTTGAACTATCTTCCTGAAGTTTGAGTAATATTGACATGTAAATGGCTCATGAATAAAATCAAACTGGTAACTGGGAGATAATTTCAAGCTGTTAATATTCAAATCCTTAACAGTTTTCTAAATAGCCTAGTTAGGACACGGAAGTAAAACCTTTTAAGATTCTTCCCAAAAAATTATCAAAGGGATTGTTTGTCAATACAGGAGTGATACCGTATGTAGCATTGTAAGAATGTAAGAAATGTTTGATTATTTTGAGAGCAGAATAAAAGAAGAGTTCAGTGATTTTTGTTTGTCATGTTTTATATTATATTTCTACTATCCTATGATCCAGGAGCTCAACTAGTTGTCTGTCAGGGAAACTAAGGATTTTTTTTTCATATATGGTTTCACTAGTGAAAGTTAAGAGAGAAATTGTCATCTGAAAAGTTAGAGATCTCTATAGCTGCATTCAACAGAAACTATGTTAGTTATCTTAGTGGTACTACAGTTCTCAGGTTCCCCATCAAGTGTGCTTTGCTTATTTAGCTTTAAATGAGATGACAAAAATGTAACAAGAAAAAATTGATCCAGTTCAAATACTTAATAATAATATCTGTGCTTTTTTTTTTTTTTTTTTTTTTTTTTTTTTTTTTAAGTGATTTGCCTTTCTTTACACCATGGAATGTATTCTACTTTTAGGGATCTTCTATGGATTCTTCAGGAATCTGTAATAATAAAAAACAAGAAAGATGGTTTTGATGTGCTCTAGGTTTTGCTGTAGAAGCAAAACTTCTAGACAGTGATTTGAGGAAGTTTTTGTTGGCTTTGGGGAGGAAATTCTCTATGAACCTAAATGAGAGCCCCTGCTAGTTCAATACTTCAATTTACACTCATTTACAAACGTAATTATTAAATAGTACACTGTGTAGGAGAAGTTAATTATGTAAAGTGACATATCAGTGAAATACATGCATTCACCTCAGGCTCAAACACATTATGAATATAAACCATAACTAAAAGTGCCTGGCACTATTCCTCCTCCTCTAGAGTAGGATGCATCATCCCACAGTTTGAATGTTTATTTTCTAGACAGACATTACTTCATCCCCCTCATTCTGTGGCTTATCTGCTGCAATCAAGTAACAGAGACAAGATACTATGGCAGACAAAAACATTCCTTTCCCTCCACATTCTTATAAACCATATTCAGAATTTTTTTTTGAAGTGCCAGTCACAGACATTTGTCTTACTCCTTTTACTTAAAAAAAATATATATATATAAAGAGTTTAGGAATGTTTATTTTAAATGTCATAATGTTCTTAGAAAAGATAAGTTCACTTAAGCGTTACCCTGAAACTCCAGAAATCAATACTGTAGGATATGATGAAAACTTGCATTTGGGACCCAATCTAGAACTGTATTTATCAGAAACATTTTAATGCTTTTATACATGGATATTCATCTTCGATCATTTTCATTCTGTCAAAAATAATTGCTTAAATAACTTGTCTGAAAATAAAAGTTCCAATGGAACAGTTCAAGGTTTAATGACTGGAAAACTAAAAGATAAGTGTTCACATAGTGTTGCTTGTCATCAAAACTGTATTGGTAGTACACTTAGGAAATCTAAGCAAGATACTTGAGTTTTGAATTTGTGAACTGTGAAAATACATGTTTGGTGTAATGAGTTGCAACTTTTTGAACATAAGACAATCACTCAGAGGAAAATATTCATCAGGCACTAACTCTATAGATAAGGGTCCCTCCGATTAATAAATTATTTACACCTGACCAACTTTTCATTTTGTCTTTTTCAATTTAGCATAGCATTCATCATGAATAAGAGTACTTATTTTTTCAAATTATTTGCTGGTTTAGTGTCTTAGATTAATCTTACTAGCTAATTTATTACCTTTATGTTTTATGTATTATCACAGTGGCAGACCAGAAAAATCCATTCCTTACAGTAAACAGAAGAACAACAGTAAATGAACAATCATACTCAGTTTTTCTCAGCTTTGGTATATACAAAAAGTGAGGCTTTGAGATAGTGACCCTAACTAGTTACAAGCTTTCATTATACACTGAAAGCATGCCATCTAAAAAACTGCCAGAGCTAGCTGGCTAACTGTTATCATTAAAATGTCAACTAAAACACTTAACAACTGAAACTCACTACATGTTGACATTATCCATTTAAAAGTCAGGCATCTTGCTTAGAATACCTTACTGAACTCCCTGTATCCCCTAATAATAGAGATAGAGTAAGATAACAATTCATGTTGTGATGTAGGCATTTATGCCCCTCCAGTCATTATAAAAGAAAAAAAAAAGCTTAGGTAAGATGATTTAGCTTTCAATAGTAAGCTAGGTAAAGTTAAACCTTCTCTTTTCCATTATTTCGGCATAAATTTCTTTCTAAAGATACTTATTGCATTGAATCTGTCTGCACATTCTGTGTGCAAAAGGAATCCACACCTTGATTTTAAGAAGTAATTTGACTCCCCATACAGTCTTCTTCCTGCTTACAAATGAGAATGCTACTTCTCAAAACAATCTAGAATGACATAAAGATGCCAGAGCAGTCATTTCCTGTTGCAATTCTCACTTGGAGCAGGTGTTCAGGTAGCAAGGACGTGAGAAAGGGAGTGAAAAAAGTTTGTGAATAACTCTAAAGATGGTTGCCAAGAACATGCAGATGATTTAATGTGTGAACCAAGGACGAAGGGAAGGGAGTGAGTGTGGGTAAAAATAATGTTAAGATACTAGTGAAGCATCCGTCAAACTGACTGCTCTGGGTGTTATCTCTTGAAGTATGTCTTTGTAGTCGCTTATCCAATCGTATCCTTGTTATTGTGTACTCAGAAGCACGGCTTAGATAGCTTAGGTACAGCCAATTATGTTATAATGCTTGTGAGCTGACCAATCATGATTCACCATGTTTAAAGCAATGTATTCTGTAAACCTATATAAGTAAATGGTAAAATGAAATAAAGCTGAAGCTTCTATCACTCATATTGAGTTAGGTCGTGCTTCCCCGCGTCATAGAATACCAAAATCTCTGTTCCCGGCAATTTCCAATGGCATTACACTTGCATCAAATACTAAGATTGCTTTTCGCATTCAGTGTAGTTTTCCCTCCTCTCTTCTCCTCATCTTCTTTTCACTCACTTTGAAAAAAATAATAGACATTTCAGTATAAGCCAAGTGGCATTGTAGAAACTTCTCTGAACCAAGAAATCTAATGCCAAAATTAAGAGTTAAAAAGCTCTCTCAGTGTGCTGCTAATTAGTGCTGCCTAAAGAATCACCAATATACTTCTACTGTAATTTTCCCTAACGCTTTACTGCTTGGAAAGAATTACTACTCTTTCAGAAGTACTTGAACAGTGTCTGTCCTGCACTTTGCAGTATGGAAATGCCTAAAGGCACAAGCAGATTTTCAGAAAATAGGGAATCAGGACCAGAGCTGCAAAGCGGGCAAGTTTAGAATGTTCAAAAGAACTAAGCAAATTCATTCTTCACTTTATGTTCTGAAAGACTATGCAGTTTTGCTATGCTGTTGTGTCACTTAGGGATCTTTCTGTACAAAAAACATTGTATACATTTAAGCCATTATGCCTTCCAGAGACTTTCCCAGGAAAAGGTATTGCAACACTTCAGATGCCCTCGGGGACCATCAACTCTAATTATTTATATAAGTGAGATTTGTAGACAGTAAGAAAGATTTTACATGACTAAAGGAAACATACTGTAAAACCTTTTAAATGTAATACTGAGGGACTTCAAACGATTTCCCACCAAATGAGACTCGGCAGTGCTGGCTCAGTGAGAAAAAAAAAAATGGAGAAAGCTGGAATTTTAAATTTAACTTTCAATGCTCTTGCTTTTACACCTGCTTGACTTGGATCTTTAGTTTTCTTTGTATATTGTGATTTAGTATTTTATTTATATTTTCCTAAACTTCAGGGAATGAAGAACACTCGTACCTGAAATCTTAACAAGATGTCCAAGAAAATACTAGTTAATTCTGTATATTTCTATTATCTAAAACATTTGAAAAACATATGTACTTTAATAATATTCCTTAGAAGTTTAAGACATACTCCAAGACAACTGATTTATTTTCCCAATTTACTTATTTTCTCACTGTCTAGAATATAGCATTTTGGCTATTTTCTAATTACAAAAATATACCTCTTATCCTTGTGTGAGAAGTTAATAGCGTTTGCTAAGCTATGATAACCAGGAGATAAATCATAAGTAATTTGACTAACCTACATTATAAAACAAGAATATGAATCTCTAGTGGAGATCTGAACAAGTTGAACCTGCTGTAAAATCAGTCAGGTAACTGGAATGTCCACCACATGCATTAACTCAACTGGGTGCTCTAATTCAGAGTTGACTGCAAAGTAAAACAGAGCTTACAATGCAAAACCAGTGATCAAAAATTGACTAATATGTATCCATGGTAAGTTCAGGCTAAATATAAATTGTAAACTATGAAGGGGAAAAAAGTTGATGGAATAAATTGTAAATAAGATTTTTTTTCAAGATGCGAAACCAAAACACCTCTTTAAGTAGTTTTATTACAAACCATCCTTCCCAGACCTTAACTTTTAATTTGCCATGTCATTCTGGACAACACATGGTTTTCAAAAGCATGTAACTATCTTTAATTCTAACTGTCTTAAAGAAATAGTTGATACTATCTCACTGCAGGCAAGATATATGACTCAGAACACAAAGATAACCAGCCAGATATATGAAAGGTAAAGAATAGGCATTTGAAAAAAAGAAATACTTAACTATAACATTGAACCAGTACATAAATGTATAAAAATACTGTTAGGATTCCTTACATACATGAGGATTACACTACATCCTTTGTAATGTCACTATAAGAATTTCCTAGATAAATGTGGAAGAACAGTTTAATAATTAAATCACAGTAGAGAGATCTATCATCATTTTCTCCAATAAGCTGTGTAAAAAAAAAAAAAATAGGCATTTAGTTTATTCACCTTAAAATAACGTGTTATTAATTCTTATTCTCCAGGCAGTAAGATAAAAGTAATTTAATGATTTTTATCATGCTATCCTCCCTAATCATTACTTGATTAAATAACTGTATTAAATATAACAGGGTGTCATGGTTTTGTGATTTTTGGTTTTCAGTATTCGTAACATCATAACATCATGTAGTGCACTGGGAGTTAAAGTGTTAATACTCTATCTGGGTACCTGTCCCTGCACATCACGGAGGTCATGGGATCATTCCCCCCCCGGGGGGGAGTTTCTCGCTCTTCTTCTCTGACTGAAGAAGAACACAGGAGATTTTTTCAGGTGCTCTGAAAAATCAAATAAAATAGAGAGAGAGTTATTAGTCTCAATTGCAATTAGATTGTATTATACCATAGTTTGTAAAATAAGTTTACCTCCCTAGACTGGTGCTGCTGCTGTCTATTTTCCTTTCCCTTCCCATTTTTTTNTTCAGGGTGGGGAGCCCTTGGGCCCACTGTCCCTGTCACAGGCATAGACTGGCCCAGATAACCCCGTGACACAGAAAACAATTTTTTTTTCCAGGACATTTTCATTGCCTCTGCCAAATACTGTAGCAGAAGAATTTTCTATATCTACATAAACCAGGATTCCCTGAAATAGGGCTGACATCAGATAATTAGACAAAATTTTTCTAAGATCAGTGGCACACAATATCTTCACCTGTTCAGTGCCAACATATGTCCATTAAATTACAGACAAGAGAAAAGCCTGACAGCCAGTAAGTGTTCTTCCTCACCCTCCATGTCCATGGTGGGAATCACTGTATTTTTAAAGGCAATTTTTTCTCCTAGTTTGCTAGAACTAACTGGTTAAATAGGAGTAGTTAAATACTTTATACTCTGTTCCTTTACATTGGACAGATTTTTCATACAATAAACCAGAAGGGAGAAACAATTCCCTTCATCAGTAATTTAAATCATTTTTGTTTAAGTAAAAAGAGAAAGAAAGGAAGATTCTGTTAATAGAAGAGAATATCATCACTATGTCGGGTGTGGAGATTTTCCCAGACATCAAAGCTAGAAATGAGTAAGCCAGCACAGTAAGTACAGACTAAAGACTTATTCCTTTCCCATCACTTCATAATGCTGATAAATTATACCCATGCAGTGATCAGGAAAGGTGCATACAGATTCCTGTCACTTGCAGATGAACTTTCAAGTCCCATTTAGTTCTGAAATCATGATACACATATTTTGGTTTACTTAATCTTTCTTAGTACTATACTGCAGAAGTAATCTACCTTCTCATTAAAAGGGATTATATACATCCAGAACAATGCATTTGTGCATTTGAACATGTCTTCTCAGTAATGTTTACTCACTTTCTGATTTACACAAAAAAATAAAAGCTTGTATTCTAGTTTCTTGTTTGTTTGTTTTTTTTTTGTGGAAATTCTATATACTAGATCAGAGGACAGGCAACGTCAGACAGCTTCAACACAACCCAAAAATAATACACTACTTTGAGTCACATAAAATATAAACTATGTGGAACACTGCAATGAATATCAAGGCTATAACCATCCCTCTTCAAGTCTTCCTAAATGAAGTCTTCATTCACTTGAGTGAGCCTTTTAGATTCTTTAGTGACAACAATATAATGGTGGTTTCTACTTCCATTCAATATTGCATAAGAAACAAGTTGGCATAATTTTACTATAAGGCTGACTTTTTTTTCATTTGAAGAAAAATCACTTAATATCTTTAAATGTGGTTCTGTAAGGCACAATGAAAAGCCATTCCACACAGAAGAGAATACAGCCTAATATGATAAAAAGATTTAGATAACAGGCACTTAACTGAATTTTCAGTTTCTGTAATGTTATTGCTATGCAACCAAAACTAACTTTGCAGTCAATAAACTAGTTAGGGTTTTGTAATGCAGATGAAGATAATCAGACTTCTAGCAGAACCCTTCTAAGAAACTGTAAATAGTTTCACACTCTTTGTTTTCTCTTCCTCAGCAAGCAGCTCTTTGAGAACCAGAGAAAGAAACTCACATTTTTTTATTTATTTAACAAGCTATTAGAACAATAGTTAGGCAAAAGGGAGATCCACCTTAGTTACTTTTTGCTATCTAAAAGCGAATTACTTAGAACTTAATTAAGTGAGGTACCTAGTGTCTCTAGTACTATAACCTGCCTCTGCAGTCAGTGGAATTTTCCATGGAATAATCCATAATATGTTAAGAAAGAAGTGTGTTGAAGTCACAGCGTTGCCTTTTATATAGTGATGCTGAAATCATACTCATGCAGATTTGAGGTAAATCTGCAGTTGCATCTCATCTTAAGTCACATTTAAGAAACACCTGGTACTATTTACGTTCCTGAATAATAAAAGCACCTCCTATAAGCAATGAATTTGTTTGAGAAGTTTGTATGGCACACATATATAGAGTTTAACTACCAATAATAGTCTCCCTCTACGCTGTTCTCTCTGAACACAGTAAAATATGCACTGCAATTTATGCTCATCTTTAAAAATGAACAGCTTACTTAAACAAGATGTAGACTATTTTCTTTAAGAGCTACTTCAGAAGAGGTAATTTAGGCCACCTTCGAAACAGTTTTTTGTGCCAAACCTTCCTTATGGTAACAACACTGAATAATAGCATTGCTGTGGTTTAAACCAGCAAGCAGCTAAGCACCAAACTGACATTTGTCCAATGCGTGGAATCAACCAGTGGGACGGTGAAGAGAATCAGAAAAAGGTAAAACTCCTAGGTTGAGATGCTAAAATACTTCACTTATAGTTTAGTGTTATGCTTAATCATTTCCTTGGATGAAATAGATATGCTTTGCTATTCCTGAGCGATATAAGAGATCCAGCTCATACCAGAATCTTTCAGTACAGACATCTCCAAATCATACAGAGCTAAGACTTAAATTCCCATGATAAATTCACACCCTTATTAGCCTGATGTCATCTAAATAAAAAAAAAAATAAGTAAACACATGTCATTGAAATTCTGGGATTCCACATTTAGCAGAATATATTCATTAAAAAGACAAAAGAATAATCCTATATGCAATACAATAATGGGATAGAAAGTACCATGCTAATAGCAGGGTACCAAAGGCTTTGGCTACTACAAGTGAAAATGGGCCCAAATGCAGCAGCCAGGGATATAAAAATGAAAGAGCTGCTTACGTTTAGAAGACCTCAGACAGATAGGAATCTCCAGTAAAAGATACCCTCACTTCCACTGCCAACCCTTAAATGAGGTCTGGGAAGGGGTGGATCCTGACTCCACCCTCTTCCAGTTACTCAGGTGCATTGCATGCACCTGAGCTCCCCTGGGTTGGCCCTGCCTTCCTACCAGGTGCTCAATCACTGTTTCAGGCTGTGACTTAGCAATTCTACTACACTATATTGCATACTTTTGCTTTTATAAATATTTTATTTCTGAAGATCTTCCTGTTCTTTTCAGTTTGTTTTGTCTTACCAATAAAAGTACAGAAATATTTAATATATCAGATGCAAATTCACAATATATAAGTACAGAAGTATTCATTTTGCAGAAAATAAATTGTGAAAGATATCTGCTTCAGATTATCAGAGAAACATTGAATCATAGAATCACTAAAGTTGAAAAAGACCTCCAAGATAATCTAGTATAACCATCCACCTACCACCAATATTTTTCCATGAAATCATGTCCCTTAATAACATCTAAGTTTCCCATCATTGAAACAATCTTGAGATACAGCTTGCAAAATCAATAAAGAAAGAGAGAGCAAAATCAGTAACTGATTTCATAGATAAGCAGCTGATGCAGCCTATGCTAATACATTCCTCTAGTTCTCACCACAGTTCTCTCTTCATTTTTCAAATTCATTCCATTTTTCTGTTAATATACTATTATACGCTGTTTCACAACCTGGTTCTCATGTGTCCCCTGTGTGCTTACTATCAAGAGCATGAAAAAATAGATACAGAGTTTGTGAAAGTTATTTTACAGTAAGTAGAACTGTGAGTCTCCAGGAAACAGATTAGGGTCAGAAGAGTTCTTTTGGGTGTTATTTAAATAACCATGTACAAGACTGCTGGATCAGTATGAGGCAGAAAATTCAGACGTCATATACAAACACTGGAACATACAAAACAGTTCTGTATGCTGCTCTGGAAACTACATATCCCTATGATAGGAGCAGAAGAGAATACATTTTCTTTTCCTTAATCCCTCCATTCTCACTATCCAAAATTATTTTATAATACACAGAATAAGAATTAATTTTAATATAATTACCATTAAAATTCAACAAATATATGAGTTTTAGGTGTTTTTGTTGTTGTTTTATTTGTTTGTGTTCTTTTAAATCCAGAGGACTTTTTTTTTTTTTAAAGGTTAATTTTGGTGCAAAAAGCTACTGATTTCCTCCAACAAAATTTAAAATAGTTTATTTAAAGGTTAATTTTGGTGCAAAAAGCTACTGATTTCCTCCAACAAAATTTAAAATAGTTTACTGTGATCTAATTCTTTAATTTTCTACTATATTCTTTTATCTCTCTTTCTGTCTTTTTGTTTCAGGTTCTGGACCTTTTTCTTATTTCATTTTACAGTTATGTACTAGGCAAGGACATCTCTTGACTGTGATCTGTTAACAACAAGATATATATATAATTTCAAAACCTGTGCTTTTAACTGTATACCAACCTATATTTGTACATAGCCTTTCATTCTTTCATTCTTCTATTTTATAAACAGTATTGCTCAGCCTCAAATGAAAGGAACTCAAGAATGGAAGCTAAACCAATGCATGAGAAAGTTTGACCTTAATTGAATCATCAGACACTGTTACCCATGACCATCATTTGATTACCAATTTCTAAACTGCTATTCATGGATGAAACCTCTACTAATTAAAGCATTAAAATGGACAAATTACCTGAAGAAAACCTGTTAAAACAGTACTGTAGTAACTACTAACATTAATAACTAGACATTTAGATAAAATGACAAGTCAAAAACCAAACAAACTAAAAAACAACACTAAATTCCAAAGTAAAATACAGGCTTGACATGTTAATTTACTAGAAAATAGTAATGAAACAGCTATATCTGTGAGCAATAATATGATGTAAAATAGATTGTGAAGTCCAGAAAAAAGTATTTATGAAGTACAGACAGAGGAATTCAAACAAATGAAGTAAATGATCAGCTCTGTGACAAATTATTATGCTTAATAACAGCAATGTTATTAAAATTAATATGTGAAATTTTAATAGTCATGTCATTACAGGATATAAGCCAACTATAAAAATTCATGAAGAGAATATTAGTATCATAATTCATGAATCAATGAAGATTTCTTACAATAACTTTTAAAACAAAAAATCAAGTAGGATGCATAAAGGACTAAGTAAACCAGTTGCAATTTTTTCTAGACTACATTATTCTATAATGTCATAAATATTGCTGACTGATTTATCAAAAAAATTGTTGCAGTTCAGAGACTGAAATGACACTAAGTAGGATCTTGAAAAAATTCATCTGTCTTGTAGGAAGGTGATTTCTTAGAAAGAAAGGAATGTCACATGCTAAAAGCAGGTAGCATAAATATAGGTGAAATAAATATAGGGAATAAATATAGGAATAAATATAGGAAAAAAATAGATACTTTTTTCCTTGTTTTGTGAAACAAGAACTATATGTCAGTAAGAGAAAAGGAAAAATGAATATTGAAAACTGATGAAAACAAATATGTTCACACTCAATACACAACTAGTCTGTAGGTCTGATTGTAATGAGTTTAATTTGAGTTACACAGTTTTAATTTGAGAGGTAAAATAGCAATCACTTAAAGAAGAGGTTTTGAAATGCCATATAATACTGTGTTTCATGTCTTAAGCCTGTATTTTACTAGTATCTGCTCTTCACGAAAGATCAACTTTTAAATAGAGCAAGACATTTCATCACATTAAACATCAATTTTCTGGAGAGGGGATTTGAAAATAAAGTCAAGTCAAATTCAGCAGTCAACTATTGTGTCTTTTTACACATATATATATACTTTTGAAGAATTCAAAGATTAAAAAACAAGTACTCATTTTGTGACTACAGTCATTACAGTCAGAAATGAAACCTAATATCTCCTCAATAAATGAACCTATTGATATTTGTTTGGAACTGCAAGAATGTTATCACAGTCTCCTACAGTGTGGCAGTGGCTGGAAGCATCAGGAAATATTGATTTTCCTAGCTTCTTTTAATGAACAGTTTACCTTTCAGTGCCTGGCCTGTCTATGTAATAAACTGTTTGCAACTGCAATCACTTCTTATTAGGCTAGTGAAGCACAGACCCTAATCCTACTCCCTTTCACTTTGTAACAAAAAGAACTTCCTTCTCCGAACCTCAGCTAATTTATAATAGAGAATTCAGTAATACATATAATATACTAGAAGAATATAATATGTTAGTAATTGTATGTTAGTAATATAAAAATATAAAGTCAATAAATTTATTCATTCAATTTGCTATTCTGTTTAAATGTGCAGATTATTCTTGCAGGCAACTATGATGGAGCTAGATTCATAATTGGTGCAGTTTATGAGAGGCAAATTAATCAGCAAACAATATTAGTATTCAATCATGATGCTGTAGGAAAGAAGAAGAACGATAAGAAGCCACTGTATGACACTATATTGATTAAAAGAAGAGATAAATAGCAAAAGACTTGTAGACATGGTGAACTTCTGAATCAATGTCTTATAGTTCGTCCTACTCTATTCCCTACTGACTAATTTCCTTGCCCTCTTTATTACATCAAATTGTTGATAATATTTATAAAAAGGCTTTCAACAGATTTTGAATTTCTCAATACACTGAATATTTCTTTCTACAATCAGCATCATGAAAACTGAGGTAAGGCCTTTTTTTTCTCTAGAGAGACTTACAACAATTAAAATATCTAGCAACTCTTAGCAGGAAGATTTTGGTACCAAACAGTTAAGATAGGAACTGGATCATTTTTGTTGACCAAAAGGTGTAGATTAGAATCGTAGAATCATAGAATGCTCAGGTTGGAAAAGACCTTCAAGATCATCAAGTCCAATTACAACCTAACCATACTACCCTAACTCTAACAACCCTCCACTAAATCATGTCCCTGAGTACCACATCCAAATGGTTTTTAAACACATGCAGGGATGGTGACTCAACCACCTCCCTGGGGAGCCTATTCCAGTGTTTAACCAGCCTTTTTGTAAAGGTTTTCCTGATATCTTACCTGAACCTCCCCTGGCGCAACTTAAAGCCATTTACTCTTGTCCTGTCACCTGTCACCAGTGAGAAGAGACCAACCCCACTCTCTCTGCAATCACCTTTCAGATATTTGAAGAGAGCAATAAGGTCTCCCCTCAGCCTCCTCTTCCCCAGACTAAACAGCCCCAGTTCCTTCAGTCGTTCATAGAGCATATTCTCCAAGCCCTTTACAAGCCTTGTTGCCCTTCTTTGGACCTGCTCCAGCACCTCAATGCACTTTCTGTATTGAGGTGCCCAAAAATGAACACAGTACTCGAGGTGGGGCCCTACCAGTGCTGAGTACAGGGGCAGGATTACCTCCCTAGTCCTTCTCACTACACCATTCTTGATATAAGCCAGGATGCCACCGACCTTCCTGGTGACTTGGGCACACTGCTGGCTCATATTCAGCTGACTGTCCATCAGTACACCAAGGTCCCTTTCCATCAGACAGCTTTCCAGCTACTCCTCCGCAAGCTTGTAGAGCTGCCTGGGGTTGTTGTGACTCCATTACATGGTGACAAGATTTTTTGCCTTTGCTCTAATATGCCACCATAATAGGACCTATCTTAGCATTGTTAACCTATTACTAGCATTTATTTTTCTACCATGAGCAACGCGTTATTCTTTGTCAGCAGCACAGGGTACACACTTATTCTAAACAATAATCTACCTCAATTAGCCTTCTGCAGCTTCTTTTTAGTAGCAAACCCAGGTTTGTTAATCACAATATCCTCAAGCAGTTTGCTTCACTTTCCTAGCTACATTCAGTTTACTTGCAGTTCGACATTTCAAGTTTTATTTTAATCCAGGAGATCCCCAACAGGTTGTATGATAAGCATTACATCCCCTGCTATGAGAACACACAGAAGGGTAAAGCCACATATGGAATACTATGAAGTGCTGTCCATCAGAAAATATTTAAGAGTTCTTATAACTCTTACAACAGTATCCAGGAAATAAAGACAATGATATTTGTCTGTAGGTAATTCATTTGCAGTAAAAATGTCAAGGAGATTCTTCTACAACAAAAAACACATTAGTAGCATCCCTTTATTTTAAAAATACCCATAACATTGCATTCAAGTTTTGAATACAAACAGCAAAAATGACAAAAATTAAAAATACAAAAGATAAGTATTCATGTTGCTCCCCTTCTAAAGGGCAAATTTAATTATCATATAGAAAAAGTGGGAAAAAAAAAAAAAAAAGGAAGATTTGAACCTAAATTCCATCAAGGCTCAGAATGAAAATTTTCTTAATCACGGGAAAACAAAGCCACTGGGATGAGACAAAAGACAGCAATATGAGAAACAGAGTTTCCTGAAGATCGATAGGTTCTTTTGAAAGTGTATTACTTCTTGCCTTGAGTATTTCTATCTCACAGGAAATATGAAAGAAAAGGAGACATCATTTTGGTTTTGCTTGTAAAGAGCATCTATTTTCCCAGAGTTTTCTTTCATAATAAAGAGTGATTTTTAGAGATTTTTGCAGTGTCTCAGTATTTCTCACCTATTTTCTGTAATCTGGAAATCAATGCTAGGTCTGACATCTCTTCTCTGACATTTATTTTTTTCGGCTCTGGAGTATTGATAACAAAGCTGCTCTATTTCTAGATTATCTGCATTAGTCTTTTATAAGGATTAAAGTACAGTACTGCAAGATGACCATTCAAGAGAACAAACAAGAATTTCTAAGGTCAAGAGTTCATCAGGTTTCAAGATTTTCAACCTCCTGCAGTTAAGTATGAGGTAAGATATTAACAATGAGGTATTAGGTATCAGTCTCCTTCAAGTTCCAGTTATCAAAGCGGGGATAGGTAATATGTTTGATGCAAACATTCTCAAAAGTTGGCACTTGAAGACAAAATAAATTTTAAGCCTACCTAAAACACAAGTTTTTTGGACAGTATTTAGCTGCACCACAATCTGTCAGCAAGTAGAAGTAATTTGCTCAATGAGACTGATTAGCTCACACACAAAGAATACAAAAAGGGATATATTTTGCCACCAGTGAGGATTACAATTTGGCCAGTACATGCAACTTCTGCTGCAGCTATGATCCTGCTTCTCAAATGAACTGGAATGGCAGGCTACATGTCATCTTAGCTACTTGAAATAATAATTAAAAAAAAAAAAAAAAAAAAACTGGAAGGATGGAAGGAAGGGAGGAAGGGAGGATGGAAGTCATTTAAAGTATAACAGCACTGAGAAGAAAATACTATTCCCAATTTCTGATAACTCTTTGCTATAAAGAATTGTATAAAAAGGAATTAAGTTTGCTCAAGACCTTTCATGTGTCTGTTCTATGGTTTTTAAATTATTCAGGTATGTTTTAAACAAAATTTTTGCTTTAGATTGCTTGAGATTAGGATATTTATTTGGAAGAGGATTACATCAGTGGTGTTTAAGATTCTCTGTAAAGGTTGATATAGATTTTAATTCTAGTTGTATTTTTGTAGTGTTTCTTAAGTATGAATACACAACTGTTTCTAGGCAAGTATTCAACAATATGAATTCTGAAAACTACCTGCTGTGTAAAAATGACTTGGAGATAAGGTATATCTAAGTGAAGAATTTAGTTCCTGACTGTAGAAAAGATAATCCATTTTTTTAATACAAATTCTTAATATTTTTTGCTTACAGAAAGTTCTGCACTTGTGGACTTCACTGCAGCTCTCATGGAAACTCTGTTGCATTTCTGTATGTCTGCTTTGGCTCTTGATTTGATGCTGTAACAGCTGGTGGTCATACTGCAAGCTAAACTGAATAAACAGTTCATTGATTTTACTGGCCTCATAGTCTTTTTCTCTCTCAAATATCCACCTCCTCATTCATTTTTTAAGAAACACATCATGGTAATGGATATCTTTATATTCCATATGCGTTCACTTATGTCAGAGGAACATAAGACATTCAACAGTATGTTAACTTTTTGTTGTACTGAGTGGGAACAAACTGAGCCTGTCAAGTGGAATTACCTGAGGCACCAAATGATAATTGAATAATTTGAACTTCCACCAACCCTAAAACAAAAATTATTTTAATACAAATAATATGATGGATTAGCATATCAGACATCATGAACAAAAAACTTGATTCCAGGAAGTTCTCTGTACTTCATTCACTGCCAACTGATGCAAATTTTCAGTTATGGATTCCGGTACCAAACCCCAAAGAGGACAAGCTAGAAACAGCTAGATTGTTAAGTATGTGACAACTTCCCTGCAGGCATCATGATCCTCAAGAAGACTGAACTCATGAACTTTTCTCTTTATTAGTGGCCATAATATCAAAGAGTAAAGTAAGAATATGAATTCTTAAGACAGAGATAATTGCACATTTTATATTCACCCAAAGCTAGATGATGGCGGTACTGATATTAGTTACATAGAGTGGAGGAGGTCTAAAGAAAAAAAAGAGTACTCATGCTCCTTCCTCACAGGTACCCAAGTGTATGGGAACCGTTGAATCATGGCCTGAAGCTCTGATTAACCACCTGAGGCAAGCGCTGAGTCAGCCATGGGAGCACAGGTGAAGGCAATTCACCTGTGTGCCCAGAAGGGGTGGAGCCAGGCTCCACCTCTCCTAGACCCCATTTAAGGTCTGAATTCCACTAAGGAAGGATCTCTTCCTGGAGATTGCTCCTTGTGGAGTTTCTTGTGAGCCTACAATACTGGTGAGCACCTTTTCTCTCTGTTTAACTATTCTTACCAGCCTAACTTCTATGTATACCGGTTAACCTTACACCGAGCAATCTTCGTACAGGTACTACTGTAACAGGAAATTAGCGGTGGTTTGTCATTTATACATAGGCATAACATTATGCTTACATAATAACTTACTATGTCTCTGACTGTTTTGAAAATTCATCATGATAATATATTGTGATAATGGTGGTTGAATAGATTTCTACAAAGCTACACTTATTGAGAAACAATCAGAAAAGATACTTTCCTCCTCCCAAAATTTAATTTTTTATATATATCTGCTAGGATTACATGTGTTATAGGTTAACCTAGCAAGCAGCTCAGTGCCACACAGTCTTTTGCTCACTCCCCTCTCGGTGGGATGGGGAGAGAACTGAAAAAAACAACAAAGTAGAACTTCTGGGTTGAGATAAAAACTATTTACTAAGACAGAAAAAGAAAAGAAAAAAATTAATAGAAATGATAATAATGTATATGTAGAAAACAAATGATGCACCAAACAATCACTCACTGCCTATGCCCAGCCAGCCCTTGATCAGCAGCTGCCCCTCAGCCAACTACCCAGAGTTTTAAAAGTTTTTTGCATGTCATATGATATGAAATATCTCATTGGTCAGTTTAGGCCAGCTGTCCTGATTCTGTGCCCTCCCAGCTCCTTGTGCCCCCTCAGTCTCCCTCACTAGTAGGACAGTACAAGTTGAAACACCCTTGGCTCTGTACAGTATTGCTCAGCAACAACTAAAACATCACTGTATTATCAACATAGCTTTTCTCCCTAAGCCATTACATAGATAACACTATACCAGACATTATGAAGGGAAAAAAATCCTCTGTCCCAGCTGAAACCAGGCCAACATGGTAGTAAAATTTTATGAAAATAAAATAAAACAATATATATCTAAGCTGAAAGAAAACTTATATTGGGTTTGGTGCTAAGGATGGTGCAGAGCTACTCTTTCTCTTTGAAAGGGCATTTTAGAAAACAAATTTGCTTCTGTTGGGTGTAATAGTATTTATTCTATCAGAACTAGGAAACAGGCCGCATATACTAATCAAGTAGAGCATTTCTACACTGAAATTTTTTGTTTGTTTGTTTTCTAAGAAGTTTTAGAAACAGGGAGCAACACAAAAGTTAACATTTCTATTCTGAATTCTCTACTTTGACACTTTCACTCACTAAACTAGAAAATTTATACACCTGTCCCAGTATCAGCGGAGAGATAAGAGACAGCATTCCCTCCTTTTGACAATTCTGACAGGACGCTAGTTAAATCTATATATGGGAAAATAATAGCATATTAATTTGTGTGGATATGTTGATGACTACATGATTTTGCAAAATGTAAAATCAACAGCATAAAAACAGTACGAAAAGCACAAAAGCTTTGAACCTACCACTGTCACTGTTTCTTTCTTTGATTCTTACAGGCATAAGAATTAACCCACCTTTCCATTCTGTCACAGAATTTTTCAGGACTGTTTCTCTTTTACTTTAAGTATTTTTTCTTTTCAAATATTTAAAATGAAAGGAAAACTATTGTGAAATGAAATTTTTTGACTTATTGTTACATGTGGTGAAAAGATTGTGTCTTTCACAAAATACTTAATATCCTGTGTTATAATCCTCAGTGATAATTTATTGTAGTGCTGCCTAATCTCAGGTTTTTTCCATGTTTGATTACTACTGTAGTCTAGTCATGCAAATCACCGACAAAAGGAATGGGAGTCAAAATCACTGTAGTTCTCATAATAGCATGATTGAGCTTATCTCTAGAACAGCCTAGATTATGAGAGTAAATCAATCATAAATCCTGATTGAAACAAGTTTCTTTGTTAATTTTCATAGCTACCAGATACTCTCAGGTGCACAGATTCCAAACTGCTAGACTGGTGAGCAGTTGCTAGACACCCAACTGTAAACTTGGGGAGATAAATACTTAATTTATTTGAGATATTGGACTTCTACTTGCAAGAAGAAAGTTATTCAGTATCACGATTACTCTTGATATTAAAAACTTGCATATTAAAGGTGATTTCTATTTGGCTGTTTACTCTGTTTGATACCATCCTACTTCTTCATATTTTAACTCTGACAAAATTGGTTAAGAGGATCTTACAGAAAATAAGTAAGTTTCATAGAATCATAGAATGGCCTGGGTTGAAGAGGACCACAATTATCATCTAGTTTCAACCCCCCTGCTATGTGCAGCATTGCCAACCACTAGGCCAGGCTGCCCAGAGCCACATCCAGCCTGGCCTTGAATGCCTCCAGGGATGGAGTTTGCATGGAGTTTTCCTTTGGTTGTCTTACTCAAAATCCACCCATAAAGTATTACATTTTCATCATCATTTTCAAGTGTGATAAGCTGAAATTCGAAGTCTGCTTCTGTATTTGGGCCTATTCCTACCAAATATTTTTTTTCCTGATGCACTTTATCTGCAATTTCTTTGTCTCCCACAAGAGCCCATACCTTTGAACATTATTTATTATTCTGCAGACACCGTTCTACTTACAGTGCTTCTCCTGGCATGGATCTTTCTGTTCTTACAGTTAAGTCAATGTGGGATTCAGTTGTGTCATCTTGCTCCTATTCATTTGGAATCTGACAGGGGCTTTGTTTCTTGTTTTAATAGGTGCCTCTTTACATCTTGCTTATCACCTTAGCCACTGCGTACATTTCTTTAAATATCTGTATTCTGCAGCTGTGTAAACTACATGTGGGATGAGCAGCAAGCTTTAAAAACACTTGCAATATTCCTCCATGAATACTGTTATCATGCACTGGAAAATTCATGGCCTAAGATTCTGTGTATTTGTCTTTCCTAATTGAAAAAAAAGATCATGTATTGTAATTGTTTTTGCATCGGATACAGATCATTGTCATTGATAAAAGGATTTATTCCTGAACCAAGGAAAGGTTATGAAAGAAAAGACTGGAAAGATCTCTTAATAAAAATAGTTTGTGCAAATATCTTGTCAGAAAATAAGGTGTTTATGAATCTATCTCATTCAGTATTGTATTTCTCTTTCTACTGAATGAGATGATTTAATGTATCTTTCAATCAAGACCATGATTTGAAAATAAGAGACAATATATGGCAGTTGAAAACACTGACTGGGATTAGATAGTTACACTCTATGCTAAGATTTTATTTGGATTATTAATAACAATGGCAGATCATTTCCTAGGGATATGAAAAGTGTACATAAGATGAGAAGAAAGTTCTTTTTTTCTCTCCTATAAGGCAATATGTTTTCTTAGGGGGGAAAAAACACTAAATTCTTTAGANTATATATAATATAGTTTATGAATTCTGTAATGCAATCAACAGACATGTAGTTTCAAATACTTTTAAAGCTTGGAGTAATTCTTCTCATTGCAAGATCCATTTCTTTCCATGTGTAGGCTTAACTTACTAAACCCAGGCTATAATGGATACAAAATGCCCACTCCTTGAGCTGGCATAAATCTCTGTATTTCAAATAAAATCAATACATCCACAGAAGTACACTCAGTCTTCAACAATATATTAACTGAAATCCCTATGCTAAACTAGAGAAAGTATCTACTTTAGATTTAATTGTGTGGCAGAGGAAGTAACAGAGGTAGAACTTCAGGCTGATTGTGAGAAAAATATGATAGATATATGTAGTTCATAAATCTTTTTTTACAGTGAAATAAAGCTCACAATACAGGAAATAGACAGTGGGAATAAACAAAATCACTGAAGGCATGAATAGAAGTATCAAGAATTTAGATAAATCCTGTAAATAATAGTACATTTTTTCATCAGGAACAATATCATCATAATTACGATTGTGATTTTTCTTTTTATATTTTGCAGTCAGTATTCTAAGCAATTTATAAATATTTCAGATGGCATCTGATACAGACATCATCCTTTGAAATTGTATGGAACTTACACATTTTTGTTTGAATTGCATTCTTTTCTCTTTTGCACTGATATATCCCTTTATTAATAATTAAGGATAATTCCAATTGGATTAAATAGATTTGTCTGGGAATATGACCTGGAGCAAACTCTTCATTATATCTTGAAACTATATATTTTGTCCAGATTTAGGTTTCATATTACCAGATAACATTTCATTCCAGATCTTCAGATTGTTGTGTTTCCAAATCTAGTTATGTTCTACGGTTAGTTAGACATATATTTGCATAATTCACCGAATTCCCTAATAAAATTCTGTCAGTTCAGTATTTCTATAGTAATTTTACTGACACAAAGTTGTAGATTAAATATATCTGGAGGAATCTTGCTGTGGTCTTTACTATAGGCTTTTGAATCCATATTTTCTACCACGGTTCTTTCTCATGGTCTTTCTTGCAAGATCCCCACCATTCTCCTGCATAAAGAACCCTCTGCACACAAATATAAAGATACTTTTTACAGACATCTAAGTTGATGTGTCATACTTTGCCTAGAAATAAATTTCTATAGTCACATGTGATTTAAAAATTAGACAAGCAGCATTACATTAATTTTGGGTATTGGAGTTACACTAAACCTTTCACAGACTTTCTTGTTAATGTATAAACACTGTCTGAAAAATCATCTCTTCATTGGAAATTCTTCTAGACAGCTTCCTCTGAAAGAATGATTTGCCAAACTGTTCAGTAGAAATTCTAGAGAAAATGTATTTAAAGATTAAAATTTGGGATGAAAAAAGCCCCACAGAAATATTACACATTAAAAAAACCAACCAACCAAAAAAAAACCCTTGAACAAAAACCTCAGCAGAACACTGGATCATTGTTCAGAGTTAGCATTTGTTATAAATACAGGATTATCTGAATTCTTAATCTGACAGAAATGTCCCTTTACATATTCAATTTTTATGTAAACATTGCCTAGAGGGGCAACTTCAAAAGTAATGCAGCCTAATAAATCTTGGCCCACAAAGTCAGAAGCATACGTTAGAGATATGGCAGCAGAGGCTGAACCTTTGCAGCAATATTCCATTACATGTTGTTGCTGTGTCAGAGACGGCAGTTGAGGGGCAGTCTGATAAATTGACATCTGACACAAAAGTATATGTGAAGCAAAGATTTCACTGAGTTTCTCTGTGAGGGTACCCATTGATACTTACTGACACTTGCTGAAGGTTCTTGGAATGGATATGAGCACAGTGAGGTGGTATGTGGTGTGTTTCAGCAGTGGCAACAGAAATTTTCTGTCACCTCCACTGGTGCAAATGTTTATGAAGGCAGTACGCAGGCTCTTGTTCATTGCTGGTTAAAAAAAAAAACAAACAAACAAAAAACATAGCTAATCATGGCAACTACATTGAAAACTAGCGTTTTGTAGCTGCGAATTTGCTCTATTAAATAGTTTTGTGCTCTTTGTATCTATCGTAGTTTCCATGGAAATAAATAGGAGGTATTATTTTCAGAGTGACCTGTGTACCTACAGAAAAGGCTTGAGTTCAGGACTTTACAGAGACATCTATGATACCTATTTTCCTTTCAACAGTTTATTATATTAGGCCTTACCCACTCCTTTTAGGTCGTCCAAACGCTTTACATGTATTTAAGCTTTTTCTGAGGTCTTTGCTGCAATAGTATTTCTTAGGCATTACAAAGGTGTACAGCAGAAGTGCGCTGGGCTTGTCGATAAATAGTATTCATCATCTATTACGTGATAGTAGTTGAAATACAGAACCAAGTCTCCCATAAGAGATTCACATTTTAAAGGCAGTGCCTTGTACTGTAGGAAGATCACACATCATAAACATTATATATATATGTATATATATATATTTATATGTTGCGAACACCACCTTTTCGTTTTCTTCTTTGAATTGCGTACATGAACTGTCTAGATACTTTGTATTTTAATGAAATGTCACACAGAAAATGAAACTACCTACAGACTGAGTCATTGCAGTGCAGTGAAGAAAGGAAAATGCCATGGGTATTTCTGTCACTAGCTATCTAAAGCTCTTTTAAGGTTAAATGCCTTCCTAGCATTCATCATAATTATTCCTGTTCCACTGTCTCTACCTGCTCATGCCTTCAAACAGTAGATGTCTGCATGTAGCTAACAATTGTAGAACACATGTTGTACATGCATGTTCCTGACAGTTCTGGCTGCTAAATTACATACACATCTCATTGTTAAGCAGCTTGCACTTCCCAGGTTCCTTAAATTCACGTTTCATCAAGGACCTTATTTTTGGTTTATATCCAGACTTGTACTAAGTTATCCACTAGCTTGAAAGCAAGGCTCTTGAATGGTGATTCTTACTACTAAGATCATCATTAACAAACTCTTAAATCCATTAACCTTTGTGAACTACATGAAATGAGAAAAAACAGGAAGTACTAAGAAAGTTGATTTTTATTATTATTTTTTTTTTTTTTACAATGGGAGATTTCTAGCCCATTTCCTGGGTCTCCTGCATCCCTGCTAGGTTTTCCTAGTATGCTAGTTAGACATGAAACTAATTAAATGTTCAGTGTTCTGTTTTCCTTCTGCAGGTATGTGTACAGAAGCAATCAATTTTTTTTCTTTATGTGTACTCTACTCCAATGGTGTTTGCAGAAGAAATAATCTCTCTCAGTAAAAGGTTTTGGTCAGATCTTTTGTAAAATATTGATAATAATACAGATATTCCAGTGCTCTGAAAGTAACCTGGAGGTGAAAGGGTACATATATATAATTATGAACCTACTGGTATTTGGTGTAAAGGCCTTCAGTCTTTCTTCTTCAGTAAGTTTGATATTCAGAATAGCTGTTATGGAATATCTTGATATATCACAACATATACCAGGAGGTGATATGAACTGCCTGATTTGATAAATATCAATATTAATTCAGAGTACCAATTTAAATTTTTTTTCCCACAATTTAAGCAAGCTAATCAGGAAATAGAATAAAAATCCCAGAAATAGAAGGAGTATGAGTTCTAGTCAGCAAATATACCTCATAAAACTTCATTCTCTTTCCAATTTCTCTTTATGCTTCTGAAATTTCTAATTTTTATTACTGTCACTGCAGCCATTGCTTCTTGCAACTCATTCAGCTGTCCTGTAGCTTATTTCTAAATTCAGTAATAAAAATATCTACAGCATACTACATTTTGCTGCATTTTGCTGTAGAGAGGTTGCACTGCTTATGCATAACACAGCATTACCTTCTTCAGATGCACATCTTTGTATGTGGCTTGTTGTCATTTAGAGTCCAATTAGGTTACAGAGTTAACTGCAGTTAGGAGGTCAAACTTAAAAATAAAAAGATTTTATTTTCCTTACCAAGAAGATTGCAATTATTTTTCTACTTGCCACGAACATCTCATTTCTGTTAATAAAACTTACTGTGTTCTCCCTTTTAAAAAAAAAATCTACTGTAAGTGGGAGCACAATGTCAATGAGATAGACAAATATGTCATGAATTCAATATAAAAACAAAATGCCTGAAAGACAGTAGGCCCTAAAAGCGGGTGAAGAACAGAATTACAAATTAATATACTTCTCAGTTTATGTAACACAGATCTGAGTTTTACCAAAAGGTAACACTAGTCTCTAATAGCTCTGTATGAATATACATCTGCTGTTGTTATTTAATTAGTACTATTGATCAGGATAATAATTAATCTGTCCAATGGCTCTGACTCACATGCTGAAATTTTATTACTTGCAAATACCTAATAATATTATAAGTAATGTTATTTTATAAAATACATAATTATATAATGTTTGTGTAATATATGTTATAAATATATAATTTTTATATATAAATTAAAAAGTATGAATTTACCATTTAATTGGGCAAATTAAGAAAAACATACCTGTAGTACTTTGGATCCTCTCAGGAGTGAAGTGGAGGTAGAAAGCAAATACTTAAATTTAATTACCTCTCATTTGATGTAGCCTTTCAAACACAAGAATATTTCCCTCCATTCTTGTTCAATAGATTTCATGGCAAAGCCAGCTGCATGTCCAAAGCATTGAAGTTTCTTATGGCTGCAATAAAGATGTTGCAAAAACTGATAAAGATATGGAGAAAACAGAGTGTAAAGAGTAGTAGGTATTTCTTTAAAATTCAGTCCCTCCAAAGAAAAGGACCGCTTGGTTGAGAAACAGTTTACATGTTTCCAAATACTTCAACAGGATTTTTCTCAAACTAAGTTCTGTTTAAGCAATTTACTCATGTAGTTCTTAGAGACAGGAAGCAATAAAGGCTTTCAAATATATTTACCAAATATTCCTCTGCAACAAGAACGATTTATGGCTTGTTCACTCATCTTTCAGAAGCAGCTGTGTGAGCTTATGACATTACCATCTCACCCACTGCCAGCTGCTTGCTCCTGTCAAGTTACTGTGCCCTCAGGTCTGCCTGGGTGCTGCTGCTCTTGTTCTTCCCCATCCTACTGCAGCCAGAATAAGACAGTAGCAGCCCACCAATTAAACTTCCTATTCTAAGCCAAAGGCAGGCTCTTAGTGCTGAAAACACTATGCAAGGAAACTTGAAGGAAATCACTGGCCTTTAACTGTGAGGTGGTGCTTCACAGTACCAGTCAGTTGTGAAAGGCAAATGAAACTGCTTCACATAAGACCTTGGGGTAGGAACTTTATGCCTGATTTTCTATAACTGTGTCATTATGTGATACAATACAACAAGCAAAGGCTTTGAGAGATGAGCAGATAAAGACTGTGTATGAAGAAACATTGCCGTTAATTTAGAAAGAACAATCAGTATTGCACTAATTGCTCTTTTTCTGCAATTGAATAACATGAAAATAAAGCAGAGATATCGAAAATGAAAACACCTGCAACTTATCATGTAAACTTTTGAAACTTTACTGATGCATATGGTACGTAAAAGGGTGTTAAGATAAAAACACACTATATCCTATTTTTCTTTAAAAAAATAAAAATGGACAAACTAAGCTGGGGAACGCAGGTTTGATTAACTGGAGATAGTTAATATTAAAAGATATTCTGTTAATCTGCAACATGAAATTGAAAACTATTGTGCATAATTTTCACATGACAAAAAAACATTTGTAATCGCGGCGACTAATGGGATTAGAATTCAAACTGATTCTGATAAATGGAGTAATGATTCAAAATCTAGAGGAAAAAAAGAAAAACCTCTTTACTAAAGAGAGTGCAAAATCAGACGTATAAATACAGAACAGAATAACTAGAGAGTCAGGGTTTTCCACATAAAAATATGAATATTGAGTGGGTAAGGGTCACAAATGTGAGACTAATGTTTCTGGAGTGCATTAGAATGATAAAGGACATGGAAAAATTATCCTACTGTTCAGACATTTGAAGGCCTCAGGGAAGACCTGCAGCCCTGTATAACATAGGCTATTCTGAATTATTTCATCATGAACATACAGAATGTCCCTTGTGGTTTTTAAACTAAGCACTTGCTCTCAATTGTCTTTTATCAGAGATATCTATGTTGCTTTCAACTGGACAGGAAGATAAGCAAATTGGCATCCTTGATCATCTTAAAGTTTGCAAGTAAGAACTTTTGGAAAACAACAATGAAAAGCTAAAATAATTGCTTAATCTTCAGAATAAAAGACTGAAGAAGACCACGAGAACTTTAAAAATTTAAAGGACTATCATAAAAAAAGAAAAATATTCTATATTCTCTGCCCTGTAATTTAATATTCTTTTTTCTTTTTTTTTTTTTTAAAGAATTTAAGATACAAAACACCCCTTCTACTTAAAAGGAGAAATAAATATGGAAGTGAGTTAATGAGGAAAGTTGAAGAATTTTCTTTATGATTTCTGTCAATTGCTTATTGACAAGTACTTGTCTCACATGACCCTAAGTCACTGTTGAACAAGAAAATAGGCTAGATGCTCTTCCAAGTTTCCCTGTTTAAAAAAACGGCATATTTATTTTTTTTATTTATTAACTAATAATAATTAATTTAAAAGTATTATTATTTAAAATTCATAACCTGATAATGAAACAAAAGAGTAAGTGACTTAAATATTTTAAGGATTTTCATCTTTTGCATTACAAAAAATATAATGAATTTGCATGGCTACAACTTCAGATTTGTTGAGGGTCTATTTTAGATCATTACAGACAGAATTCCTCAAGAATAAAAATTATAAATGAGGCTCTCAGTTGAGACTTTTAGTGTTGTTTTTTTTTTACCTTGAGTGGTGCCTAGAAAAGAAATAGAAATGAAATAAAATAAAATGGTTGGCAAACTCCTTAAGAATTCATACAAAAAGGTAATATAGAATTCTAAGATTGTTTAAATCTGCATGTGTTATAAAAGCCCTTGTAAAATGGATGTAACAGAATGTAAGCATCTGTAAAGTAAGTCCAGTAGTAAGTCCAAAGGAATGTCATTATTATCCATATATTTTACGAAGGGCATGATAAATGCATTATGTACTATAATACAATGCTCTGGAATGGTAACACAAACCATACAGAGCTGGGACAAAAAGAAATAGACCTTCTCAAGGTGGCTGTAAACAAGCCATTGACCCAAATGTAACGGTAATCCAGACAAGAAGCATACTGATAAATGATTGATTTCCTTGTAGACTTTTTTTTCATTGTAAGTAACAAGGCATGAGTAGTGAAAGAACTGTTCTCACTCAATATATACAAAAATTCTGAATGTGTATGTTACGGTAAGAGCATGAACAAAGCGTGTTTACCACACAGTTAGAGGAAAATTACAAAATCATGGGGAATCCTTCCAGTTCTTTTTTTTATTTTTTCCCAGTTCCTTTTTGCCTCCCTCCTATTCCATAACATGTAACAGACACAAAATTACTAGAGGATGTAAGTTATGAGGCTCCAGCTATTTCTTTATTTCTGTATGGTAGTGTTTATGTCCTCATACAACTGCAGAAGTGTTTATATGTTCTTACTTTCTGGTTCAGTTCAGTTTATTTATCTTCACTCTAAGAATGATAGCCATATTTACTGAGAAATTGGTTATATCTAATTTAATTTGGTATTTGAAAAGTGAATAACAAAACTGAAGCTAGATGAGTTTTATATCGATAATTAAATTATTGTATAATATATGATATACACATTTTTTTTCCAAATAAATTTTACTTCTCAGAGTACATTAGGTTATGTTTAACTTAACAGGTAGAAGATGGATTGGTTAATATCTCAGTGTATGCAGTTGTTGAATTAAGTTTGCTAGGTGTAGTCCTCTTCTAGAAAAACCTCATCTTTTAACAGGTGGTAAATTTAAAGGACTAGGACTTAATCTCTTTCTAAAATAGTAGTAGCTAGTTAATATTTTCATATTTTACATCCTCTTTGCAGTCCCTGTACTTAGGGAAAGCAAGATCGGTTGCTCTTCTGATGTAAACAAATCAGGTACTCATCTTGCTTTTTCAAAGGAAAAACAGAAATGTGTTTTGTTTTTATTTTCTTTATTTTGAGATATGTAGATTAATAGAACAGAAACAAAGCAGTAGCACTTGAGCACTAGACAGCAAAATACCTATCAGCTCCCTATATTCAGAACTAGCTAGACACAGAAAAAATCTTCTACGTCATTTAGAACTTTACATTAAGATTACTTAACTGAGATAGTCACTCAGAGTATCACTCTTTTATTGAGGAATTAATTTCAGTCATGGCAACTGTATAAGACTTACACTATCTGAGAAGATAATTCATTATCCTTTCATGACTAAAAATCTCAAGTGAGATTTTTAGGGGGCTAGAAGAAACCTATAAAAGATAATTAATTTCTTTATTAATGAAAGACATCTAACCTTAGGATGTATAGCTGTAGCATATGGCAGATGTATTACTGAATTACAGTTTCTAGCTGAAAAATAGGAAAAATAACATAGGCAGAGCAAATTAACACAAGCTGTAAATGTGGGAAAAATGTTACAAACATTGCACACTGTCATAAATTGACCTGCAATGTTTATTTATACATATATACTGTGAGCTACACCTAAATCTAAAAGGATTACTTGGCTCTCTTTGTATGTTTGCCTATGATAACAGATCTTTTTTCACCTTTCTGTACTTTATTTAACCTTTCCCTCATCTCATCCTAATGGCCAAATATTACATTTTGCACAGTGGGATCTCAAAATTTCAGCTTTCTAGAAAAGACTTACTTAATCACAATCTACAATTTTAATGCAATTGCATTATCATTTAGAGCTAAAAATGTATGTGGTTGTTAATTAGGATGCTTGGAAGCAGACATCTACATCATCAGTGGATCAGATCAGTACTTACATACTGAAAATATATACATAAGCATACAAAAGTGTATATTTGTTTCCCAGTGATTGGTATTGAGTCTCATTCTGTTATAATGTTTTCATCAGTGACACACATGAATGGATAGAATCCACACTAAGAAAGCCTGTTGATGATACAAAGCTGGGAGGAGTGACTAGCACACCAGAAAGCTGCGCTGCCACTCGATGAGACCTAGGCAGGCTGGAGAGTTGGGCAGAGAGGAACATTATGAGGTTCAACAAGGACAAGTGTAGAGTCCTATGCCTGGAGAGGAATAAACGCACATATCAGTACAGGTTAGGGGCTGACCTGCTGGAGAGGATCTCTGCAGAGAAGGACCTGGATGTCCTGGTGGACAACCAGTTGGCCATGAGCCAGTAGAATGTTTCTGTGGCCAAGATGGTCAATGATATCCTGGGGTGCATTAAATGCATGGCCAGCAGGTCAAGGAAGGTGACCCTCCCCCTCTACTCCACCCTGGTGAAACCACATCTGGAATACTGTGTCCAATTCTGGGCTCCCCAGTGCAAGAAAGACAGAGAACTTCTTGAGAGAGTCCAGAAGAGGAGAAGATGATGAGTGGCCTGGAGGAACTCCCTTATGAGGAAAAGCTGTGAGAGATCTGGGACTGTTCAGCTTGGAGAAGACTGAGGGAGGATCTTATCAATGCTTATAAATACCTAAAGGGTGGTTGTGAGTCAAGTGGGATGGGCCAGGCTCTTTTCAGTGGTGTCCAGCAACAGGACAAGGGGCAATGATCAAAAGCTGGAACACAGAAAATTCCACCTCCAGAGATCCCATCCAACCCTATGATTCTGCGATTCTGTGATATCTCTGAATCCACTAAGAACACTAAAGTATTAGTTGTAATAATATAAATAATAATATACAACATCTTAATTCATAGATTTTCATGGAATGAGATTCTACTCATACCTAGTTCCTCAGAATCAGAAGTCTGAACTCTGTATACAAGCATAAAAATATCAAGACTGAAATATGAGTGCAATTATAGTCACAGTAAAAAGACTAAAGTGATTGTTGACTGAAATAGTGTATCTAGCCATACTGAATAGTTGAAGAATCCACTCTTCTCAGCTGAAGCTTACTTAAAAGCAGGTGGAAAAGCTGTTCTTCTGCTGGCTTCTCTATGTTTGTCCTGTGGTTAAATAATTTGAGTTTGCAGAGCTATTCATTCATCTTCTCTCAGGAGAGATAAATCCATGTTGAAAAACACTTAAGTTAATTTCTCCAAATACTGCATGTGGAAAAAATCAACAAAGGAGAAATAGACTGGAGGAAAATAAAAGCAGAATGAACGACCTTTGTGGTTAGTAAAACTTCACAGGACGTAAGCCTTCACTTGCACTCAATATTTGTAACATTAAGTCAGAAGTGAGGATTTTCAATAGAGTATCCTCTGACAAAAGTGATGCAGCATGCTTTTCAGTGTCCACCAATAAATTGTGTTGTCTTTTTAAAGCTATTCAATCTTTTCTTTAGCAGTAGGAGTAAAATCATGGTTTCTCCATTTGTTACAGCGATTATCTTACTAAGGGGAAAAAAGGGCCCCAAAAAGAATTAAAATACAGAAAACATGTAAAGCTTCTGTGTACAGTATGTTTGTGCTATTCTTCATTTTAGAATTTCATAAGATATAAAGACATCATTTCAGTTCCCTTTTTAAGGGAAAAGTATAAACAATGAATCAAGAATGTTCCAAGCCAGAGATAGACTTCATTCTATAGTACTTCAGAGTATTTTGCAGTATGGAAGATGATTAATAGCATGTTAAGTAGTGAGAAGTGCCATCAATTAGTTTACATCCTGTATGTAAATTTCCTCTCCTTTTTCTGCAGATTAATAGAATTTATAATTATATTTCTGATTTCTAAGTGGATGTCTTGAAAATAATTTTTTGTTAAATTTTGCTAGGTTTGCCTCAGTAATATGAATTATTAGAGATGGGCTAGGGCATATGTACGCCTTCTGTTAGCACATACACATAAGTAACACTAAACTAATTCTAAAGGCCAGAAAATATTTCTTTTAAACACTCTGTGATTAATCTTTGGGAATGAGATCAAGCTATTGACGATAGCAATATTGACCAAGAACTCGAATAAAGAATGGATATCACTGGGGATTATGAGAACATTCAAATTTTAAAAAATAACATATAGTAAAAAAGCAGAAAAAGCTATGTATTTTAACAGTTGTTCTCATAATCAAAACACTTTTTGATAGGTGTTAGGAGGGAAATTCTGTAATTATTCATTTTGAGGTTCCAAGAAATTTCTTCTTTTTTTTTTTTTTTTTTCAGATAAATGAGCATAGAGTAGTATTAGAGACTCTGTTCAGGGCTAGAGACATTTCTTCTGTGAAATGTTGGTGTTATATTCCTCTTCAGACTTAATCTTTTAAATCTACCTCCCAAAGGGTGACAGTGTACATAAAGAACAATCAAGGACACTTCTAGGTATGGTACCAATGAGCAATAGTGATCAATGTACAATTAGGGAAAATTTTTAGTTATGACTCTGGCTGATGAATTAGTTCTTTGGCACCTACATTGATTTGCTTTTCATTTTGTTAGCAAACAGATTGTTGTGGATGGTGTGTGCTTTATAAAAGTAAGAATTAGAACCACTAACCTTTTTCAATCTAATTTACAAGAACTACCAGAAAGGAGGGACTTTTCATCCATGCAATTCTCAAATGCATATACATGAAAACTCTCCTAATAATCAATGCTCAAGCATTTCATGCTAAGACAGGACATTTCAAATAGTAATGAAGTAACATTCATGAAGAAGGAAGGTTATTCTTCTGTGATAATTCATATAAACCTACTGTCTGCACAGTAATGATCCTATGGTCTGATCTCCAGAAGTGATCTACCCCAATTCTTTCAAACCCGATCCTCACCCTGAAACAGTGAACTCTCACATATCCAGCAAGACCATAAATTATTGATTCCAAACAACACAAATCATTTCAGTGACTCAAATGGAAAAATAAATAATAAAGACTATAACTACCCACATATACAGAAGATAGCCTCGAGTATAGGTATTTCATGTCAGTTTCAGACACAGACATTTGTTCTGAACTTACTGGAATATATACTTTTTTAATATACATCTTTTCATTAAAATATGTTGTTTTAGGAAATACAATCTATAGTACTACCTCATATATTTTACTCTGAACTATATTTGCAAAGTTTTGTATGAATAAATGTAAAACAAGGAGTCAGTTCTATACTCCTCAGCATGCATTTCTAGTCTATCTTTCAAACACAAAAAAAAATTTACAGATTCTATTAAATTTAACTGGAGATATGGGAATAGATTAAGCAAAGGTCATTCACTAAAAATACAACATTCACACTAATAGAAAAAAAAGAACTATGACATCACTGTGTGGGTGAGAGCTGGCAGTGGGCATGGTCTGTCAAATGGCAGTGCTGCTGTGTTGGGTGTGTGGATGTTACATCCCGGGAGCAGTCAGATGGAAGTCCATGGAATTACTTCCACAGGCGAAGTAAGTATGTATAGCAGTCTGGTCCTGGCAGATAAGAGAAGAAAAAAAGAGAAGAGATAGATAAGAGAAAAAAAAAAACAAAATCTTGTTTGGATAATCATAGAATCATTAAGGTTAGAGTTAGGGTAGCATGGCTAGGTTGAGGTTGGACTTGATGATCCTGAAGGTCTTTTCCAACCTGAGCAATTCTATGCACTCTCATGATGAAAGTCCGACTGGTACACAACTATAGAGATTGAACAGGTCATCAGTGCCCAAAATTACTGAGAAAAATAGTGGTCTAATCAAATGAACAAATCTAAAAAATGTCAACTAACTATAGTATTTCTGCCAAGGTTGAACTATCCACATAACATAGCAATAAAACCCCTTTGCAAATATGCTGAGAAAAGAATTATACAGTATGTTTACAACTGTTGTAAATAGACACAGATACCACAACTTACAGAAAAGATCATCCCCTGCTCCTTTCACACTTAATATGGAATGGTAACAGAATGGAGAAGTGTGCAAGTGCCACTAAAGACTGTTCAATTAATTCCATATGTACGTCCAAGTTCTGATCTGAATTATTAGAAAAATAGAAAATTACATGCCTCTGTTTCATCTTTAAATATCCTTGTTCCAAACTACATACATACGCATATATATGTGAATGATAGGATAGTTTGGGTTGCAAGGGATCTTAAAGGTCATTTAGTTTCAATCCCCCTGTCAAAGGCAAAGTTGTAACCCCCTTAATCAGGATGCCCAGGGCTCCATCCAACCTAGCATTGAAGACCTCTGGGGATGGGGCACCCAGAACTCTCTCAGCAACCTGTTCCAGTGACTCACCAGCACATCACAGATTCTGAGTAAAGAATTTACTCCTAATATCTAACCTAAATCTCCTCTCTTTTAGTTTAAAACATTTCCCGCTTGTCCTATCTCTACTGGATTGTGTAAAAAGTCAGTCTTCCTCCTTTTTATAAGCTCCCTTCAAGTACTAGAAAACTGAATGAAGTCTACCTGGAGCCTCCTCTTCTTCAAGCAGAACAATCCCAGGTCCCTCAACCTTTCCTCCTAGAAGTGCTCCAGCCCTCAGATAATCCTTGTGGCTCTTCTCTGGACTGACTGCAACAGCTCCATGAAAACGCTCGGATTAATTAATTCAGAATGTAATTTTCTTGGAAGACTTTAGTTCTACCAACATTTCACTGTATGTATGGATTTTAATAATCCTCATTTCTTTAGTCCGCAGTATCTGAAAAATTTTACCCAGGAAAAACACAATTATGGTAGAGTAATAAAGACTGCTAGGGTGAGGCAGCCAACTCCACACCTCAAGACTATCTATCTCCACGAAGAAGGAAAGAAGAATGATTATCATAGGCGACTCCCTTCTTAGAGGAACAGAGGGCCCCATATGTTGGCCTAACCTTACCCATAAGGAAGCGTGCTGCCTTCCTGGGGCTTGGGTCAGAGATATTTCTAGGAAACTTCCTAGTATGATTCACCCCTCTGATTATTATCCTTTATTGATAGTTCAGGCTGGCAGCAATGAAGTTGCAGAGAGAAGCGTGAGGATTGTCAAAAAGGACTTCAGGGTACTGGGATGGTTAGTGGACAAGGTGGACATACAGGTTATATTTTTCTCTATCCCTTCAGTGGCAGGGAGGGACACTGAGGAAAACCCATCTCATAAATACATGGCTGAGTGGCTGGTTCAATTGCAATTAGTTCATAGGTTGTTTTTTTTTGTTTGTTTTTTGTTTTTTGTTTTTTTACCATGGGGCAGTTATTTGGAGCTTGGCCTGATGTCTGCTGATGGATCTCACCTATGGATCTTAGCCCAGGAGAAGGACTAGTGGAAGATGTGGAGGTTGGGAGCTGTCTTGTAAAGAGTGACCACAAAATGGTAGAGTTCTCAATTCTTGGTGAAGTAAGGAGGGGGGCCAGCAAAACTGCTACCCTGAACTTCCAAAGGGTAAACTTTGAACTGTTCAGGACCCTGGTAGGAAGTATCCCTTGGGATTCAGTCCTGAAGGGTAAAGGGGTCCAGGAGGGCTGGCTGCACCTCAAGAGCAAAAACAATAAATAAAATACTGGTGATAGGTAGACAGTTGGGCTGGATGGTCTTGAAGGTCTTTTCCAACCTTGTTGATTCTATGATTCTGGAATTCTATTAAGGAATGCAGGGGCCTAAACCTTGTCCACTAATTGCTGCTAATATATTTAAATCCAGAAAAGTATTTACATAAACTATGAGCCACATATAAATGAAAGGTATTTAGAGAATAATTTCGTGAATATTCCTGAAATGGATTACAGTAGAGAAGCAAAGAAGACTGCATCAGAGAGCACTTATCTGAGATAAGCATTGCCCACACAGTGCTCAAAAGGCATGATGTTATGTCTTTAAAGGAGAAGGATTCAATATCTTAATTAAATCTCTTTTCTTTTAAAACTAATAGTCATTCTCTGTTTGTACAAATAGCTTCATAAAACACGTATTTACATGATGTTTTATTGAAAAGAAAATGTCGCTTCCATTAATTAAGGAACACAGAAATCTTTAAAATATCTTTTTCTGTGGATTATTTTCTGATCCAAAGGATCAGAACCTACCAGCACTCAGAGTAATTCTTTCATTATAATCTGTCCTGAAATAATTCAGTCTCAAGTCCTATGTCCAGAAATAGTTTTTATCAATTAAATCTGAAGCCTCTCATGCACATGCATCCCTGTATCTTTACTGGCCATTAGGATTAGATTACTGAATTTGTGATCAGGGAGTTGGACATGAAATTACATTCATCTTGTCTCCTTAGTAAATCCCATAAATTTTCATATAATGAGCTCTACTTCTGTCCCAATAGAGGCACGTGGTCAAATAAATGAGACTGTACCCCCAAGAAGTATAAGGAGCATAGCAGAACAGGATATAGGCTTTAAAGACACTGACTACAAGCATAACTGCAACTATATCAAAGAGCACTCATTATACATTCTCATTCATCTCAGAAAAGTCAACTTTAATGCATGTCAGTGCATCCTTTTTTCCTGACAGTTGCAACCTTCTTTTCTTTGATCTCTAACCATGGAAGATCAAATTTTACAAACTAGTTGCCAAAGTACAGTTCATCAGTCTGCTACAAGATTCAGCCATAAACGTCCAGATAATAAACAGAAATTTGACAAACCCCAAATCTACCAAAAAATTTTGCGTATGTGCATTTGTTCAATGCAAGACTTCTGTAAGTGAAACCAGTTGGAAAGTCTCATTCTCTGCTTATTGAGGATGTATTTTACTAACTTTGAAGCATGTGTGAACTTTGACTCCTTTCACTTGTTGGCCTTGTTCCCTAACTAATCAAAATACTAGATGACTTCCAGAGATGGGCCCTGGGTGTACATCAGGTAAAATTACAGCGCAGGTAAATTTTTATCCTCTATTAACATATTTATAATTGTATTAATTGAGTTATTCAGATAAAGTCTATGTTCTTTTTTCTTTTTCTTCCCCTCTGATTACATTTTTGTAGCTATATGGATAAAAACAATCTGTTTCTAAAATATTGCCAAACAAATCAGACATCACTATTTCCTGTTTCACAGTGAAAGCACAACGTCTCTGCAAAATGGCCTATTACAAATTCTCCATTACAGCTCATCTGTGAAAGAATCTGACTTGAGTATTTGCATAGTTTGTGCATAGAGGAAACCTTCAGGAAAAAGAAACAAAACACACTTTATCAGCATTTGCAGAGAAGGTTTCTCCCATGACTCAATAAATAAATCAGATAAAGAAAAGACACTATTAATTCAGGAGAGTCACAATAAGCTATTCATTCAAAAGACTTTCAGACAGTGGATCCTGAATGCACAGAATGAAAAATAGTTGAGATTTAATAACAAAAAGTAATATTGAACTTTTCATAATCAGGTATATATTAGTCCAAGTGTATTTCTAGAATAAGAGTAATTCAATTTCACAATGCATTAAATATAAGTAAGAAGATGGATGAGTTACTACGAATACAGGCAAAAGGCTTTTAAACTTCATGCTTTTTAACTGAGTAACTTGAAAGGGTATTGAATTATTGAAGCTCTAACATCATGACTGTCAGACTCAAGCTTCCACAATGTGGCAGATGCTATAATGCAGCTATTTGGTGGTTCCCTGGCCTTAGACCACTTGACTTAAACAAGTTTAGTTCATTTTCACTTCAAAATGACACAACTGCAGTTTTAGTGAATGGTTCTGAAATTGAATTGGCAGCAAACTAAACGAGCATCTTCTCTTTTGCATCACCTATTCATGTCTTAGAGTCATTACAAGGCTTGCACTGTTAACAATTATACCAAATGTTGGCATTGCAAAAAAGTTACTGGAAACTGATGGATAAAATTTAGGTGTCTTAATTTTAAAAACGTTAAAAAAAAAAATTAGAAGGCATTCAAAAAACAAGCAAAATTTCCAAACACTTTGCATAAGTATGGTCAGAAAACAAAAAGAAAACCAAAAACATCTATTCAACTAGATTTCTTGAATGTAAGATAAAGTATTTAAATATCGGAACACTTTTACTGTATAGAGGCCTTAAATAGGTCATTACTGGTAGAATTTTTGCCTAAACAATATAACATTTCTCTTTCCTAGTGTATTCAGTACATTCAGATCAGTTTGTTCTTCTTTGGAAAAGTAGAAACATTTCTTTCACTGCAAATATCATTAACACTTCAGCATATACAAAGGTCCTTTATTCAAATTCTGACTATATGCCCCAGATAAACCAGTATTTATTCTAAGTCATATAGGAAAGTAAAGAATAAATATACAAATAAGTTTTCAATATCTGAATGAAGTAAAGGCTGCAATTTAATTTGCTTATAGAAACCAAGGCTTTGCCTGAAGGCAAATTTCATTTTGTATCTTTCCTCTTTGCATAATTATGTTTTTGCTTTACCAGTATATGTATTACTGTTATAAACTACTGCATATTTGATGCTTGCCCATGGCTATGCAGAGGTCTCTGCAAATGGAAGGCTGAACAGCATTAGGACCACATTAGAAACAGCAAGTTTTATTTTAGGTCTCAATTGGGAACTTTCTGCCTTATTTCCCTTTGCAATTTGCCAACCCTAATTTTCAAAATATTTCCTGCTGTTCCAAAAGTGCAAACACTATAAATGTCTACAGATGATGAAGAATGGGCCATGTTAACAACATGACACTTGCACTGTCATTTCTTGGATATATTTTACAAATTTTGTTACACAGTCCGTTTAACTTCCTGACTCAATTGTTTTGAAATGCCAACGGTGTGATTACATAAGTGATTAGTATGCAAAGTATTCTGATATAACCAGAATCCCTCAGTTCTTCATTTCAACTGCTGGTGAAATTCAAATGACAAAGATACAAGCAAGTATTCTAAAAACTCTTTTTGATGTGAACTACATAATTCTGAGTTACACAACTAAAGGAAATAATATATTTTCTGAAATTGAAAAATTTCTTAATTTTTTTGACATCTGAACTCAAATTCACTGTAGTAACTACTGCCTAATAAAATTACTAAGATTAAACACTTATCTTTTAGCATACTGTGAAGTTAAAGCATGCGTGGAGGCTTACTGATCTGCCTTATCTTATTCTTGGAGTATTAATAGAAAATATGGTTGACTTTATTTCATTTGATTTGATTCAGAAGACAAAACGAGAAAGAGAGTTCAGTTATGGCAAACCGGAATGACTATTGACAAAGTAGGCCTTGAAATCTGAATGTCTGTTGACAAAAGATTTAATATTTACTTGTTCTCAGAAACTTTTCAGATGCATTAGTCTGATCTTGATTTTTCATAGAATCATAGCTTGGGTTGGAAGTGACCTCAAAGATCATCTAGTTCCAGCTCCTCTGCTGTGGGTCACCAATCACTAAACCAGGCATTGGATCAGCTTCCCAGGGCTCCATTCTTCCTGGCCATGAACATCTCTGGTGATGGAGCATCAACAGTGTCTCCGGGCAGTCTTTGCCAGTGCCTCACCATCCTCTGAGGGAAGAATTTCCCCCTGACATCTAAACTAAATCTCCCCTCTTTTAGTTTGAAAACATTCCCCCTTGTCCTATCACTATTGTATTGTGTAAAAGGTCAGTCTTTGTCCTGTTCATAAACTCCCTTCAAGTAATGGAAACATTACAGCAATAAGGTCCCTCCAAATCCTTTTTTTCTCTAAGCAGAACAGTCACAACACTCTCAACCTTTCTTCATAAAAGAGGTTTTCCAGCCCTCTGATCATCCTTGTGGCTGGCCCTCCTCCGGACCCATCAAATGTTAAAAAAAAACAGTGAAACTGACAGCCTCATTATACGAAAATCTAGAAATTTCTTCAAAAGATATGTTGTTCTTAATGGAGCTACCAAACGAAAAGGATAGTGCTGCCACCATGGCTAAATCTAGAGGAAGAATCATGAGATTCAATTATTTATAGAGAAATTGAAAGGATCAAATTTTATACTCATTTTTATTTCATCTCAGAAATTAGAACCTGCTTAAAGACTACGACAGAACACCCACATGTCTGCATTTCTTCTCTTATTCTTAAATTGTATGTGCATTTTTGGCACTGGATCACATAGTACACATAATTTGAAATGGGGAAAAAAAACACACAACTCAAAAAAGATCAGTGGGTCTGGATTATGAGCTCCATATTTACATGTACACGTATGACTTGGAATTTCATTCATAGGAACAAGTAACATTCTAGAACATGGATGGCTTTTCATCAGACCCCTGACTTAAAGGAACAAGCTTCAGATAAAACTATGATTTAATTCTGTTGGATGTTTTCCTGTGGAAGAGTCAGGCCTAGTGTTGGTGAATTACATAGAAATCACAGTATCAGATTTAATATATACAGCCAAAACACTTATCTGCTGTATGAATCCAAAGGAATGATGTATCATGAAGGGTAGTTTGTTCAGGCGTACTGAGTGATCACTTCAAGCAAATCTCTGATTTTGTTTTGACGCTGTTATATTAAGGAAGCATGTATAGATATTAACTGCACATTCAAAGAATCGTACTGTTTGCACTTAACATACAATAAAGCAAAATATAAATAAAAAGAAGCTGTGATTATTTTTGGACAAAGTATTTCAACTTCATTTTTACCTTAGCTTCCTAACAATCACTAATTGAAACTTTAACATGCAGAGGTAGTCTAGTTCTCTCAGATTACTCTCAGGATGAAATGATCTTCTGCTGGAATATGCTGCTATGATAAGCCTTTAAAATCAATAGCTGCCAGTAAGAATTTGCTGCACATTGGTTTAAGATCTAATGGTGTATGGTTGCAAGGTAAATAAGTATACAGATATTCTACAGATAAGTTAGGCTGGTAAGAACCGTTAAATATAAAGGAAAGGTGCTCACCGGTGTTGTAGGCTAACAAAGGAACTCCACAAGGAACGATCTCCAGGAAGAGATCCTTCCTTAATGGAAGTCAGCCCTTAAATGGGGTCTAGGACAGGTGGAGCCTGGCTCCACCCCCTTCCGGGCACACAGGTGAATTGCCTTCACCTGTGCTCCCATGGCTGACTCAGCGCTTGCCTCAGGTGGTGATTCAGAGGTTCAGGCCATGGTTCAACAGTTCCCATACAATGGTGTATACCACAGTGTTCTATCAAAGGAAAAGTTGAAGTCTGGCTACAAATATAAAGAAGACAGCTAATCACCTCCATAAAGCAAGGATGCTTATTCAATTGACAGAAGGTATAGATTTCTTTCCTCATCCCAAATTATTCAATAATGATAATATATATATTTTAACAGTCTTGGTTTTATTCCACCACAAAAATGATTATATACCATCTAAATGAAGAGATTAATACTCAGCCTGAGGCCATAAAGAAGGAGGAGCATTTCAAACAGCTATCTACTTTTTGTTCAATCTTCACCACATAATGCAGAAAAATAATTAGCAAAACAATATGACCCCTGGGGTATTTACAGAAAATAATATAGGTGCATATGAGTATGGTTTTTTTTTGTTTTGTTTTTTTTTTTTTAATTTATTAGGCAGGAAAAAAGCCAACGGAATCTCAACAAGATAAAAGTATAAACTTATACATCATTTATTTAAAGGAATAAAATACCTACGCTTACAATACGGTTACATGGATATGAGAATTGAATGATGTGCAACAAAGTCACTGTTGAGTGACACTGAGAATTTTGCAAGGTTGTAGTCATTCACGTGTAAGTACATACTCTACCTAACCTGAGATCTCAGTTTACATATAATGCCGTCATCTTTGACTACAGTGGATTCACAATAAAAGAAAGCAGAACACCTCAGAGAATTATTGTTTTCAATTTTATTTTATTTTATTTTTTGAACACTCCAGGAATGGGGAAAGCTAAAAAAAATTGAGCTAAAATGAGTAATGAGTAAAGGACAGTGTTTTAATAATAAATACAGTAAAACTGGATGAGTGAGTACCTCAAAAATCAGCACAAGTCTCAGAAATTTTCCAGTTTTCCTTCTTAAAGGAAAATACAGACTTAAGAAACAAATTAATTTTTAAAAGCTTATTCTTTTCAGCTGCTGTACGTGTCAGGATAGACATAGTCAAATATTTAATTAACTTTGGAATGTTCAATGATGATTTTCATTTGTTCATTCACATCATTGTTTCAAGACTGTACAAGAGATTTTGTTTCTAGATTTAGTATTTTATAAATCATTTCAAAAATGAAAAATGAAAATATTTTATACATTTTATTTATCTATATTTCATTATTTAGAAGATGAATATAAGATAATTTACACTAACAGTTCACATTGTAAAGATTTTCTCAATATTTCATGTGAAAGTTAAAATTGGGAAAATATTTGAGGAACATATTTTAGACCTACTGTGTTTCAGCTGTTCCCTCTGAGAAAACCTTTTCTACTAACTTGAAGAATTCAATAATTTTGAGCTGTCAGCTTTACAGAAATGCAGAAGATTGTTTTAATTCTCTGCTGATAAAAGGGGATGAGTTTCTTATAAGCGGTACATGTTTGGAAGGAAACTGTCTTTTCAAAAACAAGATGCAGATAAGTGTTTCATGTTAAATTTTTCAATTATAGTCTCTGTTATTATTCTGCTTATTTGATCTTTCTTTTCAGGTGTGAAAGGAGAAGTCCACACCTCAGGCCAATTACAAAATGGAAATTTTTCATCATCTCATCCATAAAATTATGGTAGAGAAACAATTTCCTTTTAGAGTGAGCGTTTGCTTAGTTTCAGATACCCCATCACCTTTCATCAGCAAGGCATCAAGAGACCTCAGAGCATTCTCTGTTTACTGATACTGTTATTTTTGCATTAAGACTCATGATTGATGAGTTAGTTTGACACAACAAGAACAGCCCCTGGCCCACAGAGAATGTAGTTACTACAGAGACAACCAGTGATGGGCACAGTTGATCAAATGCTCCCCTGCTGTAACAGAGATATTGGGAAGGATTTCAGGGTCTTTTTTGTTCAGGAGTGCAGATGACATGCTTGAGGATTTGGGATTAGGGGAACAAGGGAAACAGAGTAGCTCTTCTCAAGGTTATTGGCAGGGTTTCTTACTCTATCCTTTGCCTTTCCTCACTTTTTGGCAGCCTAGTTACAAGGCAAAAAAACATCACCAGAATACTTTCTGCTGATTTCTTAAATTTCATTTTGTTTTACCGGTTGGACAATTTCTCTGAAGAAATACCTAGCTGAAGTATATGCATCTTACTTATTTCTTATCCAGAATGGCCTGCCTTCAGTATGCTGCCATAGAAAACTATTTCTAACCCATTTACTAACATTCACTACATAGCTACACAGGTTGTAGTTCCATGACTTTTAACCAATAGTCAGTACACTTTTTTTTTTTTTCCTATATATTAATAGTGACCCACTCAGAGGCTCATACATTCCTTGAGGAAAGTGTGACAGGTGAAAGCCAGAGGAAAAGATCCAAGCATCCATCATATAAAAAGAGACAGAATTGGTAAGTAGAACATAAAGGAAAAAAAAAGACATAAAACAGTATACTTATACAGAGAGAAGTACTAACCTTCACACTCCACAGAAAGAATAAATAATCCCTTAACAGGTGGTGTACTGTGAGGATGAGATACACTTGGAGATCTAAAGAGAATCAAAATGAACAACCACATGTAGGACCGAATACGCTAATGTGTGATATGCTAATTAAAGATGCTAAGTGAAGAACAATTGTAGCATCCATAATATCATATTATGGCTATGTTTCACAATCATTGCTGATAGTCTGTAAGTGCCTTGGTTAGAGAACAGTTACTTCAGAAGAATTCAGCAGTCAGACTAATGGCTGTAGTATCAGCTAACAGCTCAGTGACTAGGATTGATCTATCTATGCACCAATGAGAATGTTGGTGAATCAGATTTAAGCTCTCCAGAAGTTTAGATCAGAAGGAATTAGTGGTTGGCTCTTCTTCCACATTAGAACCAGATGCCTAATTCGGACTTGAACATATGAAGACTTCCTTCTAGTTATCTCAAGAACACAGCTATACAAATATAGATTTGTATACAGAGGTATATGTTAAGCTTATTTCAGAGAAAAATAATGATTCAAACTTGATTTCTATTAGCAGGATCTTCTTTTATGTAGCTAACCTGCCTTAGCCATAATCTACTTGTCTGATGAGGAGCATTGCTAAAATTATAGTATTAGTTTGGACAATGTTATTAGAAATACAGTTTGAATTTTGGGTGGTCCTGTGTGGAGCCAGGAGTTGGACTCAATGAACCTTGTGGGTCCCTTCTAACTCAGAATATCCTATTATTCTACGATTCTCCATGTGGTATTTTCTGCAGGGAGTATTATTCTCCTTCAGGGAGCAATGTATATTTTGGGGGCTTTTTTCTCTTTAATACTAGACTGGCTTGAGTCCAGAAGCCTTTAGCTGTGGAAATTCAGCCTCAGTCTTACATACATAAATTGTTTTGGCTAGTGTTTTATTATGATTGATATTTACTTACACAGCAGAGCACTAAGCCAAAGGCTGAAGCTGTGCTTCCTTCTACTTGGGAGAAAGTATAAAGATATAAACACACATTTAATCATAATCCCAACAGCCTGTAGACTTCTTGAATGTGAACAGATGTCTTATCATAAAACAGTTCTCTCTAAATCATTTGAGCCAATTATAATGTCCTCCTTACAGTCTTTAATTGAGTCTCCAAAAGTTTTTTATGCAAATAAGTACATTAATTTTTAGCATTTATTGAGAAAACCGTGGATAAATTTCACTTCTAAATATACTGCTTTATACATTTTCATCTTGAAGATGAATTCTGATTGGTAACATATCTAAAGGTTAAGCGTTGTATATATTTATAAATAAAAGTATGTTTTTCTCATGGTTCCAAAGCTCTTCCAATCACAAAATATTGGCATATTATCCATAAAAAATTCAAAACTTTGATTTTTTTTTCTTATTTGCATGAGAAGGACAAGGAGGTCTGGAAAAGAAAGAAACTAATATTAATGTTTTGTTGCTTGAGGAAAAAAAGACAGTAAGCTGTAGCCATCCAGTATTAGAATCTTCAGCTGATTCAAAAAACAGAGAAAGTGTTTTCTGTTTTCATAGAATCATAGATAGGTTTCAATTGGAAGGGACACTGAAGATCATCTAGCTCCAACCCCCCTGCTATAGGCAGGGACACCTTCCACTAGACAAGGGTGCTCAAAGCCCCATCCAGTCCGGCCTTAGAAACCTCCAGGGTGGAGTCATTGACCATCTTGCTGGGCAACCTGGTCCAGTGTCTCAGCACCCTTGCAGTAAAGAATTTACTCCTAATATCTTGTCTAAATCAACTCTCCTCCAGTTTAAAGCTATTTCCCTTCATCCTGTCAAACCTTATTTAAATTAAATCAGATTTCACATTAAGATTTATTGTTACATGAGTAGGTAATAAAAATGGAGGACGAAAAGGAAAAGAGAAAAGATCAGAAGTCATTTGGAAAAAAATCAGGTTGAAAAGAAAATGTGGCATGTCAAGGTACCAGAGATAAAAAAAAAAATTCTTGTCCTATAAAAACATCTCAGATTCCAATCATTGGTAAAAGAAACAAAATTTAAAAATTGATAAAATGTACTTTCATAAATGACTAGCTTACTATCCTTTTGCTTTGTATATCTTACTTATAATTTCTATCTTGACTTCCTAATGAAATTTTTAAAAACAAAATATTGAAGTAATGGAAGTGCAGTATTTTGAGTATTTAAAAGCAATACAAACGTGCATAAGCTCATTTAACAGACTTATCAAAACTAAGTACTGAAGTACTTCTATTTGGAAAGCTTTTTCCTTGACAGCAGTAAAAATATAACTTTTTGAAACTATTTGAATTTCAGCACAAAATCTGAATTTAACCATCTAAAATCAAGTTTTTCTCCAAATATGGATTTGAACAAAAAGAAATAAAGTAGATCCTTTGACTCAAAGAATGCCTTAAGTATGTAGAGTGTCACGTGGTACAAAGAAATATTTTAACATAGACTGCTGCTGAGAGGAAGACAAAAAGGTCAATATTTGAAGAGAGAAGAAAGTACATGGGGTGAAATAGGTGACTACAAACTCATTTTACTAATGCAGACAAGAAGGCTAATTTCCAGGAAGAAATCTATCATCTCCAGATTGCATGGGACTTCCTCTCCAACATTCTTTTCATCATTCTTTCAAACGGTGAGGACTAGAATGTGCCACTAAGGAAAGGTAAATCATTATGAATAGTGATCAAGCACAAACCATTACACCAATTCTATCAACACGACAAGCAATTTTTATACCTGATTTTATTGCTTAGTGGATCAAGAACAACAGTTTCTCCTTCACCTAAGAATCATGTAATTTGACTTCAAAAAGACAACTGGATCAAATGTAATATGAACTCCATTACAGAAATATCAGTGAAATTTTACTCACATAGAGATGCTGCGAACAGCGATGAGCAACATCTAGGAAAATCAATAATTTATATTCTATAAAGTCATAAATGATATGAAAACAAATGAAACAAATGAAAATGTATTCAGGTACTGATGCCATTCCTACACAGGTTTAGAAGCCACAGACGTACTGATTAGTAGAAACCTTTTTCTTTCTTCTTTTGCATCTCACATCTCTATTGGCTAAACTTCATTTCTAATACAAGGTGCTTTCTTATTTCCCTGAAATATCTATATTATTTTGAAGAGTCATCAATCCTAGATGATCAAGTGTCTCTCCTTGTACTAGAGTAATCTGTTTCCACTAGGGCTGAAGATATTTGATTATGACCTGCCAAATAATACTCTAACTGCACTCAGGCAACCTGACTTCTAATATCTAGTTGTATTCTCAACCCACATTTCTAAATGAGAGTAGCTGTTTTTATTTTTCTAGTAGAAGGCTTAAAAGAGAGGGATTAAGCTTTAGCTTTACCTGATGCTTTCATCATAGAAATAGGCATGAGGAAAAAAAGTCTTTTTGTGCAAAATAATCCTGAAGAGAACGTAGAAAATATTCACAAAACTAGAGAAATGACAGAAGAAAATAAAAGTGCAACAGCTGCAAAGTTATACAAATGACTGCATGGAGAAAGAATTAACAAGCTGTCCTGATGCAGACTAGAAACAGTTCAAACGTCTTTTTGAGTTTTATGCAAATCCCTCCAATCTTATCAGGTTGACTACTTTAAGAGGATAATTCCTTGCTGCCAAACAAATTTATTTTAAGAGACCAAAACTTAAATAAGTACCATTGCCTTGTGCCCCTCTTCTAAATGAGCACCCCCATGGGAAAGGAGAACAGAAAGTACGGATCAGAGGTGTGCAAAAAAGTCTGTGCTGAATTTGCCAAGTGTGTTTACCACACTATTGCACTGTTTCATATCCATAGTTTCTCTAATCTATACAATTTCATGTTTTATTTTTCATTAAAAAGCTAAAAAGAAAGGCTATTTCCTAACTCTGCAGCTACAAATGTATGCTGGCAAAGAACATTCTTATCACACATTGCAAAGTATTTTGACCCTTAAATACAGAAGATAAAACTCAACTCCTGATTCCACCTTTTGCCTGAAACGATACTATTATCATCTGAAACTACCACTGGAGTTGAAAAGGACAATGATTTTTTGAACAGAAGAATTTTTGAGTTATTCACTAAAATGGCTCCATTTTGATTGGAATCAAAATAAATAAAATGAAAGAAAGAAATTATCTTCTCTTTCAGGGAGTTTCTCCTAATACATGACAATCCTATAGTGCTTTATGAACGGTAAGATTTACAATGGCAACTTCACTTTTCAAGCGACTAACATTAATTGCTTCTTTCAGATGATAAATCTAGAAAATATAGAGATTCCAAACCACAGTAATATCTGCTGGAGTGTTTGTGTCAACTGGAATTTAAGATAGGTAGCACCAGAGCAACTTTAAGAGAGAAGAGGGGAAGAAATATCTCAGAAAGTCAGGCAAAACTACTTTCTACTGCTTTTTACTGGAGAAACTTATTCCACTATGTCAATTCTTTCTCCTAAGGCTCATGTAGATTAGTTTTGCATACAAACTATACGATATATATTAGCTAGGAGTATTTATGCAAGTAATGTATGTATGAAATCTACATCCAGTCTAAAATTGTCAAGCTTATTTCTTACCAAACATATTTAGAATGAAGAATATATTTAGAGTGAATAACAACCCAAAAACAAAAATTCTTACAGCCAAGCAAAAGAAACAGAAATGGTAAATAAATAAACATAAGTCAAGTAATTTGTGACTTAAGGTAAACTTTCTATCTTTGTTTAGTTGTGATTCTTTATCCAGTTTTGTTGTTTTATTTTAAATACAAGCACAAGCTGAACACCTCTGGTTAAATATTTTCTACTTTGTTGTTGTTTGTTTTGTTTTTAATGAAAAAGTGCAAAATTAGCAGTGCTATAGGATTTAGCAAATTCTCTTAGCTTTTCTGGCTTTTCTAAACTTCCCCTAGGATGCCCATTAAAAGTAAGGCAACATGGATTTAGTCAATTTTGGCAACTGCTGATTAGAAAAGCACTGGGGGCTAATTTTTCTCCAATATTTTAGTTTAACTAAGAATGTAAGGAAACACAGTTTCAGATGTAAGGAAATAGTTTCAAATGATAGATTGGATGATTGGCATAGAAGAAATACTTGGGAAAAAAAAGAGAAAAGGAGTAGGCACAAATAACTGCTCAGGTGATCTGAGAGAAAACATCAATATGGCTGTCTGAAGAACTAAAAAAAATGATGATGAAAGGAAAATAAACCAAAACAGACCTTTAATACTAACTAGAAAATGGAAAAAAGAGGGAAGGAGAGAAGAGAAAGAAGGAGAAGAAAAAGAAGAAAGAATGGAATGGAAATAACGTAGCAATGAAAAGCTTAACAGTTGCTCAGATATACTTTGATAAACTGATCAGTATATAAGCATACTAGATAAGGGTTGCAAAGATGTCTAGACTGACTGGGAAAATAATTACCTTATGACTGTATTGAATATATTTTTATTATTAACAGAGGAAAAATAATTTATATAGTAGTATCTTATGTTCATATAACTTTTTACCTTTGCAAAAGACTTTAAATACCTTACATACTGTGTCACAATAAGCAAACATATTTAAGGACCTAGGAAAAGATTAAGCAAACAGAAGTATTTTTTTAATATCTTACATCCTGTCCAAAGAAGCTGTAATTGTAACCTTTGAGTTACACAGTGAATAAAAACATTAGGAGGAGAGGAGAGATACATTGCTATTTTTAAAAAAATTTTATTTTTTTAATATAAGGTGTATTTTCCCTAAAGGTTTTAACTTAGAAATGGCTGGCATTAAAGCCAAGGACCTAATTTGTGTTAAATTAGCAACTTTACAACTAAGGTTTTATTATGATTGTCCCAAATGATTGTAACAAGCAATGAGGATAGCAGATGTGACAGACTTGACACATTCACAATCTGTACTGGTGTAAGTCATACAAAAAAAACAACACTAGACCTTTTTTATCCTGTCTACAAAGTCTCTTTAACCATTAGTAAGGGAGTCACTCAAACTGTGCTAATTAAAAAACTCTTAGCAGCCATTCTGATAAAGTGTATTTGACTAAATGCAGCATAGTAAAGACAGGAACTGATGAAGCAATTAAACAGAGCAAATGTTCCACAAAAATGAGAGACTCAGATCCAAACTTTGAGAAGTTCAATGCTACTTCTATAGTTTTGAATACAGGTTCATGAACACAGTTCTCTTATTAAGGCTGAGAAACATCATACTGGTCAAAACTCAATGTCTGAGGGAAAGACAGGGTTTAAATTTTATTCTGAGTTCTCACAGTAATGAGGAATTACATGGACATCTGGCATAGATGATCATTTTCCATCCACATATCGTGAGAGTTAAGGATGACAGGCAAGGAGTGGAGCAGTAGTACACAGGACCTTATGTGAGATGCTCAGGTGGCATTTTGGCCAAAGCTATTCTGGAAGTAAAAATGATCCACTCAACAAATTTGATTTCGGCTTAGGCATGGTACCCAGTCCCAAAGTTTATAAGTTTGAAAGGTTCATATTAGAAATACCATGTTGTGTTAATCATATCATGGCATAATACCATGTCTTACTAAATGGTACTTAAAAGCCGCAGCATATAAAAGCACTGAAGCAGATTTAGGACAAAATACCTATAAGTTCCATTTAGACCTGAGGATGCAATTAAATTTCAAGCAAAGGAAACAGTAAGCAGAGGACCAAGTGTGTCTGTGATGGAAGTGTACTTGACATATAACAGAAATCTTGTCTAGCTATCCCAAACCTTGTTTGCTAAAGTAATTATCACCTTCTTCTCTTATTTCTGTGTCTAAGCTTTCTGCCATTCCCTCCTAAACCTGGAGCACGCGCTTTAATCCAGCATAGTCCTTTCTCTTTCAAATCCCTTGAATTCAGATGAAGTCAACTGGATTGCAAATACTTAACAGATAAAAACAATGGAAAATTAAACTTTTAATAAGTAAAAATCACATACTAACTTTTTGAACTGATACCTCCAGTAAGTCTTTTTTACTGCTATAATACAATGCCCACAATACTAACAGTATATCCTTGAACATAGATTTTATTTAAGAGTGAAAGCAATATCGAGTTGGAAACAAAAGGAAAAATGTAAAAAACATTTTCTCCAAATGTCTCTGCTCCTGTACTTTCTCTACAAGTTTAGTCCATATTTTTATATGGACAAAACTAATTTGCTGTTTCCTAATCTGGAAAATTGTGAAGGTTATTTTTTCCAATGAAAAATAATGAATGCTTTAACAAAAAAAAAGTTGAAGCTACAGAAAATATTCCTTAACAAATAAGCCCCATTCAGGCAGCATTTAGGAAAGGAAACCTTGTGGAGGCAGGAAGTTACACAGCTTGGTGGCTTTTCTCACACTGTCAGATACCTGTAAATCACTCCTATAGTTCTGTGTCACCATACACGTGACAGCCAGAGTACTACACACTCAGCTTCCCCCATCATGTAGCAAAATGTTTTGAAAACTGGTTGAAATCTCCTAGTGGGAGAAAGCTTTTTAGAAAATTTCCATTAAAGTCCTGCCTCTTAGACTGCTGAATGACAAGTACTTAACTGGGAGTAGTAGTACCTTCTTTCCTAGCAGGTCATTTGTTCCTAAAATCCATTTTTGCTGTAACACTAAGTGAACAGGCAATTCATTTGGTTGAAAAAAGGTCCATATCGAAAAATATGCAAATAGATTTCTCCACAGCCCTTAAATGCAACATGCCTTCTGACTTGTTTAGTTACAATGTAATAGTAACATAATTTACATAAGAAATATAACAAATAACAATGTTAGTTACAATAACGTGATTCAGAAAAGAAATTATAGCAGCTACGTCTCTGCTTAAATTTCATTAAATTGAAACAAATTCTCATTTCTCACATCTTATAACCTATGTTTTATATTAATATTGTATTTTTTGTACATAGTTTTCTTTTGACTAAGAAAATTCTGTCACTATGGTTTTATTTAATTCTCAGTGAAATAAATTTCTGATTATGCATTTTGCAAACATTGAAAATAGTTATGTCTCTCGTACAAATGTTGAATACAAATACTTAATTTAAAAAGTAGCTTGACAATGAAAAAATGCATCTAAAAGCATTACAGATACTTCTGTTTTTAATTAACCATGACTATGAGAACAAAAAAAACAGTCAAGTGCATTTAAATATGTATATTATTATAATGCTGGCAGATGATCACATTGAGATTTAGTCGAGTAAACCAGAGAGAGCCATGCTCTAAATAAAGAAAGAAATATAATGGCAATGGTTGTGAATTATGAAATTGTCTGGCCTAAGTAAATGACTTAGTGATTAGAAATCAAATGTCTTCAGACTTTACATGACATTGGACTGGATAAGCAAAAAAACTAAAATATTACTACCAGCTCATTTTAGGTAAAGTGATTGAGAACATCAATTAAAAGAGTTAAGGAGAGTTCTACCAGATTATTTTATTTTTAGCTCAAATTGCTTACATTTTTTGTGTGCCTATTAGTGGTTGCAACTTTTTCCCCAGAATCAGTCTGTTAGCAAGATGCTGGGCCATCAACATACAGTCAATCAGGTCAATAAAGCTTAGAATACTTAGAATTCTATCACCAATATATCAACATTTACATTTAGCTTAAAATAAGACCTGGGGGGTGAGAGGGGAGGATGTACATTTTCAAATAAGGCAAACATCACAGGCTATAACTTAGTTTACATGAGTATTGCTCTTGCAAGAATAATACACAGACCGAAGAATAGACAATAACACTAGAAGGCTATATATTTCATGCTTTATGTTTATTATTTGCTTTTGAATATGAAACAGCTCAGAGTACTTGAACTCAGTTCTTTCAAGTAACAGTGGAGGTATATCAACCTTTTACATGCATCAATAATCCACTTAATTATATGCTTAATTATATGAATATCCAATAATGTGAAAATATATATTACATAATTCATTCTAAATGAAGTGTATTGCCAAAGATACTGGCTGTTCAATTGCCCACTGCCTCCTTTCACAGTTACGTGGCTGCAGGGTAAGTCACCTGCACTTCCCAATCTAGTAGAAAATATAATTCCCTAACAACTAAAAATATTAGCTTGCCATTAGACCAGAAATTCAACTGATTTAGCCTGTGGGAGCACTGCCATCAGATCCAACAAAGGAGAGACAATATCAACAAAATGCAGAGGTGTGAAAAAGCACAGATACTACTTTAGATGGTAGCTGCATAGCTTTTGGCACTAGTGTCTGAATACTGTCTAGGAAGGGAGAGAATCTACTCTCAAGGGAAAAAAGGCAAATAGAGGAAATAAAAAATGCAGCTTCAAAGGCTAATCAGCACACAGCCAAGCCAAGACATTTACCTAATGAATTATTGTTCCATACTTTTCAGTGCCTATTTCTACATAACAAGAACACTGACAAAATCAGCAATAGCAGTACAGACTTTGAAAAAAAACAGTTCCATTCCCATCATCGCCATATCAAGTTGTCAAAACTACTTTTTTCACAGTACATTAGTGGCAGAGCTTGAAACAATGTAGTATTCCACCAACTTCAATTTCTTTATGTAATACGGTAATACTTAATTTGTGTCTTTACCTTTATATTTAAATCTGTGACACAAACACATCCCATACTTATAGTTTAGACTTGAAGAGCTTCAAAGAAGTGCTGAATTGCAGCTGAAAGCATGGAAAAAAAAACTATACATCAACTCTAATCACTGGAGTGCTTACAGTGGCCTTTCAGCTGTAGCAGAGATTTTTTTCCACTCTAAAAAGACTACACTTTGCAGCAGAAGCACTTAAGCCTTAGCGAATCTATTGAATTCCATAGAGTACACTTTCTATGCCTGGTTATGGCATGTTTTAGAAGTTGCTGTAATGGGTATTGAAGTTACTTTGGGTATTGCTGTCAACTTATGCCACAGAGTGAATATCACAGGCAGTAAATAAAAAAATGGTAAAGGAAAATAGGGCGGGTGCTTGGCAGTAATACTTAATTATGCTCACTTCTGGGGCCAGGAAGGACTGAGTAACATTAGGGGGGAATTTACGGGCTTTTTTTGATCAGTAGTCAGAAGGTGGGAACTTCATAACACAGACTGATAATATTATCTTAGATATCTTTTCTCTTTTTGGTACAAGAAAAAGAAAATACTTGATATCTTGTTAATTATACCTATAAGCCAAATATAGAAATTTGGAACTGTGCCATGATATAGATTTATGCATTCTGTTATACTAATGTGTCATTAGAGAAAAACATAAAGCCATTATGTTTTGATCTTTGACAGTTTTCTGTTGCTGCAGAAAGAGAAGTCCATTGGTAAAAAAAAAAAAAATGTTGTATATTTCTGTTGCTGAAATTTTTATTAAAGGTAGATCGAGTAGAGGATCTAAAATGAGTTCCTGGGATAAAGGTCTTGAGAAGAATACCAGATTTTATCATATATAGGTTACGTCCTAAGATTGCATATTTTGAAAGACATAAAGGCAGAAACTGAGCCAGGATTTAAGTTTGGCCTGATATTTCCAGGGCTATTATTTGGAGATTTCAACATAAAATAATTTAGAAGCATATCATCTTCATCTCCCTTCTGGCTGGAATATTTCAAGTTGACTCAAGCTGTTCCTCAGGAAAACTGATCCAAGTCAGACATATGATGACCAAATTCAGAAGAGCAACAGCAATGCAAATTTTCAATCAAGCCATTGTTTTTATATCTAGTTGTTCTGCATTAAGTTTTCTTTGATGAAGATTTTCTGCTGAAACAAAGGCAAACTATGTCTTGGAACTATTACAAAAGCATTTCAGACATAAAACACATTGCTCTTTATCCAGTATTTAGTCGTTCACAGTCAGAAAATTAAGAATACCTGTCTAGTCTGCCTCTTGATCCACAGATGCAACTGAGGCAGTGCACATGGCGTGGAATGGCCAGACTACATCACCTGATTCTGAGGTGTTTGTCATCAGCACATAGCTCTGCTCTGCAGCCCTGCACTCACCCAAATATCCTACCTTTCTCTGTGGTTGTATCACCACTGTTTGACACCTCAGGGATGGGGACTTGTCCATGCAAGGCTGAGGACAAAGGGCAGCACAGAGAAGTGGCCACTTCAGAACACCCTCCTGGTTACTGAGCTGTGCAGATGGCCCCTTCCGTCCTACATACTTTGCCATCAGCTCAGACACCAGCACTATACTAAGTTCTTACAAACTTATCCAGTGTGTAATCTCTTCCATAGTGATTTGATCGATTGATTTTTTTATAAGTAGAAAGAAGCAAGATCATAGGATGCATTAGATGAGAGGTAGCTTCATCTAAACCTAGACATGGCTTCTCCTGAAAGTAGAAATGCTTCCAGTACTGCCTTATAGAACCTATACTAGGTAGGTCACTCCAAAAGTAATGCCTCCTTATTTATTTTCATAGAAAATATCTTATAAAAAGTACACAATAACATTTAGAGTGAATTCTCAGTCATAGAACACTAGTTTAAAATCGTAACCATATTAGCCATGCATTTTTGCCAGTGATGACCAAGAACTTGCTTGCTGTGCTGTCACGGTTTTGCGATTTGGGTTTTTCAGTATTCCACATCATAACATCATGTAGTGCACTGGGAATTAAAGTGTTAACACTCTAATCCGGCTACCTGTCCCTACACGTCACGGAGGGACGGGCTGGGGGCGGTCTCTTTTTCGATTCCCAACAAAAGAGGCAAGTGCTCCGATAACTCTCTCTCCACTTTGTTTGATTTATCAATCTTAATTAGATTGTATTATATTATATTATAGTTAGTAAAATAAGTTTACCTCCCTAGAGGTCTGTTCGTTTTCTTTCCTTTTCCCTTCCCGTTTTCTTTGGGGGGGGGGGCTGGGAAGGGGGCCCTTGGGCCCACTGTCCCTGTCACAGGCATAGACTGGTCCAGGTAACCCCGTGACATGTGCTAATAAAAAAACCACACCAGTAGAGGCTATCCATCGTTTTGCAGATGCTATGACAGCATCATTGTTATAACATATGACCCACTACTTCACTGTATTGGCAGACACTATTTGGTCTCCAAAAACATTCAGCAACCATCAGTGTCTGTCAGTGAGTGCCGTTTTTTCCCCACTGGAGGAATTGAACTGCATTGTTTCATATGCACTTCTATGCCAGATGACAATTTGTCAAACCGTCTCTCTGCTGCCATCTGTGCCACAGCAACAGATTGCAATAGAATACTGCCACTCCACAAACATCCACTTCTGATGTCATGCACTAACATACTAAAATAGGAGGCATTGCTTTTGGAGCAGTCCTTGTACATTTTTTTACGCATATTCTCTCCTGCCTTACTGTCCTAAAATGTAAATTCATGCCCCAGAATCATCCTTCTTGCATCTTTCCAATAAACATGACCATCATATTTGAAACCACAATCAAGACATTAATTCTGTACTACTTTCTTGCTGTAACACATTTTAATTTTTTCAGTAACAGCCCACTTTCCACAGGAAATGATAGCAAGATCTTTATACATATATCACAGAAAGAGATGGAATTTGAGATCAAGAACCATGCAATAGTTTACAGCCAATTTGTACTGATGCAGATACTGAATTTTCAGCAATCGTTCCAATAAATAAGGTTGCAACATAGCACCCATTAGGTGTATCAAATCAGTGAGCTTTGATGAGCTTAGGCCTGTCAACACAGAAAATAGTAGTATCTTAGATGAAGGTTTTTCAGTGATTAATCTATTTCTTCTATATAATGCTGGGATTTTTAATAAAACATGCTCATCTTGCTTAAATTGCAAGAAATAGATTGGTCAGTTTGGTTGAGCTTTTGCAAGAGGTATAAGCTACTGGACATCATGCATCAGATCAGCTTCAGTGCAGAGAGCTAATGCAACCAGTAATAACTGTTTAGTTGGTGTAGCAGCATTATGCAGTATATATAGCTATAATAAATCATACACATTATCATTACCCCCTCGTCATCTGGAGCTAATGTTAATACCTAATCAATTACACCAGACATCAGTCTCTTCCTTCAAGTCTCTGTGGAAAAAAAAGAAAAAGTTACACTAAGGAACTCAGAGCAACTTGATATGAATCTTGATTATTTGATACCAGGAAACGTACTGATGTTCCTATATTTTGATGTGGTTTTGCACTTACTTCATAGAGTTTGTTGCACGCATTTCCTAATCAATGCCCATAAACTCTCGGAATTTCACAGCTAAATTTCTTTTTTTGCTTTGTTTTCCAGTTGACTTAATGGTAACTGCTTATTCTATACAACAACATTGTCTATCTGAGATAAAATGCATTAAAGTTAATGGATTTTAAAAGCATTAAGAGTGAACAAATAACAGCCAAGCAATTTACTGTTGAGTGGATACTTAATTTCACTGCAAAGTGAGGAGTGCTCCGCTGAACACCTCTGTGAGATTTCACTGTCAAAACGAGATGAATGGGCAACATGAATATGAATTAATCAGTACTTTTTCACGGAGGGGAACTCTGTGCATATTTCAAATTATTCTGATAAAAATATTCTTAATCCATTGCAATTTGAAATACAGATACAGTTCGTAACTTGTATATAACATTTTTATATAAAGATTTTCCAACTATTTTTAACAGGTTATATATTTTTAAGACTAAGTACACAATTAATGAGAAATGCAAAACAGCATAGATCCTTCACACAGCTACATTTCGAACAATAACAGTTCCAAATTAGCTTGTATGAGGGCTTTCCAGAAGTACTGCCTCCTATTTTACCTTATTGGACCATAATGTCAGGGGTGGATGTTGCTAGTATTGCAGTAGAAGCTGAATTTTCTTGCCAATATTCCATTACATTTTGTTGCTGTACTGCTGGCAGCAGAGAGGCAGTCTGACAAATTAGCATCTGACTTGCAAACACGCATTAGGGAAAGGTGTGTGTGTAGGTTGCCCAGAAAGTAATGCCTCCAATTTATTTACATGGAAACCATAACAGATACAAAGATCCCAATAATGCTATTTGATAGAGCAAATTATCAGCTACAAAACTCTACTTTTCAATTTAGTCCCCACCATTTGCTGTGCATTTTCGCCAGCAATGAACAAGAGCCTGCATGCCATGCTCATAAAAATCTGCATCAGGGGAGATGACCCACTGTTTCATAGCTGCTAAGATGATGTTGCAGCTGAAATGCACCACCCACCACCTCACTATGCTCACATCCTGTTTGGTCTCTATAAGCATTCAGCAAACTTGGATGACTGTCAATGGGTGCCAGTTTCTCTGCATGGAGGAATTCAATTACATACATGAATTCTTCTGTAAGTATGCCTATTGTCTCTAGAATTAATAAGTAGGAACTTTCACTACTGGCATGATTGGTCCATGTTAATGCTACATATTGGACAAGCAGGATGTCAACACCTAATGTGGGGAAAAAAGAAATTTGGACTAAAAGTGCTACAGAAGAAAAAGAAATGAAATAAAGCAATGTAGGTTTTTTTGATTGTTTGCTTTCAACAAATGCAGAGTTTACTATCAAGAGAAATCAACAGCTTTCACAATCCTACTATAATCCATGCTGTTTATAACAGTACCTTTGCTAAACAAATTTTAGGACATTAGTCAGGGAGATTTTAAAGTTAGTAGGTTTATTCCTTTTTCTGTGTTTACACGCATTTTTAAAATATCTTGTATGTGGAAAAAAACAAGTCCAGAAAAATCCTGATTGAAATGAATTTAGGTTTCTACTAATTAATTACTAACACTAGTGGCAACAAAAACAGTAAAATGAACACTGATCATACACAGCTCAACATAAAAACCACTTAATTTTTTTATGCTCTCATTCACCACCTCTGCACCTTACCACCCTGTTGTAGCTCTTCATGTGAAAAGAATTACTGATTAATTGAGCAGTTCATTCACATAAGAAAAGCTGAGTAGCATTCAGACAAGGGATTGATAAAACTTAACAGGAAAAGAGCTCACCTCTCAGAGATCAAGTTAAATTGAAGAAGAGGAGGTTAACAGAAGCTAGCACTTGGATAATTTACTTCATGGTGTAGATATCATTTTTTAATGAATATCAACATCTTACGCATCTTAATAAATTGGTTCCTTTTTTAATGAGTTCCATTGTTAATAAGTAAGAGAGGTTGACAAAATACCTTAGCTAGCATAGGTTACTCTTTCCTATCTCTACTTCTAACGGAATTAGTAAAGGTCATCTGAAGTATGCACATATCAAAGAAAAGGGTATGCATCAAAGGTGAAGTTCATTCTCTCCCCACTTGAATTGGATTGGGAATTGCTGAATGGGAACACTTATTACTTGAACATACATTTCTCAAAAAAAATTTGTCACTGTGCTAAACTTAGCACATACGATTTATGAAAATACCATTATTACTTCCTAGACTGCTAAGCATAAGCATAGATTCTTGTGAAGCTGCATAATACAGGAGAGTTTTGGAAGATTTCGGGAAGAAGTTTAACTATAATGCGGGAAGACCTAAAATTCTCTCATCCCAGACTTCAGCTTTCTCCATCTACCACAAGACATTTGCATTTATGTAAGTGTACTACTAACTGGCTCTTTCTTGCCATCACTTGAAAAAAATCTCCTAAAGCCAAAATCCCTGTCTATATGAAGGTGCTTTCATAGCATTTTTTGTGATTGATAAGTTTCCTAGAGTCATCTTTTTTACCTTAACTTTCAGTCTTTTCACTGAGCATCTGTTGCTAAAGTGAAGCCTATAATAAACATTTATGTTCCTCTTTATGCTGATTGTCATTTACACCTATGTGTCAGGGCTGTAGGAATATATCAAATATTTATGTAACAATAAATTGTACCTTCCAGCCTATTAAACATTGAGGGGAGCAGCTGGGATTCTCTAAATGCATTCAGGCCACTACCTGCATCCACTATTTATCTACATTACTGGCTGCATTAGCAAAGGCTGTTCACTCTTCCTCCTCTAACACATGACATGGACTGAATGGTAGCGCACTTTTTTTTAACCCTCTCAACATTTTCATTTCATTTCAAGTGTGCTCTGGTTTGCATTCTTGTTATCATGAAGTAGCAATTTAAGAAAGTCAAAGGTCAGTACATGTTTTCTAAGAGAACAATGCTATTATGGAGACTAGTGGCTACTCTAATAATTACCTGTTAATAAAACACAACTCAAGAATTCTCTAGTTATGTACTGTTCTAGATATTCTATCATGTAGGCCTTGTCACCCGAAAAACCATAATCTAAAACAGACAAAGCATGGCACTGGAAAAAGGGAGGAAAAGAGAAAAATGAAAAACCTGTTGGCAACATCAACTCACTAAGAAATTACTCATGACTTGTTATCCTGTTAGTTTTATTGAAATAATTCAAATTAAGAATGCAATTTCTATTCCCTTTACCAAATTTTACTGTGATAGGAAGGTGTAAGATTTTTCCTCCACTTATATTCAATTCTGTGAGAGCTACTCCAAAAGCAGAGTGAAAGTATTTGGCATGAAAATAGAAGAGAGGAGTTTTGCCAGTCATAAGACTAGTAACGAAATGAAGAGCAAGGTTCAAAGTCAGTTGCAGTCCCCTGGTCCTGAAACTTTTCAGAGACACCGTTGATAACAGAAAATCTGAAATACAGCTTATGCTGCCAAGAGAGAAATAAGATCAGGAAATACTATTAAAGACACTTCTTGTTTCAACATGAGTTATTGTTGTATGGCTTCAAGATGACTGAAGATTTAAGTCAAGAAGAGAAATTCCTGCTAGTGGACCTACACTGTATGCAAGTACAGAAAAAGATTATAAACATGCTAATATATAAGATCACATGAGCAATCTCATCCGAGGTGGCTTAACTCAGCTATCACAGAACAACTTCCTCAGCTTGACAGATGAGGTGAAGAACCCAAGTCTAAAATCTCATTATCACAATGCCTGCAACTTCATGCTCACAAATACGGAACCTAATCACACACAAATCGCCAACAGTCACATGCCCCATATTTTTTCAGTGGCATTCTTAAGCCTCCCTCTTTCATTTCAGAAAAGTTGGATGAGAATGGAGAGGCAATGTGATCAGAAAAGGGACACATTCCCAGAATGCTCCATGCATGAGGGGGATGCTTGGTTCCATATTCCATTCATGTGATTTCACCTCCTGTTTCTGTGTGGCATAAGCAGTAGCAGAAAGACTGTCCCTGATGCAGCATCTAGCTACTATTCCCATTACATTGGGCAGCAATTTTTCCTCTCTGCTTGCAATAGCAGTACATTGCACCATCATGTGAAAAAAAAAAACAGTCTTTCTTTCCCATTTCCCAGCCAACCCAAACTGAGTTGAAGAGATGCTTTTTCACCTGTCAATTAAAAAGCCAATCTAAGGGAAACATCTTTTGTCCAATTCAAGCACTTAACTACTACCTAAACAAGACTTCTGGCCACACATCCAGAAAAGACAAACACTTTCTATGGGCAAGTCTGATCCTCTCCACACACTGGAGTGATTTTAAGGGGAGCATTAAGTTCCCTCAGCTGCTCCCTGATTTCTTTCCCCACTCACACTTTCACTGCCTGCTTAATTTCATCTGAGCTTCTTTGGGGACCACAAAACAGATTTTGTGTGAGAAATTCTGGCCTCATCCATTTGATTCCTGCAATTTAGATGTTTATAAACAGTGATGAGATCCCCCTGCAGCCATCTGTTCTTCAGCCTGAACAGTCCCAGGTCTCTGTGAAAGACAAAACTGTTTTTCTCTTTTGTCTCAAAGCTTGCTTCATGAGACCTTTCTGGTGATAAGACTCTAATTGACAATTGCAAATTATCTAGGGGGGTGAGTGGTGGGTGTCACTGTGCCACAGTACCTCTGCTCATGATTGTAAAGATAAGCAGAAGCAGGACAAGCAGCCTTTTTGGGGCTGCAGCTTGAAGGAGCTGACCACTGCAAAAGGGGATAATGCTTGTGCATGGCAACAAAGGCACCACTCCCTGCTGGCTTATCTGGTGGGCCAGGTATGTTACACTAACAGAGAGAAAAGAAAAAAACTCAGAAATGGGGGATAAAAAGGCCCTCACTAAACTAAGGAGTTTGGAGAAGAACTTTCAAAGAAACCTTTGACGGAGAATCCCCTGAGGGGAAAACCTCTTTGGAAGAGGTATAATAGATGGAGGCGGATCACCTCCCTTGTCCTGCTGGCCTTGCTCTTTTTTAATGCACAGCAGGATACCAGTGGACTTTTTGGCCACAAGGACACACTGCTGGCTCATGGCCAACCAGTTGCCTATCAGGACATGTAACTCCACAGACCTCATTTCCAGCAGGTCAGCTCCTAGCCTGTACATGTGGTTAATCCTCTCCCAGTATAGGATTCCACACCTGCCATTGTTGAACCTCACAATGCTCCTCTCTGCCCAAAACTCCAGCCTGTCCAGGTCTCACTGAATGATAACTCAGAAAAGAAAATTCTCAAAGTGCTAAGAACAGTGCAAATAGTGCTTCCATATTCTATGATATCTTGGGGGAAACTTCACAACATGAGACACCTGTATGCATCGTGGATTATTTTTACATAACAAGGCCATCTTTTTATTATTTCAGATTAGAAATGAGTAAACTTAAAGATAGTTCAAGAAAATGTTTACCAGCAGAGTTTTCTATTCTACTGAAAAGAACATAAGACTATAAAATTTAGGATTAAAAATAAAAAGAAACACTTTGAAAAGAATGCATGAGGAAAAAAAACCTGCTGAATGAAATATACGTAAGTAGTTGAATATAATGTGATAGATTTCTTCTGTAAGATGCAAAAAAAAAAAATCATTAACTGCCCATTTTCGTGAGTTCTGAATTAATTTGAATTGATCTTGGAAGATACCTGCTGTGTTTTTTTTTGAACTTCCAGTAATGAAAATTATTAATGACACTGATATAACAAACAGAACCATCTCCTCCAAGCAGATACAATACTAGCACCCTTCATCCCTCTTGAGACTTGAGCTAATGCATCTCCAGTCTTCATCTAAAAATCTTGCAGAGGGTGTGAGTTCACCACAGTCATGTACAAAACAGTGCCTAGTATGGAACATTTACTATACTTTTTTCTAACAAAATGGATTATTCCACAGATAAAAATCTCTAAATTGCAAGATGCACTACATTAAATAAAGATTTGCTTTTATAGCTACTTGTTTTACTACTTCTGCAAGAAGGCATAGACTTTTTTTCCTAGAAGGTTATATATAAATCTCACTGAACGCAACAAGATACAAAGGTGCACAAAACAACACAAATTCCATCTGTACTTATGCCAAATAGGAAAACATACCTAATTAACTGTTTGTTTTTTTTTCCTATCAGCCTTTACCATAATTTAATAAGCATGAACTATGCCTATCAGGTACATTCTGCTGGATTCCCTATTAGAGAGAATAAGCATAGCAGGAAGCCATGTATTTAGATGCCTATATATTTTCCAGGTAAAAAAAGCATTCACTCCCCAGGGTTTTTTTTAATTTTGAGACACAACTCAAGGAGTTGCAGACCTTCAACTATCCTGTGCTACATTCATTTCCAAAGGAGATCCAGCCTGTTTCCTATTTGCAAGTACATTTGTTACTCACCACAGCAATCATTTGCTGTAAATTTTATTAATGTCACTGTGCCAAAAATCTTATTGACAAAGTGGTATAGAAGTGCTATGCCTGCTGTGCACTATTTTAGTTCATCATGCTTTTTACCATTAATAACAACAACCACAGGCTTTGGACTCATCTGAGAGTGCAAGGTCATAGGATTTTTCTGAATCTCCTTGTCCTGAGCTGAGTTTAGCTTGTCAGCTTTTACAAATATATGTTGTCTTAACATTAACTATAGACCTTGAAGTCAAGTTGGGATGTGATACCCCATCAGCTCTGTGCTTCAGGAATACCAGTATTGTCAGCCTAAGAACATAGAGGGATTTTAGAAAGGATAGCTACTGGTAACTTTTCTTTCATAATTGTTTTAAAAATATTAAGGAAGTTTTTTAGCATTAATTTGGACTATAAATACTATCATTGTAACTGTATTAGTAATAGCTGACATATTTTTATTAGATTTTTAGGATTTTAATTCAGTTAAAAAATATTGACTCTACATGTAAGTTGTATTGTACTTTAACATTTTGTGTGTAACATCGGAAACATATGCACTAAGAGACTTGCTGTCTTAAAAACAGTATTTACTGGAAGTTGAATGTGTGTGCATACAGGCAGCCCTACAGTGCACAGCAGTCTTCTGAGAAATAACATACTGTAAGTGGTACACATGTTGAAAAGTTCCATTAAATAATTTCTCAGCACAGGAATGTTGTTCATGAGAAATCTGAGATTCCCCTATTCAAGCAAATTAATTTTGTAATTAGAAATATGAGTAGTGCATGTTTCCATAAAATCTGACTTACTGAAATTCTTTTGCTCCTTTAGAATCATAGCATTAGCAATTTTCATGCTCTTTTCTACAAACCTGGGGTTTAAAAAGTCTTTAGGAATGAAACTAAAATATTCATATGTTCTGCAAAGACTTAGGCACAGAAATCTGCAAGCATATGAGTTAGCACCAAGCAGAGCTCAGCTTGATGGTTGCTGAAGCCAATGAGCCTAGTCTTGAGAGTAACTTCATTCACAGCTGCCCTAAATTCACATAGAGATTCCTATGTAGATTATGTAACTTAAAAATGTCTACCTATTGATCCTTAATATCTTTATATAGTACAGAAATGCTCCTCACTTTCAAAACTTTTAAGTAGGATTGCAAATACTGGAAATAAATACTTTTGACCACAATTCAGCAGTGCCCGTTGAAGAGATCTGCCTTAAGGAATAGTCTATGAGACTTCCTTGTTGTGCATAGCCAGAAAAAAAATTGAGATAGAAGTCATTATTATTTTTATTCTTTGTTCATGTTCTGATACTGCCCAGAACTCAATTAGAATCAGGTCCTATTATACTGAGCACGAAAATGTGTATCAGAGGAAATTTTATGCTGTATGAATGAAAGTCATTAATTGTAGTTTTCAGTGTTGTATATACAGTCTTGCAATCATTTCTGCTGAGACTATTTTTCTAAATGGTCAAGCCAGTAGCACTTTAAAATGGAAGGTTTTGTTATAGAAGAATAAATGTCGTTCTCTACTTAAAAAAAGCAGCATAGAAAACCAGGTCAGGCAATGCTAGTTCTGAGAACTGTCATTTAACACGATTACTTTGATTAACTGTAATCAGAAAACAGCTTCAATTATCTGTAATCAGAGCTGTTCAGAATGTTTTCATAAAAAATTTAAGCTCCACTAGACTTCGGAGTACTCTAGTACTTTCAAAAAATCTGGCATTCCGTCTGTGTTAGTGACTTTGTGGATGTGCTGACACAAATGATGCAGTATCCTAAATGGCATGCACTACCTTATTAACATAATTATTTGTCATTTTTGATATATTTTCTGACATATGCTCCTCCTCCTCCTAATTCTGCTAAGTCTCCCTGCGAAACCTCACTTATTTCAACCTTCACAATCACACTTGATTTTCCCGCCAAAACTTTCATGCCATTCATTTTTTATCAGGCTTCCTTCACCTTCTAAATTCTGTCACTGTTCTTCACAGTGTTCAAATGTACCTTACACTTCAGTTGGTATTGTTTTCTTTTTCTTCTTGATTTGGCTTCCCTTATTTCCATGGTACTGAAAGCATCATAAAATTCAGAGTGAAGATCTTAGACGGTAAAAATTTTAAAACAAGGGTCACTGTGCTCCAGAATTTTCTTCAAGTTATCTAACCAAACTTTTTAAAAGCAAAAGTACACAAAAATGCAGTAGCTCACAAGGAACTGATAAAGTCATTCTTCACATGCTGCCCATCTATGTACACAGTAAATTAAATTGGGGAACCATGAGTTTGTAAGTGCCTGGAGGGACAGTTTTATAGGAGAAAGAAGATTAGAAAGGCTCAAAATTAGATGTGGGGTAGAGCCCACAGTTTATCGTGTATGACACAAGAACCACTGAACACTTCCTCCCTCTTTCTGTCACAAATATACTTGCACCCAATTCCACTTGATAGAATATTCAAGTTGAATATTACTGGAGATAAAACACAATATTCGTGTCAATTGAGGGCACAAAATGAAGTATTGTAGAACTACTGTCTCCCATTATTATTATTATTGAAATGAAATAAAAAAAAAAGTTCTTCCAGAAAGAAAAAAAAGAAGGAAGAAGAAAGCTAAGTGAAAAAGATTTATTTTTCTTTTTAAAAGGAATAATAACAAAATCAACCAATGGTAAATCCTCTGTATCTCTTTGAGAATCTCCTATTTTCTTTCAGCTTTCAACATAAGATTCATATGGTTCAGGAAAAATAGCTTAAAAAACACACTGATCAAAGAGCTTTGTTACCACTGCAACCGTTATTGTAATTTGTAATCACTGTAACAGCAGTAGGATCAGCACAACAAGAAGATGTTACAAAGAGAAGGATGCTCACTTGACACCAAAGATCCAGGCTCGCAGAAAGACTCTACAAAATAGAGACCTCCAGCAAGAAATCCTTCTTCTGTTGCAGTCAGCCCTTAAATGCGGTCTAGAATTCTGGTCGCACTGGTGAATTACCTTCACCTGTGCTTCCAGGGCTGACCGGGTCTTTTCTCCAGGTGCTCAATCAGTGGTTCAGGCTGTGATTCAGTAGTTTCCATACAATCTTCAGTTGGAAATCCATAATGTTTTTGCACTGGGCAAGATCATAAACTCCTCACATGTTCTTAGACACTCAAGCATTTACAACATAGTTCACTCTTATTTTCATTCTTCTGATGATCAGTTTGAACTATCTGAAATTAATTATGTGGAGGATGATTTCTCAACTAGCCACTAAGAATGCTTATTAATCTTTCTTTCAAACTTTATTCAATAGAGACTTAAAGCATTGGTTTCAACTGTCACCAGGGTGCCCATTCATTACCTACTTCACACACAGAAAGAATTTTGTTTAATCACTACAATTTCTCTCTATCAAATCAATTTGCATAAGGGCTGGGCAAGTGAGCAGAATGAAAAACTGAATCTAGCTAATGTTATTGATTAGGAAGACCTGATCCCTTCATTAGTTATCCTGGCTTCCACTTCAGAATGCAGAAATTTGAAAGTTTTCATAACATTACTTCAATGCATGAAGCATCAACATATTTTATGATGTCTTTATCATTATAGACTCATTAACTACATACAGTCTTTAATGTGACGAGTACCATGTGTCATGGTTTTATGATTTTGGGTTATCAGTATTCCACATCATAGCATCATGTAGTGCACTGGGAGTTAAAGTGTTCTGGGTAGCTGTCCCAGAAGAGAACTACGTTCCCCAGAAGCCTGTTCGCTGTGCTGTTGTCATTCTGCTCAGGGGGAACAGATATAAGGCCTTGGTAGGTCATCTGACTGGGCTCTTTCTTCGCCAGACTCCCTCCCTGCTCGATCGGACTGCACATCTCACCTCAGTGTTATGGTAAGGCCTACCCAGCTTTCGGACAATCTCTCTCTCTCTCATTATTTTTGGTTAATTAGCTTCAATTCTAATTATATTGTATTATAGTGTGTTATCTTGCATTCCAATACCATATTTAGTAAATTAGTTTGTTTCTCCTCAGATCGTGCCACTGTTTTTAATTATTTTGGGGTCCCCTGTTTCCTTTTTCCGGAGGTGCGGATTTTGCGAAATCCCTCCACCCTGCTAGTCACGGAACCGGGCCGAACCAGCCTGTAAACCGTCGACACCATGTCACTGGTTTATAGAAGACTATACAATTTGGGAGTAAATACAATCTTGGAAGTGTCTAAACTTTCAAATTGCTAAGACTGTACAGTGATCTCTTCAATACTAATCAAAGGAAAACTGGTTAAGGACTCTGCATTAGGTCTTCAGTCTCTTTCTTTAGAATTTACAGACCTAAAAATCATATTGATCTCATCTGAGACATAGGCACCTAGAGTACCATCACACCAGCATTCAGTGGATTTTTTGCACCACAAGTGTGCTAGAAGATGTATAATGCAACTTTTTTAATGAAAGTAATTTTAGTTATTCACATGAAACATAAAGAATATAGATTGAATATGTGACTTATGCACACTTAAAAGTGAGAAATTTGAAGGTTAGAAAAAAATAAGCTGTGTCTTATTTTTCTAACATGTATATTCCTTCTTAATTTAGGATGTAAGAAACACTGATAAATTACTTCAAGGGTAACTATACAGTCCACTACAGGATTTCATATACTATTTCATTTTCCACTACAAAGTATATTCAGGGTAAACTGCTTCTCTTAAGCGATATTAATTCTTAGAAATTTAAGATATTACTAGCTCTTTCGCTGAAATGACTAATGGCCCCCAAACATTTTTCTGGCTTCTAACACAAACTTGTATGTCTTCATTTATAACATGTGCTTACTCTACCACTTTCATTGCCTTTTATATGGCAATTTTTTTTCAGAAACATGCAATTGTGCATGGAAAACATACTTGAGAGACTTTTTTTTTTTTTGTGGATGACAAATGAGAAGAAAAAAAAGAAAGAGATGCATGGCAAACCATACGAGTGCATTTAACTTTCAGAAACAAATGCAAAATATTGATAGCCTTTAATGGAAATGCACGTGATTTTACCGAGAAAAGACAGAACAGATTATACTCTAACAAGCCATGAACACATAAAAGCAGCCTAACGTTAGTCCCTCTGCTTCTACCTGAAATCTCATTTTCCTGGGGTGCATTATCTCAGCGGATTTTGCTATTTTTTTTAACTAAAACTCAAGAGAGAAGTACTGCTTATTTAGAAAGTTATAAAGAAAACTCAGGAGATAAGCACTTATACAACTCCAAGCTTCAAGTATACCAGGAGGTACTTATGTTTAAATACTACTGAGTGAATTACCAGATCAACTAACAGTTCGTATTTCATACTATTTTAAAATATATCAAGGTCTCTAAACCTAAAATAGTCAGTTTTATTGACCTCATTGTAGCATGCATCAAACATAAGATTAGGATCTATTAGCAGTATTAAGGTAGCAAAATTAAGTTAGAAGCATATGGAATAGCAATAGATCTTCTGAGCTCTTGCAAATATTTTCCAGTCTTGACTGATTATATACTCATTTACTCAGCAGGCCAAATTATTATTTCATTTTTAAACCTCATTTCTCATAATGAAAATAAAATAACAAATGTTTTGATTAATAGAGTTTTTGAACTCAAAGACCGTATTTGTAAAAAGGAAATTTTGTTCTGACATCATATGAAGACATCAAGAAAAAATACCCCTTTCTTATCCTGCTAGCTTTTTCCAGTACTACGATGTTGCCACATTAACACAGAGTTTCAGAAACCAAAGAGCTTATTTCATTTTCTGGAAACATTTTGATTCCAATATTTTTTTATTTTCTTTTTTTTTCCTTTAAACTTGGTCTAAAGTCTAGAATTTTAAAAATTCATAGGAAATTTCATTTTTCCTCGAAATAACTTCAGCAAATTCACAGATGGTCCTGAAACAGTGTTGAGATATTCCAACAGCAGTTCCCACAGCAAGAAACATTCTTCAACAGGAATTGTTAATCAGAAAATACAAAAATTAACTTGGTCTATGAATGCCTTAATCTTAGAAAGCTTGAAGAGAATAAAGTTTTCTACTATATTCAAGACAGAGAAGTCAGCTTTAACTAGTCTCATTTGTGAAATTTACAACACCTATAATTCTATACTATAATCCTCTTCAGTAAGAATTTGTGCATATCCTGCATGTGTGAATGACTGGTAGCACTGATACAAGCAAGAAAGACATTCAATACATGCTGTGGAGTATAGATATCTCTATAGCAAGATGTGCATCCCTGTCATACTTAAATTCAGTGAGACAGGTTGAAAACCTTCAGATCGGACGTTCTGAATAATGACATGTTTTCCTCTGGCTTTCTCCTTGGGGAGAGAGAGCTTGGCACGGGCTGAGACTAAGAAAGAGAGATTTAGTTTAAATTTTTTGCATTAACAGACATTTTCAGGTCTAGTTACAAAGTGAGTCACTAACTCCCATTTGACACTGGCCCAGACAGAGGACAAACCTGTCTTCACATATAGGTCTGGATAACTTGGCTGAAGTGATATCGCAAGAGTAGAAAAGATCTCTTCACACTGAAATGATGCCCAGTGTTTTATGTTTCCCTAATTTAGAACAGGCATACTCTAGTCTACCTGACTAGTAGAGCATGATTTTAAATTCAAGAGGGACTATTTGTGACTAACACTTAACACCTCAGCAAGTCATATACTTTGTGATTGGTCTTCACTGATAGCCAACACTCTTAAAATCTGATTCTATTTAATTATGATATACAAATATATAAATAGTTATACCATTTATTTTGATTGCATTACTCTTTCCTCCTTACTTATATTTTTCTCTCTTGAATAACACATGACAAAGAGTTTCTTAAAGGTCATATATGAAGAAAACTTTTTTCCAGGGGTAATTAAAGAAGTTATATTTTAAATAACAGAATAAGAAGTATGAGTATAGCCTAAGAAAAGGGTCTGAGGTTTTTTTTGTTTTATGTTTTGTTTTTGTGTTTTGAGAAAAGGATCGTAAGAGTTTTTCACAGATGCTGTGGCTGCAAATTCAGATGGAGATTCTGGAAGGAGAGGAAATTACTGGAGCTGAAGCTGCAGACTTACTGTGTTGGCAGAGGTCTAGAAGGGTAAGGGAACAGCCAGAGGTATTATATTGAGCACTGACAGATATGTGTGGGGTCTCAAACACAGGAAAAGCAGACTGTATTGCAACTCAAAAGTGAGGCAAATTTGAGCAGAGCCAGTTGCTTGCTAACATCCTCAGTTAGATCCTTCAGAAGCAGCAGATTAATACGTTTTGTAAAATAGAGGGGGGAAATGCTTTAAACATATCCATTGAACTCAGTTTATGGTAAGGTTTGCTCACAGGATTGTGCCTCAGGAGAAGTTAGAGTTCTTTGAAAACTGAGAGAGCATCTTTGTTTTCTTTATGCTTCCTCTGCCAAGAGTCAACAAAAGCTCAGCTAAAATGAAGCAGCCAAAATGCCATTCTGTGTGACTAAGAGAGGTGAGGAGATTTGCACTTTGAATAGTAATGAGGTACAGACTCTATTCCTAATTGAAGGTTTCAGTCCTTCCCAAGATGTTTTTATTGCTCATAAACAACAGAAGACCCTGCATGTTTACATTAGCATTTTCAGAAGATATCAGTTAAGACAAAAGCTATATAAGATTTATATACATTTTCTCCCAGTTTCTAAAGTCCTCCAAATATTTCCTGTTTAGTCTGTCTCCTGATGAATCTGAGATCATGATAGTCCCTATTTGCTAGCAGTGCTTTGATTAAAGAAACAACATTACTGATAACATTTAACTACAGCAGAATTTGCAGATTCTGATATTCCAGTCAGATCAGCTTTCTAAGTCAATTAGATTTGCAGGGCCAAATTTCTATTGGATGTCTTCTGTACAGTTTCTCTCAGGTGGCATTTGCTTAGATGTTAGATAAAAGTGTCAGATTTTGAATTTGGTCTGCAACAAATCAGTTCCAATTTCCTTCCATCCCTTAACCCTACCCCAGCCTTTTTCCCCTGCTAAAAAGTGGTGGAAAAGGTTATGTCAGGTGTAACTATTTACTTTGATGGATGGATATCTGGGATGTACTCTGGCTCGCAGTCTGCTTTTGCACAGCGATAGCTGTAATAAATTAAATTCATGCTATATGCAATCTTATAAAAAGTTTAAAGAAGGCCTGTTGCCTCTCTTATTAAGTCCAACAATTATTAAAATGAATGATTACAAAGAATGGCATTACGCTTAAAAAGAAAGTTTAAAGAAAAAATAACTCAAATCCCTTAAACATATCCTCAATTTAAAAATGTTATTAGGCTCCTCTGTGAAAAATATCCATTCAAGACACTTTCATGTCCTGATCTTGAAATCTCTCTGTAAAGTCAATTACCCCATCAACTCATAGTAGTTGACTAAAGGCCTCTCATTCATTGACTTAAATAAACTATAGGGATCTGATAAAACAAAGGATTGACCTGTCAGGAGGGGTTTGGCAGAAACTCATCTTTCTCTTGCCATGTCAATAGAAAGGTTATTCTGTTTGATACTTCCACAAACTGATCTGGTTAGTCTCAGACTAATCTGATTAGTTTAGTCAAAGCTAATATGTCTGAATCTAAGTTTTTACACTTGCTATCTTGGATATCTTGGATCCCATTATTGTCAACAGATAACTGCTCAGCGATTGTACTGCCCTGAAGATGGTCATTTAATTACCACTTAAATCATCCTCAACATTATATATACACTTCTTTGGATTTCTTGCTTTGGTCATTACTCCTGGGACCAATGTAGATACAAACAAATGGCACAATGCTCCTGCAATACATACAATAAGCATCATAGGCGTGCTACAAAAACCTGCATAAGAAAATTATAAGTAAAAAAATATTTTTAAGAAACATTAATTATCAAGCTTGTATAGGCAGTGCTGCTACCTACTTTGCATTCCTACACACAGACAAAATACTGCCCACACCGAGGCTAGGATTAAGTATTCCAGTCCTATCATCGCCTTCGTAAAGCAAAATTGCTACTGATTCTTTTATTTATTTATTTACAGAGTAGATTCATGCTAGCCTTTAGCTCCATTTATTTTACATCCTATTTTAACCACTCAATACAGCTGCTTATAGCTACGCTGATTGCATGTTTTATCATTCAAATGTATAAATTTGAGTTTGTCACTATTTTTAGGAGTTTCTTCCAAATATTAGTTACACCCACAAGGCTTGATTTCTGCAGATCAATTTTAAAATATATTTCCACAGATTCTTCCTTGTCACATTTGTAACTTTTATTGCTTTAGTTATAGCACTGGTAGTATTTGGATTTTTATGACAAAGATCAAATGGGCAAAAACCGGAGTTGAATTGCTTTAATTTCAAAATGTTGCCATTGATTTAATTTCTGTTCCAATTCACTTTTGAGGAAGAAGAGCACATCAGAACACAGTCACTGTTGGATTTCAACTGCACTGAATTCAGAAGAAAATTGAGCTGATAATTTCTAATTTTCACCTTAATTTTTGGTCGTATACTTCCAGTATTTCAGTCCCTCTTAGATACCCTAATGAAAGCCCAAATGGATATATTGTCAGTAGCTTCATCCTATGTCACTAGAAATAAAAGAAAGCTTTTTCTTACAATTGAGTGTTGTGAAATGCCACTGGAATTACTTCATCCATTCATCCATTTCTGGATTGTTTTTTTTTTTTGTTTTTTTTTTTTTCCCCCAAAGAGAGACCAATCTATGTGAAAATTTCTAAAAGGGCTTCAGACTTGTTTCTAAATTTTGTGCTTACATTACTTGTCATTGTCTTTAACTATTCAATATATGAATGCAACTGACTATGATTACACAATAGTGTACATTTATATTACTGCAGAATAAAGAATAGTTAAGGGAGAAAAAAAACTCAAATAATCTCATAAATCATTATGATAAAAGATGGTTTTATTTAGAAATATCCTCACAGTAACAATAAAAAAATTAAGACCATTTTTAGAACTATTTACACATAATTTATTTGCCTTGCGGCAGATTTTCTTGGGGAACAAGCTCAATCATTGCATTTGCAAATAACTAAATCTGGGCCTTATAACTGTGCTGAGATGTAAGCTCCTGCACAGGCAATTTGTTTATGTAGGATCCTTGAAAAACTTTGAGTTTTTGTCAACACTGCTTTTTGTCATACACAGCTGTCAGCAAAAAACTGAGAAAACATGCATTTCTAGCATTCAATAAACAAGTATTCAGGGATATATGGAGGATATTGTGTCGTGGGCACAAGAATCTTTAACAGAGAGCAGTAATGATCCTGCATTCAAGTTTAATGTTAGCTTTGCTATAACGGGAACAAAGAAAGTAATTCCTTTACCTACTTGAATATAAAATATATTCTCACTAACCAAATTCCAATAAATTAAATCAACAAAACCTGATTTTGCACATGTACGCTGGACTGTAAATCACTGGCCTACAACACTGAGAACTATGAACTAACTATGGGTTTATAAAACTTCCCAGTTTTATCTACCACCTGGGACTGCTAAATCCAGCACTGTGGATAACTAACTGAACTGCTAAGACTTAAACTGCTATACACATCAGACTGCATTTCAGATGATGCCACACTAGACTGAAACAGAAGTAGAAAACCATAGTGTCAGAAGTCTCACAAATTTTTGATAAACCTCTGGCTCTTTTAAAGACCTCATTTAATTGCATGCTTATAGTAACAGAGAATACACAAACACTTTGTTCTCATTGTTGATCTTTTCATATATTTTTTAATATTATGTTGTTGCTGTGAAAGGAGCCCTCAAATCTAATGGATTTCCTTCCTGATCCCAGAGTTGAGAACAAGGCAGAAATTTAAACACTGCAGAGTTATTTAAAGCTTAAAGTTGGAGAAGGTCCTCTGGAGAAACAAGCTTCAATCATAAACAAAATTAATGTTGCGGGAAAAAAAATGCTAGTCCCTCATGTAGAGACTGTGTAACCAGAGTAGAGATTGGCATGATTAAACTGCTGGGTACTATATGCTTTAACTGTGTCCAGGCTCCTTGCTCTGACAAAGCCCATCAAAACTAAAATCGTATTTGCTCAAAGCTGCTGGAAACTTTATTTAGATATTCCTATACAGAATAAGTGAAATGTAAATGCCATGTGACTTGTTAATCGGATCACAACATCCATTCTTCAGAAGAAAACACTGTCCTGTACTTCTGACAGAAACAACTGTGAGTGCTGACTTCATGGAAGGGAAAGGCCACTACCACTACAGGGTACCAACTCTGGACTCAGTGATTGTTCTTGATATACACTGAAAAAATATAATTCTGTATTGCTCTCATTAGACTTCATAGCCTTACAGCCTACTGTGGATTCTATGCAGCACTGGGACGATCCTTGTAACTGCATCCATAACCTGGAAAAAAAGAATATTTTATCCTCTTAACAACCAGTAAAGTTGGCTAGCAGCATTATTAAAAACTCCATGCTCCATGTGTCCTGCTAGGACATGTATGAAATGCTACTGAGACTGACTGGCAGCTTTACAGTATGCTATTTACTATTTTCATAGAGTATTATTTTCCTTAATCTGAAATAAAATGTGGAAGTTTCAGCTGGATGAAATTTATGTTTGGAATAGAGTAATTGATATTAGGGTATGGAGTAGAGAAAGAGCAAGCAAGCAAGATGAACTGCTTAGTGTATGAGGGAAAGGCTGTGGATGGTATCAGCTTGGACTCAAGCAAGGCATTCAATACTTCTTTCCTACAGCCTTCTCCTGGAGAATTTGGCTACTCCTGAAATATATAGATGTACTGCTTGCTGGGTAAAAAGCTGGCTAGATGGCTGTGCACGAAATGCTGTTGTGAATAGAATTAAATCCACTTGAATCCTAGAATAGCGAGAAGGGACCAAAAAATTATCTATGGATAAGGGACCTAAAAAATTATCCCTGGAGACTGGAAAAAGGGAAACATTACTCCTATTTTTAAGAAAGGGAGAAAGGAAGACCCAGAGAACTACAGGCCGGTGAGCCTCACCTCTGTGGCTGGGAAGGTCATGGAGCAGATCTTCCTAGAAGCTATGTTAAGGCACATATGGGATCAAGAGGTGATTCGAGACAGCCAGCATGGCTTCACCAAGGGCAGATCTTGCCTGACCAATCTGGTGGCCTTCTATGATGGAGTGACAGCTTCGGTTGATGGGAGAAGGGCGGTGGATGTCATCTACCTGGACTTCTGCAAGGCCTTTGATATGGTCCCTCACCACATCCTTCTCTCTAAATTGGAGAGGTGTGGATTTGAAGGATGGACTGTTCGATGGATTAGGAACTGGTTGGCTGGACGCAGCCAAAGGGTTGTGATCAATGGTTCTGTGTCAGGGTGGAGGCCGGTCACAAGCGATGTCCCTCAGGGGTCAGTCTTGAGTCTGGTGCTCTTCAACATCTTCATCAATGACATAGACGATGGCATCAAGTGCACCCTCAGCAAGTTTGTGGATGACACCAAGCTGAGTGGTGCAGTCAATACATTGGAAGGAAGGGAGGCCATCCAGAGGGATGTGGACAGGCTGGAGAAGTGGGCCCCTGAAAACCTAATGAGGTTCAATAAGGCCAACTGCAAGGTGCTGCACTTGGGTCGGGGCAATCCCAGGCATTTATATAAACTGGGGGAAGATCCCCTTGAGAGCAGCACTGCGGAGAAGGACTTGGGGGTCCTGCTGGATGAGAAGCTGGACATGAGCCAGCAGTGCACGCTTGCAGCCCAGAAGGCCAACTGTGTTCTGGGCTGCATTAAAAAAGGGGTGGCCAGCAGGGAGAGGGAGATGATTGTCCCCCTCTACTCAGCTCTTGTGAGGCCCCATCTGGAGTACTGTCTCCAGGCCTGGGGCCCCCAGTACAGGAAAGACGTGGAGCTCCTGGAGCAGGTCCAGAGGAGGGCCACAAAGATGATCAGAGGGCTGGAGCACCTCTCCTATGAGGAAAGGTTGAGGGAACTGGGATTGTTCAGCTTGGAGAAGAGAAGGCCCTGGGGAAACCTCATTGCAGCCTTCCAGTACTTGAAGGGAGCATATAAACAGGAAGGGGAAAGGCTGTTTTACGAGGGTGGATAGTGATAGGACAAGGGGGAATGGTTTTAAACTGAGACAGGAGAGGTTTAGGTTAGATATTAGGAGGAAGTTTTTCACACAGAGTGTGGCGACGCACTGGAACAGGTTGCCCAAGGAGGCTGTGGATGCCCCATCCCTGGAGGCATTCAAGGCCAGGCTGGATGTGGCTCTGGGCAGCCTGGTCTAGTGGCTGGCGACCCTGCACATAGCAGGGGGGTTGAAACTAGATGATCATTGTGGTCCTTTTCAACCCAGGCCATTCTATGATTCTATGATCTATTTCCAACCCCTCTGCTGTGGGCACCTGTGGGTTACCACCTACCAGATCAGGCTGCCACCAGATCACAATTTGCCACTGAAATTAAAGACACCATCTCTTTTTGTCAGTGTGTCACAGGACTGTCTTTATGCCCTAATCAAATTTCAGCTTAGAAATTTTCCACTTTTTTTTTTTTAACTAGGCACCACTCCTGTTCTTACTTGCTCAAGACCTTTGCTGTTGAAATTATTTCTGAACTGCTTTGACATGCTTCACAAATGATGTAAATGCAATGTATTGTTACTAAAACTGAGAGAATAGCTTCTCCACCTGAGGACATTCAAAGTTCTTTGGTGTAAAAATAAAACAAACACACAATAAGCGTGCCACACAATAAGAAATCAGTGATTTCTGAATTACCTTCCAGGTCAAGGTACATTAAAACAAAACAATCTTCAACATTGTCAGCTACTGTTTTCCTACGGATTTCTTTTCACTGACAATGCACACAGCAGAAAAAATCAAGAAATGCTGAATAGTAACTGAAGCAAAAACAAGCGTATCAGTGGATGAAACAGAAAAACACCAGCTAACATTTACTAAATTCAAACTCAATTCTGCAATCATCTGTATCTAATTTTCAGTAGATCAAACTGTTGTTTACAATTTTAACAACAGTAAATTCGAACAGGTTCTCAACTAACAGGATGCTAATTTTGTAAACTAGACATCAGAGACTTCTCTGTTTGCAAAATAAATAAATCCTACCCTTTTCAAATCACTCTATAACAACTCTGTATTTATAAGGATCATTTCTTAAACTATGGCTCAATGTATCCATGGTTGTATATCACAATCAGCTTTGCATTATTTGATGAGTTGATATTTATTTTTTTCTGTATACTTTGAAGGATGAGCGAGTAATAGTGTGAGGATTCACAGGCAGCCAGACAAAAAGAACCCATCATTTTCAATGTAAATATATAGAAATGCAATATGTATACTTGTATTTTGGATACCACTGAATTACAACTTCTTGGTCATTTAAATGTAGTGCTTGAGACTGATCCTGCATTGTTACACCTGTGGGGTGCAGCTGAATTTAGTATAATGTAATTCACAGAGAATGCCCAAGATAAAAGCATTAGCTCTGAAATCAAATGCCAGCTTTTCTGCTGTATTGTTGCAGAAAACCTGCTGTGCTAGACTCATCTCTTCCACACAACTTATATCCTGGTAATATCCTGGAAGAGCCACTACATTATATGTCAATAGTACAAATGAGTTGTACAGGCAACTTGCTTTCAATCAGGAGATATGTCTGTCAGGACTATGAAGCACAATACCAAAGGCTCAGAGGCAGTCCAGGTTCAAGGCTTCTCCTTGGAACTTTTATGTTTGCTTAAGAATAGATATAGGCTGAGGGGTCTACTGTAGTTCTGCTTTTGGAGGTCAGAAACACTACTCTCCTTTCATCTGCAAAGGCAAAACAGAAAGGGATACTGAGAAAGAGCAGGGCTAAAATAATTTCTTGGTATTAACAAAACCAGAATGTATTGTTTTCAGTAGGTTGTAAATCTGTTCACATAAAAAAAAAATATTTAAAAAAACTAAAGAACAAGCATCATCCATTAAAATATCACCTATGAAAAGAGTTCAGAAATTGCAATAGAATATTATTGAATGAGTCTAAAGAGGTTTTTAACCAGCCCATGACAGAATGTAATCTCTTATGAAGGTCTATACGTTGATTTGTATCTTGACTCGTAGGTTTTAGCTGTTTTCTGGAGATCTCTATCATCCACGTATTATCCAATAGGTCAAATCACATGATACAGGTCCCTACTTGAAATCATACTCTGAGCAGATGAACATTACTCCCTGTCTTCAGGATATGTCAATGACCATATCATGCCCTGATGCTATATTGAAACACCATGGAGTAGGGTCTGCAGGACTGTACAGCACAGTAGTTCTCTCTCAGCAGAACTGTCACTGTAGGATTATACCTAAGTGCACCATTTCTTTGGGCAATGGAGAAGAAAATAAACATGCACAAATAGAACAAGAAAACTGATTCTTATTTTGACCATGTTCTGTGATTGAAAATTGATTTTAATTTAGACATTCAGCACACAAGATTATTCTGGTTATGCTTGCGTGTATGCAAATGCATCCACATAAAACAAGCTATCCTGTCCTCCTAGGCTCCTTCAGTTTTCTTCATACAGACAGATAAGCTCTGCAGTGATCATTTCTGTGTTTACACACATTCCAACCTATTATCCATATTCTGAACAGCCACAAATTTCACCCATTTGATATTTACAGGGTACTGAAACCTGTAAGAATGACTACAGGTGGAAATCCAAAGCAACAGCTTTAATCGCTGCAAGACTGAATGGCTGCTACTGCCACCCTCTCACACGGTGAGGGACTGCCAAAAAGTCAGTGATTTAGCAAGACAGAAGAGAGCCATGTAAAAAAGAGGAATATTGCAGGAGCTGACTGTGTACAGCTCAAGCTTGGAGTTTTACTGCAAATGGTTACCAATCGTAAATGAAGATATGTTTTCCACTAGTGGCAGACCTGTCAGGAGTGGTTTGACAGAAACAGTAAGACCACAGAGAATTTATTTTATTCTCTTCCTATCCCTTCTGAATGATGAGATTGCAATGCAATTTGATGTGTTACAATCTTCTTACTGTTGGTAGAGGAGGACAGGAGTGTTTTAACACCACACACAAATTTCTTTTGACTAGAAAGGCTCATGCATTTTTCTGTAAATATCCACTGTTCCTGACATGTTGTCCTACACATACAATGTCAGCTTACTATTAATGGAAACTTGTCACATGAGCTCTGCATCTCTCAAGTCATTACTAGCTAGTGAAATATCCTTCATTTTAAAGGGAGGAAGGACTCCACTATAATATTCAAAGATCATGTACACATTTAATGTGGAGATGTCTAGACATAGAGTTTTGATTCTTTTAGAAAAAAAAAGATTTACCAGTTCTGGTAGAAGACAGAAGGAATTGTATAAGCTTTGGGTCCAGTTACACCCCTTTTACGTGAAAAATAATCATAGAATGGCTTTGGGTTGGAAGGGACCTCAAGAATCATCAAGTTCCAACTCCCCTGCCACAGGCAGGGTTGTTAGCCACTAAATCAAGTACCAGATCAGATTGCCCAGGGCTCCATCCAACCTGGCCTTAAACACCTCCAAGGATGGGGCATTCACAACCTCTCCAAGCAACCTGTTCCAGCACCTCACTACTCTCTCAGTAAAAACTGCCCCCGACATCTAATCTTAATCTCCCTTCCTTTAGTTTAAAATCATTCCCCCTCATCCTATATACCTGCATAAAAAGTTGATTTCCCTCATGTTTATAAATTCCCCTTAAATGTTGAAAGGCCGCAATGAAGTCTCCCCATAGCCTTCTCTTTTCCAGGCTGAACAACCCCAGATCCTTCAGCCTATCTTCGTAGGAGAGGTGTTCCAGCCCATGGGTCTTCCTCGTGTCCCAACTCTAGATCATCTCCAAAAGCTCCAAATCTTTCCTGTGTTAGGTGCCCCAGACTTCAATGCAGTACTCCAGCTGGGGCCTCACAAGGGCAGAATAGAGGGGAACAATCACCTCCCTCACCCTGCTGGCCACCCCTCTTCTGCTGGAATCCAGGATACCATCAGCCTTCCAGGATGCAAGCACACACTGCTGGCTCACGTTAAGTTTTTCATCAACCAGAACCCCTGAGTCCTTCTCAGAAGGGCTGCTCTGAAGGATTTCTTCTCCCAGTTTGTATACATATCTGAGATTACCTTGATCCAAGTGCAAAACCTTTAACTTGGCTTTGTTGAACCTCATTAGGTTCATAAGAGCTCACCTTAGGAGTTTATCAAGGTCCCTCTGGATAGCATACCTTCCTTCTGCTCAGCTTAATAATTCACCTTAATTTCCAAAAAATGTGTTTCTAGGACTTGCCCTGAAGGTGCAAACTTTCTGAACTCGAAACCATCAGTTTTCTCAGTGGCAAAAATTCTTTTAACAGCCAATAATGTAACAAAGTTAAAAACTTGTGGTTCTATGGAGAGAAGCTAAGCTTTCTGCTGAGATGATATCACTGGTCTTCCTTGAACTTGATCATATCCTTCAAATATCCATCTCAGGGGTGAAGGATGACATTAAGATCCAAAGATAGTTCTCTCTCTCATAGTTTCCCAGTCTAGGACTGAGTCTTGGAGCCCACTCGGTTTCGATCACATAGAGCCAATGGTTTTGATTAAAGTCAGTATCTCATATCTATTAAATACCTCAGCAGCTCAGTAGAAATGTTTCAGATTATTTACATTCCAGAAGCTACAGAATTTCATACTGAAAAACTTAAATACAATGTTAAATTATTCAAGCTCAAATAGGGCTCTTATTCTGACTATATGTTGCAAAGCTATCTGTAGTGCTAATCTTTTGTAGGAGATCATATTGTCTGTTTTCCAGGTTAGAAAGATAGGAAGCACTTTTACCTTCCAGGAAGGTGGTGAAATGAAGTACCGAACACAGAGGAGAAAACTAGGTAAAGAAGTGAGGAGAAGAGGGGTAAAAAATAATTTTAAAAAAGCCATTTTTTGCTGTGGTACAATAACATCTTTCACTTCAGGATCTCATAGCATTTCAGAAGCACTATAATTAAGCTCTCCACTTCCCCATGCTGTACAAAAGACTTTCAATGCTGTCTTAACAAGAGAAGAGAAAGAAAAAAAAAAGATGTGTAGGTAAATGCGTGTGAGAGAAGGAGATAAGCTTGTGTTTGCTCATTCAATTCATAATGAGAAGAAAATTATGTACAGTTTAATTATTGGTTTTATTTAAAGCTTTCTTAAAGAACAATCTTTCTCCTTCCTACCCTAACTATGGAGCAGACACACACCAAAGTTGTAGAACTTAGGGTCACACACAGTATGGCAGGTTAATTTCATGAGCATTTCCTTCCCTGCAGCTTTCAGCATTTGATACATGTTTCTGTGTTTTCATCCTCTTTTGTCTCCTGATTCAGTACTTTTATTTACCTTTCTTGACATACTTTCATTCTCTTAAGTGTGTTGATTACTTTTTTGTTATGATTGTGTGAACTGATCTCAGCTGAGAGAGGAGGAAAAAAAGAGACAGGATGTGTTGTGTCAATTGAAGGGTAAGAAATTTAACATGAGACACTCTTTATGCCAGACAAAATGTAATCAGTGAGCTAGATGAAAGGTACTTGAGAAACAACAGCACTTCATACAGCTATGAAATTACTAGAAATTAAAGCATAAACTAAAAAGATTTTGGTGTCTTAAAGAACAGATTGTCCTTTCTTCTCCTCCACTGTCTCAATGGTCCACTACAAATTCTCCTCAGCAGGGGAGATTTTCATACAAGAACACTGTAACTTTTAGTTGGTTCTTTAGCTAGGCAGAGGGCTTGGACACCTACAGCCAGGATTCTTCAAATTAATAATAAGGAAAACAAAAATGACAGTGTCTATCTGTGTGTTCCGCAGATTAAATGACTATCAGTAACATCAGGAAGTAACTCCCACCAAACAGCAGGAGTTCAGTTGAAAAATATCCTGCAGTTTTTCGAGAAGAGGTTTTGGAAGCCCTTTATTTCTCTGAATCTACATAAAACAAATGAATCAAATTTCTTGTCTTGTATGACTACTTCAGGGATTCTGAAGATGTCTTTGTGCGTCAATGTGTGTTAATCATTTGAGACAAGACTCAACCCAAGGAGAGGAGCTGTCTCTGTGCTAAGAGAGTCTACACTAGATGCTTGGGACCCACAGTAAAGTCCTTTCACTGTTGCAATGCAAAGAAACATTTTTAAAGAGCAAGAGCAGCAACAATATAAAATTATCAGAATTCATTTCAAAACTTTAAAACCGCCTCAGAAACATGACTCAGTTATCACTGGCCTTTAGATGTAATACCAATCTCTTTGTTCAGTGCCAACATAAGAGTTCTCTAAGCACCTTAAAAAGCCTCTCCTAGGCCTATCACACTATTTTAAGCAATATATTACAATTGTCACTCCTATGGGAAAAACTAATGGAAAATCAGAAAATCCAAAAGCCACCAGCATGCTGCATGTTCCATATCTGCCTCATCACATACTCGGAAAATATACTATTTTGAGAAAGCAGGTATATCTGACAGAAGCAAACAGCAACATTTACTGATTGTGTTCAAGCGAAAGATCAGCGTTGTGAATGCTGGTTTCTCTTCGGAAAATATATCCCTCCAAATATGCTGAATAAATCCAAAGCCTGCTCCTTCTCTCACTGATTTCATGGTAAGCCATGATTCACCAGTGAAGTCCATTATGCTTGTCCAAAAAGAGAATAGTACCCTAATCCTTTCTATTCTGACAGGTTTTATGCCTCTGCATGCAACTACCAAGTTCAATGAATTTGTTCCCCATTAAAAGTCCTATAATAGAAATTCCCACCTTTCCTTTGGATGGATGTGACAAAAGATAACTAAACCACTTAGCTAACAGAGATATCCTTGTGACCAGTAAAAATAAAGTTGTTATACTGCCAAGCTATTTTATCTCCAAATCATTTTTTCTTAGGTTCACTCCTCATTTGTAATCCAGTCATCTCCTCAACATCCTAGCATTTTCTCTGCAAATATAGACAAGAAGTAGCATGTCAGTAATAGAGAAGTTCTCATTTGCATGATGAATGACAACCTTATCAAGCTCTTAAAAGCGCTATCTGATCCATTCAAGCACAGTCGCTGCATTTGAAGTAGCAGCCAGGTGCCTTGAGAAAGGAAGGCCTGAAACTGCCAAATGATTTACTGCAGTAAATATAGGTAAAGAAGAAAACTAAACACAGTTGCTTACTTGTTGTGGTTTGGTGATTTTTCTTTTGTGATCAGTATTCCACATCAGAACATCATGTGAACCAGTAGGAGTTAAAGAGTTAATGTTCTGGTTCCGTTTACTGCCCCTTATGGGCATGTGGAGTATCCTGATGGGAGGAGAGGTGCGGCTTCCCTGGGGAGGACTTGGCGCGAAGAGGAAGTGGGGGTGGAGCTCCGGACCGGACTGAGCGCCTGGCTTCCCCCGCTGCCCGGCTCAGCCTTCTCAGCTCACCGCGGAGAACAGCACGTGGTTCCCTCACGGTATTGTGTTTTGATCTCGCGTTTTGGATACTCTTTTCTCTCTCATTTTGTTTGATTTAGTTAAATTTAGTAAATTACCGTTCCTTCTCAGATCTAGTGCTGGTGCATTCCTTTTTTGTTAAAACCATCCACTAGCTCCCTGCCCTTCCCCCTCTCCCGGAGCGCGTGGCCCGGGGCCGGCCGGATCGCGCGGCAAACCGTTCGTACCCCTTCCTTTTTTTTTTCCTCGCTCTTCCGTTTTTTTTTTTTTCCAGGGCCTGTGCCCCCCTGTCACGGACTTGTATCCAGAGATAACCCGTGACATTACTAAATTTAGCTAAGTCTGAATGCAGCTGGAATGTGGATGAAGGACAGAAGTCTCTAAGGGAATGGGAGCAATTTTTTTCACCTCCTGCTGAGAATGCAATAAACAGAGGGGCTGTAACACAACCTAAAAACACACAGAAAGATTTAACTTGCCTCTAGTGTGACACAAACAAATGAAAGCAACCGAACAGCAACTTCTATCTGGATTCTACACTACTTTTTTTTCTATAAATAGGCTCATTTTCATGCTACACATAGTAACACAAACAATAACATGATCCTAAGATCTCAAAGTTGTTTAATTTGGCAGGTGAGGTTTACTAAAAGTTGGACAACAGCAGGCAGCTCTGTCCCTCACCTTCCTTCAATACTGAAACACACTCGCATTTGGTCTATGCTATATTACCTGAACGCAGGCAATTCTTGATTTGACAGAGGTCAATACACAATCTCATTTTGCTTAATTTACAAGATTTATAAGGCACTGTAAAAAAGAACATGCACATTTCATAAAATACGGAGAACAAACATCATGTTAACAAATTAGCTGCAGTCTTTTATTCTAGCTTGCTCTTAGCAGCAGTGAATACAGGACTGCCTGTATTCAAAGTCATAATCTGCAGGTAGATTCATTTCATAAAACTATCAAATGTTCTAATTTCATTAAAAAATTGGAAAAAAAAACAGAATCATAGAATAAATTTCACATTTTCCAAAATATATTATTTTGTCATCTGAAATCCAGGAAGAAAACTTTCTAACTCTCATGTGCTGTTACAAAGCAGCATTCCTTTATTCCTGACATTACAAATGGAGTGACCTGACAAGCAAGCACACCCTCTCAGAGTTCAGGTTCTACATTTGAACAGACGTGTATGCAGTACTTTGGTATTCCTTTTCAAGGACTCATAAATATATGCTAGCATCCCTTTGGGCATTCTCAGTGGTATTGAGGGTGGTCAAGTGCCCACCTACTTCTTCCCCAATTTTTACCATCAGCTTCATCACTGAGGCCCTTGAATCACTTTCATCCACTCTGGAAAATTTCCATTGCTTATTAGGCCATAGCGAGCAACTTTCTAAAACAATATATGTGGAATCTGAGGAAAATATCCTTGCACCATTTGAGGCAAAAAGATAAAAGTATTCTATTATGTCTCCAGTGCAAAATTATTGAGGTAAACAAGACTATTCATCCACTAGAGTTGAAATTGAAAGTTTTAGAACCATCACTCACGGATTGCTAAACTATTATATTGGTTCTTAAACTAATATACTAATCCCTATCACTAATCAGTTTACATCAATGATGTTTCTTTAAAAAGATCACTCTGTTCATTGCATACGAAGGTTGTTATTTTATGAAATAAAACCTAGTCAAGTCTTCTGCTACATTCTTCAGCAGGCAGTAGTAAGTTCACCTCTGCCAGCATACAACTCAAAGCATAGAACTGATATGTTATTTCAACAATATTAGCAGATGTGGAAGTGACAAACTCAATTGCATAAATGCAGTGGAAGAGATGATAGAGAACAAAAAGATGATAGAGCACAAAAGCTAAAAGAAAGCATGTCTATATTGTCCCAGATATTTTAAAAATACACATGTAGAAGAAACAGCTTAAATTGTTTACTTCACAAACACAGAGAATGTATAGGTTACTCCAAAAGTAATGCCTCCTATTTGTTTCCATGGAAATTACAACAGCACGATAACACTGATGTCCCAAATTCTCAGCTACAAAAAAATATTTTTCAGCATAATCACCATCATTAGCTCATTTGCACAGATAAACTGATTGAGACACTCCTTGTTTCATAGTGTGATAGCTGTGCATGGCCATCCAGAACGTGGCTTGTGTTTCAGCAGTGGTGGCACTGGTATGAAGGAGACAACCCACTGACTCACTGTGCTCATATCCACTGTTTGGTCTCCATAAGCATTCAGCAAGTGTTAGTGAATGTCAATTAGTGCCATTTCCTCTGCACAGAGGGATTCACTGACATGCATTTTTGCTTCATAGGCACTTCCACATCAGACACCATTCTATAAGACTGTCCCTCTTCTGCAGTCTGTCACACAGTAACAATATGAAATGGAATATCAGTGATAAAGTTCAACCATTACCATACTACCAACTTGTGTCTCTGATGTTACGGGCCAACATAAAAAAATAACAGGTATTACTTTCAAGCAGCCCTTGTATTATTATTACTGACACAGAAGAGCTGTTATCTCTTGTGGGAGCTACCCATAAGATTACCAGTAGATATCATTCAATCAGCAAATACCTGAATAGTTACAGTCATGTTATAGTGATTCTCACCCTCCTCTAGAAGTCCTGCTATCTTAGCAGTCCACAATAGATTGATCTCTCACCTTTTCCAGTCTACACTGAAGTGATCTTGTCTTCTACCTTCAGCTTCCTTCTTCTCACTCACACCTCCTCCAAGCCATTTAGATTTGGCTTTCATGGAAGTCATTCATTGTATCAGCAGCTCCCCTTTAATCAGAGCACTGCTTCCATTTGAACTAGCTGGTTAAACGACTGAGGATCCATTAAGTGAATTATTTCAAGCTCTCGCCCCTTTCACCAATCTGCCCCTAAAGCAACACAGCAAGTAATAAATTTGAAATGTCTCTCAACATGGTGAAGGAAGCAGTCTGCACTTTACAACTAGCAATTAGCCTTAGGGCTTAAGGTATTTTTCTTTTCTCACTATAACTGAACTTTCTCTCTCTTTTTTTTTTTTTTTTTTAAAGAGAGAAGAAAAAATACTAGCCTTTCCCAGAGGTCACTGCCTAACCCTTCTAGCTTATTTTCATATTTGGTCCCTTGGTTTATAGCAGCTTAACATGTGATGATAATGAGTAATATTTTCTATCACTTCCATGGTGGAACATTCTGGGACATTATGATACTCCACATGCAACTATTAGATACATTGCCATCACCACATACCTGTTATCTCCACTAGGTTTTACACCACTTTGGGAAATACAGACACATAAGACAGGGACTTACAAGATAGATTTTGAGAAACAAATTATCCTATTATTTGAGAGTACAGGGTATCTATGTTGTGGCTATGCATTATAGTGATGGCAGTTGGAACAACTATAAGTGAATTTAGCTGTTTAACTCTATGACATGAGTGAATTTGTTCTCAAAACAAGATGATGCAGAAAGAATCACATACCAACTTCTTGTCTCTTCAGTAAAGCATGTTGTGAGAGAAACTTTTATGATTTCACTGGCTTCCTTATCAGCGTTTCAATTTGTTACTACTTTCTCACCCTTTTCTTCTCCTTTTTACTAGAATTTACTTTGCATTCTTTGTTATCCAGCTCACTATTCCTCTATCAGCCTTCTCATTTCCACTTGCCCAACATTCTTTTTCTCTCCTGGGACTATGCAGGTGAGAAGAGTTGTTTCATCCCTGTCAGCTGGATCTTGTAGTTCTTTGTTCTCCTCTGTTTCTTTTTCCAACTCAATTCATATGCTTTGTGATACAGCTTTTATCAGCCTCACACTTACTGTTGCTATTGCTTGTTTCGATCAACTGTTTATGTCATCAAGTACAGCATGTGCTCCTGGCAGAACATCTGCAATTACTAGATAGTTTCTCATCTAAAAATGTAAGGTGTTAACAACACTGATATAACTGAACTGAGCTATATATATGGACTTATTTTTTTCCTGTTATAGAGACTGTAAGGAAACACGGCCCTCTGCAGTACTCTGAAAGGACAGGTGAAGATTTCTTGCAAGGTTCAGCAAGGTGTAGATCAGGTATAATATGCCAGAGACTTTTAATTTTGCTTTTTCTAGAGGAAAAGCTGTCAATTTAATGAGACAGAGGAGCATCTGAGTGGGCATCATGATTAGCACTTTGCTGCATAAGAAAGGCAACTTCTCTTGAAAAGTGACTGCTACATCAGGCTGTGTTCTCATTTGTCAGTTATATACTTCAAGGAATATTGCTCAGACTACTTTTAAAAAACGAATTGTTGCTAAGGTAACATACAAACGCTTCCCTTTACTCACACCGAAAGCTGGTAGCAATGGTCTCTTCTGTCCATGAATGGGCCTATTATTTCTTGGCTGCTAGTGATCTTCCTGTTTTCCTTTACTACAGAATAGGCACTAGGAATTAGTAACTGGTGAATGCATCTTAGCTGAGAGCTAAAGATACCACAGAGAAAATAAGTTAAAAATACATGCAAAGACAAACCTAGAGGCACTAACCTTCAAAACAGTTTCAGAAGCAGCAGTCTCATTAAAAGATTTTATGCAAGTCAGCCTTAGTAAAACCAAAAGAGATTAGTATCCCAAAACATGACCAAAAATGTTAAGAAGTTTGAGGTGTTGTTGGCCAACAAAACAGGCAAATTCAAATAGATCAGGGCTGACATCAAGAGTTACAGTGCATCTAGGAATAGGTCATATTTATCTGTATATATATATATACACACACCTGAAATGAGTAACTGCTTTGACTACCTAAAGTGGCCATGCACAGTAATGAGATCTGGCATTTGTTTGACAGTAAAGCCCATGTACACGATACAGCTTTATCACTGGGCCATTTGTTTTAAGGAATAGAAAGAATTTGTCAGACAAATGTGGCAACTGTGAGGTTGTCTGAGATGGAAACTATGCATATCACTCAAAAAAAATGCAGAAGTATTTATTTACAGAATATAGTTATTTAACAGACCCTTATCATAAATAAGACAGTAACTTAAAATTCTAGTGAAGAAAGTACAACTGATTATTTACTTCACTGAGGGTAGGCTTCATCCATTCAACATTTCAACACATTCATCCAGGCCATGTTCCCATTGAGTCACAAGGTTCAGAGCGGATGCCTCTAACTTTCTAAATTCTTCCTCAGAGAAGACTAGGTGCAGCAGAATCCAGCCCTAGTCTCAGACTCAAGCAACAGTTTACATGTAGGGAATTATAAGCATACAGTTAAAAACAATCTTAAAAGAAATCTTATCTGATCAGTCACTTACTGAGGATCAATATCAGGAAAGAGTAAACATCAATGTGTAAGAGATCTCAGAAGCAAGCATAATCTCAAAACTCATTACTACTTAAGAGTATATCCTGTCATACAGCCAACTGCCATAAAAGAAAAAAAATCAAGATGCTGGTGGAGTGCTCACTGTTTATGAGACAAGATGGGTAACTTGTGGTGGTGGTTCTGGAGTATGCTAAACTTTTCTAAATTCTTTTCAGTATTTACGATTTAGTCTGATCCAGCTCACAGGTTAGCAGCAAGTTTTCTTTTGTTGCTATCTGGTCGGAGGTTCCTCTGATGCTTTCAGCTCTGAGACAGCTCCTACACAACTTCAAAGCTTTCACATCTCTGTCATTAATTGCAATTGATTAGCTTTCTTCTTCTGATCCATTCCTGCACACACACTTAAATACTTCAGCATTAGCTACTGTGTTTCAGGGCAATGGTCAACCAAGATATTATCATGAAGTTAGCCCCACAGTTTTCCTTTTGTTGTTAGAAGGACATCTCTAGTGTTCTACAGCTCGTTATTCCAATTCCTAAATATCATAGGGATAGAGAACCTGGCTTTTATTCAAGTTGGATTAAATACTTTTTGCTTAAAATTATCCATTTGAATTCCCAGTGGATAAAGCAAATCCTCACCCCTTCCTTGCGCTGGACTTAATCTGCATAAAAATCACTACTCACATACCACTGAAATTATGGAACATTTTATTGTTGTTGTACTTGCCTCAGAAACGGCAAAATTCAGGCCCAGCAGAGGCTGCTTTTTCAGGTTGCTCACATTCATCACACTGCAAACTAGTTACACTGTCACCCCTCTGCTGCTTTTACTCAGGAAGGAGTCTACTATGGGGGTGCTCATAATAGCATTCCTCAGATGTAGAGCAGAGAGAAGAGTCAGGCCTTTTGTTAGGCAATAGAGTAGATCTACTCCGTATAATTTCTCAACATAAGAAGCTCTAGACAGATGTCAGTAATAACACCGATGACAATTTAGCAGCTTATGCTAGCAATACATTCAGTAGTGAATGCCAATTGTTACCAACATTTGAAATAGCAATGACAAAATCACTGACAGTATTTCTTTTCTTGACTTTTCATTTCAAATGCCATGCAAGAAATGCAGAAATAGCTTTGTTAGAGGAGAAAATGTTTAAAGTGTACAAAGCAGGTACAAGGAGATTCTAGCTTTATCTTTGCTTGTTCATTCACTCTAAACTTGCTCAAGCAAAACACTGCAGTCAGAGTGTTCTGCCTTATGACACTGAAGGGTCTCCAGTTTACTTCAATCCTTAGCCTACTGCACACATGAGGTTGCAATCATTCTCTCAGAGCTCTCATTGAGTGTGACACCTTGCTCTCCAAGAAACTTCTTAAACTTCATGGACACCTCCTTATTAAGCTTATTACTTAAGTTAGAATCAAAAAATCCATTTTTTTTTTTTAACTCCTGAAACCCATGTGAGCATTGTGAATCTGAGGACACTAGACAAAAACTAACCTGAAAGTCCAGAACTTCACCTTCGCTACTACTAGGAAAAGCTGCTAGGCCATTATATTCAGGAAATACTAGTATACCTACAACGGATCGTGTTCATGGTGAATTTTACTCTTTATGAGTATTAAAAACAACTAAGTTTAGCTACAAGAAAATTACTGCTTTCTTGATAGTAAAAGGACAGCAATGGTAGTCACTACCAACAAACAGAAGACTGTACAGGGAAGATCCCATCACAAGTCCTTCACTTGAGCGCTCCAGATTCACGCCAAATCCTTGCTATCCAGACTCTAATGGAAACTAAAAACCTTAATTTTGATTGCTGTTCTGCATATCCTTCCTCTCATTCAGTGTATTTTTAATAAATCAATTTCCTTAATCTTATCTCCTTTCAAAAATGTAGCAAAGAGGAACATACTTTGTCCCCGCCTACTCCCCTAAAGGATCTTTATCTTTGTTAAAGCAACCTTACAATGACCCCCTTAATAATGGAAGATTTGTTTTGTTGTGCCCTGCAGGGCCTCCGTATCCCCAGAATCCTGGGGCAATGGCAACACTGAGCTGGCACACTAGCAGAAATGTCATTTTTTAATTATGTGGTTCTGAGGGGAATCTATTATCTACTGCTGAGATGTTGAAATCAGATGATTTATCTCCAAGGCAGCTCTGTCTACTATCTAGAATATATGTCTCTTGTCACTGCAGGAAAGAGAATGAAAGGATGTTTATATTTCTGGTGCCTTATATTTATAAATTTATTCTTTTAAGCTTTGCAAGCAGATACCTGAGGGTGGGGAGCAGTGCTGCAGGGTGCAGAAAAGACAAGTTCTAATGCTTCTCCTGATGTCCCTAGAAAACCATCCAAAGTCAGAATGGACCTAGTTTCCCTTTAGTCACATACACCCTCAAGAGCTCATGTGCCAACAGTAACTAGCTTAGGTATTAGCATCATGGCGCAGACTCAGAGCCTCTAAGTGCTGAGAGCACTGCGAAAGTGAATAGCATCAACAAATTGGCCTGGCAACCTGTTTATCTTAATTACCATAAATACCTCTGCTTGACATTTCAGGCTGGATGTCTACAACAGTTCAAATGCATTTTTACTTCTCACACACTAGGTAGTTTTGTTTAAATGCAAGGTAATATATCTACCAGCTTCTTCACAATGATTCTGAGTTATTTCTCTTTTTTCCCCCCAAGGTATGGAAGAAAATTGAAGAGTTTAGTCTGTGCTTCTTTCTTCTTTTTTTATCTGCAAAATTCATTACACAAGCCACTCCATGAAGCAAGGTAAGAGCTGCTAGCAATTCAGAGCTGTTAACAAACAGGTACATTTGAAATATTTCTAAAACAATCCTACTCAGGTATACTTTAATTTAATATGTCTTATATATCTTACAAAAGTTTACCAAAATGTTGCAGAGGAGACAGACATTCTGGAATAACCCTAAGCCAAAATTGTAATAGTCGCATTGCCCTCTAGTGCATTCATGAACACATAACACTTTTTTGTGGGGGGAGGGGAGAAATTCTTCACTCTATAATTATCTTTAATGTCATTTGATGGTTTGCTGCATTTAGTTTTGACAGAAATGTTATAGACAGTTTGTTAGCAATACATGACTAAATTCTTGCCGCCCCCAATCCCTTCTGGCAAATCTGAGAAACATCAATTTAATTTGTGTTGCTGACAGAAAATGCAGGTCATGTCTGTTTGAAACAAAATAAATAACATTCAGAATAATGCATTTGCAAAAACGTCATACCTTCAAACCCACCCGCAGTACATCATGCATAAATCAGATTGTGCCTAAATTCTTTACAGTATGAGGGCAAATAAAAACCTTCAAAACTAAAGTCATTAGTCTGCATGCACTTTTAACTCAGGTGCCTCCTGCAGATAGAGGAAGATCAACATACAGAAAAAATTGCATACTTGCAGGATGGAGTTAATTAGGCACAACATTTGCATATCAAAATGAAAGCTATTGTGAAACATACTAGAGATGAACATTTGAGAGGCTACGATTACAATCAAAGCCCTTAGTTTTTAACTGCTTAACTCTGAGACTCTAAATTTCTGGCCAACAATTTGCGTTTTCATAAATAAACTTAGGGACATACATATTACATTTAATAAAATTAAGCTTAGTACCAATTTCCTCTGGTAGCACATAAGTTTCTGTGGAGAAAATACCTCTAATTGCAACAGAAGTAAAAGAAAACTCTTTGGAATATATTTAAGTAAAAAAAATCTGCAGGTTACAATGAGGAATGTTTTAGAAATTCATTTGTACCTACAAAAATATGCTAACATTACATTTTGTGTACTATGGTATGGACAATGTATTTTCATTTTAAAGGTCTGATGCGTGACATCAACCGTTCTTCACAAAATACCATTAAGAACATTGTCATGTGGTGAAAATACAGCAGTTCCCATTGTCAGAATTTCACAGTTTTTTCTTTCAAAGACAAAACTACACTAAAAATACTATCATATTTGCCATTATTTTTCAGATGAGGGATTGCAACTCTCACAGTTGGATAAGCAAGACAGTCACGACAGTCAAGCTGCTATGGTATTCTCCCATGCAACACTAAAACATAGAAGAGAACATATAGAACATGTGCTTGCATCTGTACAAATATGAACACTTGCAGAACATGAAGAGAAAAGAAAGATGAAATTTTTAAATAGCAGAGGGAAAGAAATGGCAACCACGTTCATGGTGTTAGGGAAATAGCAACGGAGGGGCTCCTTCAAACACTGTTATCTGTCACAAAGCAACAAATAATCATAAAAACATAAAAGATTATGGATGTGAAGGTTCAACCTTTCCTGCTATACCACCACTGTCTGCCTCTGACATCGTGGGCCAACATAATAAAATAGAAGGCATTACTTTCATGGCTAGCCCCATATGTATAATCTCACATGTGAGCATTCGTCTTCAAAGTGGCTTCTCTCAGCTATCACAGAACAACTTCCTCAGCTTGACAGATGAGATGAAGAACCCATGTCTAAAAATCTCATTATCACAATGCCCGCAACTTCATGCTCACAAATAGAGACCCTAATCACACACAAATCGCCAGTCACATGCCCCATATTTTTTCAGTGGCATTCTTAATGTGGTCAGAAAAGGGACACATTCCCAGAATGCTCCATGCATGAGGGAGATGCTTGGTTCTATATTCCATTTGTGTGATCTCACCTCCTGTTTCTGTGTAGCATAAGCAGTAGTAGAAAGACTGTCCCTGATGCAGCATCTAGCTACTGCCCAAGGTAATGGGAATAGTAATTTCTCCTCTCTGCTTGCAACAGCAGTACATTGCACCATCATGTGGAAAAAAAAAAAAAAAAAAAAAAACAGTCTTGATCTTCTCCCTGCGTAATTTCAGAACTTCAGTCTTCCAAATTCAGACTCTTCACATCTCGTAGCTCTGCTGGATTCCTTTAAAGCAGACAGAGCTTATATCACTGAAGTGGAACTTCAGCACAGCTAGGAAACCTGATGAAAATTTCTCTTAACCTGATTAAAACATAAAGCTTTATAGTTCAGTATAGTTCCGAAATCAATATAGTTTTCCTTCAAAGCATCTTGAATGTTTTGAGGCCTCGTTGAACTGACTGTGAATGTATTCACAACACCTAAGTGCTCACAAAATCATGATTTTGGTTAGTCTTTGTCATGTGTTACTCTTCGTTGTTGTTGCTGTGTTGATTTCTTTTTCTTTCCCATTTCCCAACTAACCCAAACTGAGTTGAAGAAATGCTTTTTCACCTGTCAATTAAAAAGTTGATCTAAGGGAAACATCTTTTGTCCAATTCAAGCACTTAACTACTACCTAAACAAGACTTCTGGCTACTCTTCCAGAAAAGACAAACACTTCCTATGGGTGAGTCTGATCTTCCACACACTGGAGTGATTTCTGCTCCCTGATTTCCTTCCCTACTCACACTTTCACTGCCTGCTTAATTTCAGCTAAGTTTCTTTGGGGACCACAAGACAGATTTTTGTGTGAGAAATTTTAAGGCCATAACTTATGACTGCTCCTGAAATCCTTACACATTCTTCCCTCCCATTTAAGTATTGGCATAATTGTATGGTAATTAAATTAATAATAGAAGAAGTTCTTGGCTTCCTAAACTCTCACTAAAACATTTGTACAATCAACAAATATATAATTAGCAGAGTGGCGTGGTTAGGCTGGTATTTTACAGGTTGTATAACTAGAAAGATTATCATGGTGGAAAGATACAACCAAAAATAAATGAAATGCTTACCCACTTCCTAGGCTCACAGTAAAAAACTCCAAAAGGAGCAATCTCCAGAAAGAGATCCTTTCGTAGTGGCGGTCAACCCTTAAATGGGGGGTCTAGGAGAGGTAGAGCCAGGCTCCACCCCTTCCAGTCACACAGGTGAATTGCCTTCACCTGTGCTCCCACGGCTGACTCAGTGCTTGCCTCAGGTGATTAATCAGTGGTTCAGGCCATGATTCAACAGTTCCCATACAACATTCAATTTACTTTATCAGTACAGCAGTAATTATTTATTTTTCCCTAGAAATAAGCTCTTGGCAAACTCTATAACGCTGCTGGGGAATTTTGTTAGCCCTTTCAATAAATCCAGAGTTGTGCTAATAAGGTCCACTTTGATGAATTTCATTGTAACTTCTGTTTAATTGTCTCTACTCAGAAATGATTTAGAGGACATGCATCCCTACATGCCAATATACATGTATATAAGAGAGAATGTAAATAATGTTTCCAATGCTAATGCAATGTGAGCAGCTAAAAAAAAAAAAGAGAGAGAGAAACAGAACAAACATGATACTCTTCCCACAGCTCACTGCTCTGTCTCTTCTTCACTAAATACTGCTCTGTAGCAAATGTGCAGTCAAGTCAGTAGTAAATGGAACAGCAGAGAGATGGAGAATGTAAATTAAAGTTATTACTGCAGTGATTGATTCTAGCTTTCCTAACCAAAATCAAAAGGGTTTGGTATGAGATTGACCTTAGGCTATAATCTCCTTTTTATCCTGTTGAATAAATACTGATCTTGGAATGGATCAAAGATTCTTGAAATGCTTAGTTGAACTCATTTTGCAAAATATGTTCTTGGTGAGATCATGTTTGACAAAGCTAATGAGAAGATAAAAAATGTGAGAAATCTAAATACAGTGCACAGCAGCTCATATAATAAAAAAGATATGTGATATAGAAATTAGATTTTGTTTACATCTTCTAAGTGTTGGTACCTATTCTAAGACAATAATGAGAAACGCTAGCCATAAATGCATTAATTCACCTGAAGAAGGGCTACTTACTGTGTTTACAGTGAGGTCTTCACAAACATCAGGAGGAGCCATATTGCTTTGCACTAGTTTATATTCTGATCCTAATCTGATTCTAGGTGTTTCTGCATCAGGCTGCATAGATATAAGGATGATGGAAAGGGGAAGGGAAGGGACAGGATATTCAGTCTGTTTCTGTGAAGTTGCTTATGATTTGCATTGGAGCAAAGAAGACAGGAAATTGTCACATAACTTTTGATTGCTATGTGCTTTTTTTTCCAGTGTGTAAAATTCTAGTTACACTTTTGCTCTTAGTCTTGGACAAACTCACCTTCTCAAGTGAGATATTTCATTTGTCAACTCCTACACACTGCAATTGACATCTAATTATCCCAATTTTGCAAGGATGACGGCAAAACAAAAGAGTGCATGGGTCATGTAGAAAAGGTTTTAATTGAGCTTGAGATCTTCTTTCATTCTATTTCTGTCATTTTAAGCACCTGACATATACATGCTTGTTAGTACAGAGAGATATCATACAGTTCTGACAGAATGCCCTGACAGGCCAAGCTGAACACTGTGTAATTTGCTTGACCTTAAAAAAGATGAACAGTTTATTTTCTTTTAATTTTTTTTCTAAGCTGTTTTCAAACACTGGGAAGGTGCAGAATATTTCAAAAATTATATGGTAGAGGCAACTGGTCCAGTTGTCTTAAGAAACCAAGTTCCTCAGGTTCCCCAATAAGTTAAAGGTTACTGTTCACTTCCACAGAGGCACAGAGCTGGCAGATTAAGAGAGGTATAAAAGGCTTCCTGCCTGATAGCAAAGTGGATATACAGATCCTGACAAAATATTAAGAAGCTATGTATTTTTTAACCCTAGCCAGCAACATGAAAGTAAATTCATTCTGTAAGAACATTTCATGTATTTTTGTAAACCTAAATGTATCCTCTACAGGATAGGGTTTTGCTCTCTGGAAAGTAATTTCTGCAGAAGGTTGTTTTGCAAATGACAACACAAACTGCAGGTGTCTAATGTCTTTTTAGCTTCAGCCTTCACTAGGAACACCAAAAGGAATCAAACTATTAACATAACTGAAGGAGTGTCAAGAAGTTCAATGCTCCTTTTCTTCAATATTCACTTCTGCTTAAGCTCCTTCTGTAAACGCTCCCTAACAGTTAACTGCCTGACAAGCTAATGGAAATAAAATGTGGAAAAAAAACCATATGACTTCATTTAAACATTTGAGTTGACATTAATAGAAATATTTTGCAGTGATCATTACCTTGTGATAAATGAATCTATTAAATATGAAAGATGAGTAACTATTTTATTTCTAAATATTAATTTTTTCCATGCCCAAGCTGCACTTAGAAATATGAATTGAATATGAGCACTTTTTTGCCCTATTACTAGATTTAATGCAACAATTAATATACATTCAGAGGTTCATCAGAAGGTGAATTATGGAGGTACAATTATTAGAATTCACTTTAAAATGTGGTATGACTTTAGCATTTACAGCAGAATATTGTATGCTTTATCTACAAGTTTCACATGGTTTTTGTATATGTATCAACTGGAACAGATAGTACGAAAAAAATTAGAAAAAAATGTTATAGATTATTCCTTTGAAATTATTTTTAGGGGTGTACTTACAGAAGACGATGAGATTTTTTTTTCCTCCTTCCAATTACAGTGCAACATTCTTATAGGGATACTTCACATTTCATTCCTGATTAAACCTGCAAAGTAGGAGAAATATTTTACAAAAAATACAAGAACTTCAGCTAGCTAAGTTAATTCCTATAACCTCTCTTTATGAGTGGTTTTGTGTTTTTTCTGTTTTTTGTTTTTGTTTGTGTTTTTTTTTTTTTTTTTTCTGTCTTATCCATTCTTATCCACTTACAGGAATGCATGATGGCAGCCTATTTTTCACATTAATTTTGTTTTGTTTTGTGTGGAAAGATCAGCAGATTATTTTTTCATTTGGAAGATAGCTTGCTATAGAAATCTCTGTGAAGTAGAATGAAAATGAAGTGGACTTAATATAAGGATTCAACTCACCTGATTGAAAGGCTCTACATTCAAAATTATTTGTATAATTCACTGATGTATCTTTATCATTACTTTGTCAAGCAGTTATAACATGTAATCGATCAATCTGCACCACATAGAACAAACCCAGTATTTTAGACATTCCAAAACTTAATTTTCCTTATTAGGCACACAAGGACTTTCACTCAGATTCTTATATTACTGTAAATTGCACAATTGGAGATCAGTGAAGCGTTAACAAATATCTTCTGGCACCCTAAACTGACCTAACAGATTCTGAGAATAAATATAAATTATTCAGTGGATGTTATCAGAAGAATTTATTAAGAAGTTTTATTTTTTCTTGATTTTTTTTCTTTGGGTAATTAACAACAAAATAGAAAAACTGAATTAGTGTTTAGTATACATTTGGAGTTCACACAACTTCACACCACTATTTTTTTGAAGACTGATGAACTTGTTGGATTAAAGTTCAACAGATATATTACGTATTTCTGATTTGTTCACTTTTTTTTTTTTTTGTAAAATTATATTCCTTATCTCATCTACAAAAACTATTAATTAGATTAATTTATAAGTTCTTATAAGTGTTTTGAAATCTTACCATTGATGACACTATATTAGTTAGAACGTCTTATCCTTATATAATGCATTCTGATCATTGTATCATGGCAATAAAGATTTGTATATTGTTTGACCTTTTAAATTACCATATACTTTCAGCACTGATCAGTAAGTTCCCTTTTCAGAAACTTCTGTGCTTTTGAGCTGTTACCAAATACTTCTCATGTTGCACATGAACCAACGGTCCCTGTTATAAACTTACATAAATATGACATTATTTTAAAGCAATTACATAAATAACATGGCTCAGATTTTCAAAACTGAATTACACCTACTTTTTAAATCAACAAGGATGCTTATATTAATTGCCTGCTTCCTTAGAAGTTATTTAAAATTATGCTGTATACTCACACAATGTGTACAGAAATATTGTAGCTACGATATAGGCAGGCATCTAGGAAAACTTTTATACGTAATACTGCTACAATCATATGGTTTCCTAAGAAAAAGTTAATTCCCTCTTCACCCATCAGTATGTCACAGTTTTATGATTTTTGATCGGTATTCCAAAGCATAACATCATGCAGTATAGTGGAAGTTAAAGAGTTAATGCTGCAGTTCTATCGATTGTCAATAGTTCTGGTTACATGTCTCAGAAGAGAAGAGTGAACTACAACTTCCAGAAGACTTCATTTTTCCATTTCCATTTTCCGTTTGGAGGGAAAGATAAAACCGGCTGGGAGTCATAAGACTGTCTCTTTGCTCCCTGGCCATCTTGCCTACAGCATTAGAGTAAGGACTCCAGTTTCAGAAACTCTCTCTCTCTCTCTCTCTCGTATTATTTATTAGCTTCAATTCCAATCACATTGTATTATATTGTATTATCTCATATTCCATTATTGTATTTAGTAAATTAAGTTCTTTTCCCTTAGATCATTGCTGCTGTTTTTCTCATTTAGGCCCATCTCCCTACCTTTTTTGCTACTCCTCTTACCCCTTTCCAGGGGCTTGGGGCCATGGGGACATTTGCTCCCTGTCACAGAACTAGGCTGAACTGGGCCAAACCATTACATAATAATATTCAAATTTTCCTCTATTTTTTATTTTAAAAAATCCTGTTAAAACACAAAACGGAAAAAATTAAGTTAAGAAGCAACATATTTGTTTAGATTATATATCCACGCAAAAAGACAAAACTGATAAATTAATATTGTTTCCTTCTCTTGCATCTTCTAATTTCACTGTCTTAGAGTTTTCCAAATCTCAATCCAGATCTGTGAACACCAGAAACAAGTGTTGTAAGTGGAATAAGCGAAAGAGCACTGGCTAAATGCTCTTATTTGCTGAGCTAAATAGATGGTATAGTCGTGAATTTTATAGTGAAGAGGGGAACAGTAGTATATCTAGATCACTGTGTCACATGAAGTCATGGTCTAGATGGTGCTGTTTATCAGGCTGCTGTTATTCCATGTAAAACCCCCAAATTTATTCCAATTAATATGATCAATCTCCCTAACTCCTTCCATTTTATTTTCACATCTACAACTGAGCTGCTTTTCATAAAGCTAAGTATGCTACAACAAAATTTAAAGACATATTTTGCACATTGAGCTAGTCTGAACTAAAAGGCAAACTATCACTCACTACATATGAAGCAAACAAATTGATTGTCCATGTGACCTACATGGTCATTGCTTCAGAATGCACGTACCATTACTTCAGAATGCATGAAAAAAAATGATGATGGAATTTTTTTATTTTTTTTATTTAATAATCTATTTTTACTCAAAAATATATTTAATAAAGTTACGTAAAAAGCAAGTAAGTCAGTTGTATAATTACAGCTATTCAAATATTTCTCTCTTTGGGAACTTCTTTACATCCTTGGAAGGTTAGCGCTCTATTACATTTGTACATAATTGTCCTTGTGATTAATTATTTGATATTCAGTACTGTTTCTCCCATTAAAGGAAAATCTCTGCCAAGTTTCATAGCACTAATAATTTTTGAATTGTAATCCAGTCTACTTCACTCAGTCTTTCTGGCCAAATTTAAACTAACTACATGCCACTTTCTATTTAAGAATGTACTACTGCACTGAGTTAAGGTTTTGCCTAAATCAGGATTCTCCCTTAGCAAACTACTGAGGCAAAACACTACTCCTTTCCTTGCAGCTTCTAAGGAATAAAAAATGGTAATGATCAGAAATTAGTTATCAGATGGTTAGATAGTGTCACAATTCCAGAAAGCATTAAACAATACAAAGAACTGGAAGGAATAGGATGGAACAAGACTGAAAAAAAGGATAATGGTTGCAAAAAAATGACAAGCCTGCCTGTAAGAATGGAGCATAAGAAACCAGGTACGCCTTCAAAGCAATGCTCTGGAAGAAGGAGGCTAAATGACGAGAAAGATTTTGAAAAGTTACAGTTAAAATTGTGGGTAAAGAAAAAGAAGAGATTGTGATAAGAGGTTACAGGAATAAGTAAAGGAGCTGAAATTAGAGTGAGACATATAACTGTAGTTCTGAAAGTTGAAATCTGACCAGAAAGGAAGGACATCCTGCACTCTTATAAATATTACCCACAGAGGAGTTTGTACCAAGTACCAGAGGAGATGACTCCTCTGCTGTGTAAAAGCATGCTCTGCTTTTGTTAGGAAGCAGATAAGACCCAAAATCTGATAAGTAAAAAGAACTCATGTTTTCCCTGGAATAAAAATAAATAAAATATTGTTTTAGATTGCCTCAAGAAAGTCCTTTGTGATGCAGTTTTGGAAGATACATTGCAAGGTCAGTGTAATAAGTATTCTCTCATATGTACCATCAATGTTTATTTTTAGTTTGGGACTGGTGAATAAAGCTTTAATGGGATTTTAATGGCATGTTGGACACACTTCAATGTCCAGAGATGTGGCATTGTATCCAGGAGTGTCATTATCTGGATTAATTATCAATAGTAGGCAGATATCATTAGGGAGATGTGAAAATGAGAGAGGTTGTAAATGAAATTTGCTGTGCAGAGATGGTAAGAAATAAATAAATAAGAACATCTGAGAAGCCACCGATGGGTATTCAAAAACATTTTCAGTTTGATAATTTTCATTATACCTGTTACTTGTTCTACTGCTCCAGAATATGTCCTGATTAAAAGTATTCCCTTCAAGCTAGTCTATACCAGATTCATTCTTCAGAGATGTAACATATTTATATACAACTTACAGTACCTAATTTGCTTATGCGGGTAATGGGTTCATTTGAAACCTTAAGAAGCCTCTGCATTACATTCACCAGCAAACATATATCAGCAATAAATTTCCCTTGCTGAATTTTTTAACAATTGATAGCATTAGTGTCATGTGTTAAGACATGGCTGATAAATATACTGTAAGAATGACCTACTGCGAGTGATGCAATCTATCATAAATATGACTTAAAAAGTCTAAAAACTAGTTGTATAAAGGGGTATAATATATGCATCTCAAAGCTCTGCATGCTTTTGCAAACCATGTTTTAACTTTTTTTCTGATCAGCGTAGTTAAAATGACTTGAAAATGGAGAAGAATTTTTATGTACAAGACTTAGATAATACTGCATTTATGACAACGTTGTTTAAACAGTCTGCATTTAACAGTATGTATTTTAATATAGGCAAGCATAGGCATAAGTGGAAAAAGAAGATAGCTCATCATTCCCCATAAAAGGGGGAGATCTATCTTGAGAAACTAAGTTAGATCAGAAAGGGCCTGTGGTTCATTTGGCTACTTGTTTCCACGTGAGTTTTCAGTGCAAGGATGTAATAAAAACAAAACACTGCATGGACTTACAAGCAAAGTTAGTACAATCTAGAGATTTATTTAAAAGACCGTATTAAGTAAAAATAAAGGATTTATACTGCTTTTACACTCTTACAAATACAATTTCTGTTCTCACAGTATTTTTTTTCTCTTCAGAATATTACATTTCTATTCAGAAATTTAATATTTAATTGCAACACCTTGTCTCTACTTATTCTGCTGTCTGCCTGGGAAAGTATTAAAGAACTACCTGTAACACAAACTCATATAAGTTTCATTGTTGGATCTCTGTAAATTGAAACAAGAATAATTCTCAGAGAGAAAATATCCTCCTGAAATGTGTATCCTACTCTGGAAAGAATATGATAATATATCCTTAAATACACTGTAGATCACTGTAAGTATGCAGAAAAAATTAAATGTCTGTCCAACTAGCAATATGCCTGGAGTTTGAGGAATCTTCCCAACATACTAGTCAGCACTTCACTGTCAACTTTGTACAACTTTTCAACTGTAGTTTTGTCTCTGTTAATACAGGGCCATTGAAGATGTTTAAGGCTTACACTAAATAGTCATGCAGCAAGGATGATGCAGAGTTAATCAAATTGTTCTTGCCTCTGTACAGAAAAGGTAAATAGATATGCTTGAAAAGCCAGAGGTGCCTTGGCTTAAAATATAGCAACTTATGATTATACAGGACCCTTTATCTGAGCAGCTGAAAATGAGGATATTAATATCAAGTTAAAACCAAAGCAAAAATTATTTCCACGTCCAGATTAGTTTATCATGTTTTGTAGTATATCCTTTAGACACCAAAAGCTCTCACATACTAAAAATGGATAAAAACACCAAAACCTCAGAATAGAACACAAAAGACAGGTCTAATCTTAGTATAAGTAGTTCCTATCTTTATAGTAATCTGAAACTCTACAGCAGATCTACAGACCCTTAAAATGCTATGTGGTTGACATCTGTTCTCCTTTTTTTTATTACCAAATCCATTTAAGAATCTGGACCATTTACAGTCTAAGAAAGAAAGGAGAAAAAAAAAAAAAAAAAAAGGAGAAAAGGGCTATAAATAAACTCTGTGACTTATTTCCCCTTTGTTGAAAGATGAAGATATTGACCTCCCAAGGATTCTATATAAATGCTGATTTTATCTATCAACAGGCCTTTGACCTTGGTAAGGCTGACAATTACACCAATCAAATGGATGAAAAAGACTCTCAGATGAAAAGGGATTTCGTCCACCACAGATCAATAGGTCATCAAAAGTGAGACATCAAACCCAAAATGGACTACGTTAAGGAAGTTTTGAATTTAAGCGAAAAGGAAGTACAGAGCCAGAAACCAACAACTTGGATTAGTAAAGTGAGGAACTCCATATGCTTCTACTTGTCCAGTTATGTCTGAGAGTTTGGCATCCTGACTCTCCAGCTTATTTCAGTTTCAATTATTGATAAAGTTATGTTATCAAGTGAAGATACTGTTAACAGTAATCGTACACATCCATGAATTCCCAATCCAATTATTTTTACTTATACTGTTTGTTTAATTTACTTTGTGGAAAATCAGTGATATTTTTATATCTGTATGTTGATATTTACATTTACATTTTTATGCAGTCTTCTTCAGCATCCAATTCCCAGTAGGTTTTAGTGTAATTATGCAAAGTTTGTGCTGTCAATACCTAAGAAATATTTGTGAACTAAAAAAATCACCTTGAAAACACAGAGAAACAGTTCTGATATACTGTCATGAAGCTTACTTTTCATTGAATTGCATTTTTATACAGTTTAAATATTGGAGTTGCATTAGCTCATGTCCCCTTGAATTTTAATGTCACATCAGTCAAGATGAAATGTCCTTTAATTAAAGTTGCTGAAGGATGATTAATAACAGAAGCAACACCAATTTGTCTTATGGCCAATCAAGATCACCAAAGCTACAACTACATCTACAACAGATGGGATAGGGGACAGTACTGCAGCAGGACACGCAAGTTAATTTCATCCTCTCAAAATTCACACCTTATTGCAAATTGCATTTGTCAAACAACATCTACGCTCAGAGCCCAAAGGATAAGTCATTACACAATTTTACAAAAACAAAAACAAAAATAAATGACTGTGAAGACATACATAGTTGGAAAGCACCCAGGTTTGTGAGCACATTGTGTTTATTGCTTCTTACATAGCCTCCCATCAAATGCAATTAGAGACTTAGTCATAGCGTACTTTTTTTCTGACCAGATCTTCCAGCCTCAGGAAATTCATTTAAAAGTACAGAAGGGACTTCCACAGGCCGCACACTGCGTGTAGAAGTGACAACAAGCTGCCTCCATCTATACATACTAGAAAATATTAATATTAATCTCTGTGGTCACAAAAGCATCTGTCTTATTTTCCTAAATGCACATTTTCAGACGACACAGCTGATCCTGGTTATGTGTGTGAGAGAGAATTTGATGACATAGCTGACAGTTTTTGATGACTGAGAGAGGAAAAATAAATCTGAAATCAAAACACAACTAGTAAAATAAGGGGGCAGTGAGAAGTTCTTTAATTTCTCATACTTCAAAAGGATATTCAGGCCAATCTAGTATGAACACACAGGTTGAAAAAAACTTTGAAATAATAGCACAGGGGTAAGAATATATATTTTAAGAAATATAGTGATATGCAAGTAAATGACAAGGGACATGGAATCACAACGGAGCAAATATATATATGCATCTACTGGACACAGCTTCAGTTGTGAATGCTTTTCTTGCTTTGTCCAGATGTTCAAGGACCTTCCACAAAGGATTACAGAGCCGAATCATGAGTCACTGATGGCAGTTATACATTTTCTGAGTTCAGTGTCCCTTGCCCATTTTGTCTGTGATTTGCAAGCCTTGGCCTTTGTCTAACTTTTGGGGTGTATGTCAGGATAAATGAGTTTTATGGCTTAAATAAAGTCACACTGCAGTTGTATAAAGTCACAGTCCAAAACACCTCAATTCATGGACCTTCAATTTACAGTCTGAATTTTTTCCACTCTTCTTTAACAAAACTTGGATAAATAAATGACAGAAGTCTTCAACTCTGAAAAAAATCTCAGTATCCAAGATTCAATGGAGGTGTTGTAAAATGCATACAAACTACCACAATATTCATCCCCATGCACTACCCATGTCCTGAATGTATTCTTCCACATTTCTTTTTTTTTTTTTTTACCAAATCATTTTCAAAGTACAGTTTACATCAAAAAACAGCATGTTTAAATCATTCCTTCTTTGCTCCAGCAGCAAATTTATCATGTACATTAAGGAGAGTTTCAGGAACAGCAGTGAACTTTCATTTTCCATGGATAGTCTGAAACAACCACTAATTCACTACTAGCTCACATGCTTGATCCTGATCCAGAACGCTATCTAATGCAACTCCACCTAGCACTGTAATATACTGAGACTGTACAGATATCTTCCCATCTTTATCTCTCTATGGGATTTTTCTTTTTTTATTTATAATGGTCTTATCCCACACATAGTGGGACTGATTTTCATCTGACTTTGCACCAGGCTGTTTAAAAGACTATAATCTTAACTTATTGAAAAGTAATTAGTACCACTATTAATTTTTGTTATGCTTAGTGTCACCAGTTTAAATGCCATAATTTCAATTTAGAATTAACAGAACAACATTGTCAGAAATTAGCATTAATTTATCCAGACTTTTCTCCCACAGTAATTCATACTGTAGAGCCTGGAATATTGAGAGCACAAGCGGTGTGTGTGTGTGCGCGCGCACGCACGTGTGTGTGTATCCTTGATCTTATTCAGCTCATTTACTTGGCAAAGTCTCCCAATTTCAAGGCCTGAAAGCTGAAGTCTACTTAAACAGAGAATGAATGCAGTGGGTAACGTGGCAAGTCAGGCATACATCTCCAATTAACGTCTCAGAGCCTAACTGTAGGGATTGCTTTGTTAATTCTGATATTCCCCATTGACTTTCCAGAGCATCTCTAACTGTTTCTATTAGTCTGTGGATATTTCTCTCAGTAGAAATCGTAAAAAATCAAATTTGTTTACACAAACAGATCTGTTTTATTTCAAGAATGTGTTTATTTCTGGAGTTTAAAAAATTGTCTTCATTTTATAGGGTGGAACTAAGGCACAGGGATCCTAGGATCCAGATCCCCAAAAATGTCTTGATACTTAATTGCTGCTGTAGAATCATAGCTATTTTCTAAGTATAGTGCATATATAGTGTTTTAAAAAATCATTCTAGATTCACAATGGAAACTGAAATGCATGAGCAGATACCAGTTTAATGGATGATGAGGAAACACACATAGTCCCCAGAACCTGAAATACCACCCAGATACCTCCACTGTTTCACTGCCGTAAATCACAGGAATATCTAGCCTCCATATTCTCTATGTAAGGAATAAGTGAGGAGTCTGCAAATTCGGTATGACTATGCAATTAAGACTATCTCTGAGCATGTGTTTGTATTTAGGTCCTAAATCTTACCTAAGCTTTTCCCTCAACCAAGATATAAGAAACTTCTCAAGATCATGCAGATAAGCTAGATCACAAGCTTGGAAAAAAAAAGAGACACATAGGAGACAACTCTTAAAAAAAGTAGTTAAATTGTATGTTTCAATTGTCATAGAACACCTGCCATATCAGCAGATATTTCAGATATATCACAGAATCACAGAATATCAGGGATTGGAGGAGACCTTGAAATATCATCTAGTCCAATCCCCCTGCCAGAGCGGGAACGCTTGGATCAGGTCACACAGGAATGCGTCCAGGCTGGTTTTGAATGTCTCCAGAGAAGGAGACACCACAACCTCTCCTTTTCTTTCTTTTTTTTTTTTTTGACTTTCTGAACTTTCTATATTTTAATGACAATCAAATTTTTGGATACAAGAGTAAGGATAGTCTTGAGTGTTATCATATTAAAACACGTCTTTGGGATTGCTGTTTTGAGTCAGCTAGTGTATTTGTTATGACAAGTTATGCTGTGGTTAGCAAGGCTATGTCTATGAAAATTGACAAAATACCAGCTTCCATCAGACAATTTATATATATAGCATTTGTCTGTGAAGCTGCGAACAGATCATGTATAATAGCTTTCCAAACTGAAAAGGTCAACTGAAAGTTACAAATTGAAAGGTCATTCCTGGTGGGACAAAAAGACTGAGAGAAGGTCAGCCACCTCTAATTAGAACATCTTCTTATTTCCAAATTACCTGGGATTTGTGTACTTCAATCATACTCTGAGAGCTTCCTTCTACTTTGTGCAAAAGTATAAGGAATATTTACATGAAGAACTGGATGAATGTGGACTGTAAAATAAGCTTGGATAAAAATTTATGAGATATAAACCTAGACATAGATCCAGGCATAAAAATTGATCATATAGCTGAGAATGAAAAGAAATTACATTCCAGCCTATTATAGTAACTTAGATTTAGCTAGATTTTCTGAAATTTGCTTCATTCTCTGAATACGTGGCACTCAGTACTGTTGGTGGTAAGACATTGGTTTAAATAGCCTTTTGTTTTGCTATGGTTTATACTGAAATATAACAAACCAACCAATATTCTTGAAAATCTTTTGGTCAGCTTGCAAAAGATAAGGCCCTATACTTGCACTAATATATGATCACTGTTGCTCCATGAAAGTCACAGACTATATTTTTTCCCTTCATTACAGTAGTACAGCTCCATTAACTATAGAAATCATTAAACAAACAGCAACAGTGAATCCGGTGATGCTGGACAGGATATAAATTAAACAAGAATTTGTCCTCCCAGCCTCTTTCTCCTCCTTTGATTTGCTTCTGGCAGGAAATCCCTGATTTTCTTTTGCTTCAAAATTTTACTTAAGTATGTTGATATTAACTGCACAACAAAGTTATTTTATGGTATATGACTATGAGCACAAAGACAAACTAAAAAAAAATAATTATTTAGAAGCTCGGAGATAAGTGATCGATTGATGTCTGGCAACACACTGAGAATTCTCAACCTTTTCCTTTCCTCTCTCAGTTTTTTGACTGAAATGGCAATAAATAAATAAAGTATACTGAGATGAACTAGACATCAGTATTAAAACTATTTTATTGTAAAGACTCTGATCTAATCAGAGGTGTATTTCCATTCCAAGTAAATAGAATTTGGTTTTTTTGGGGGGGGGGGTTNTTTGGATCCCTCACAAAATGAGGATATAGATAAGGATATTACTTCCTTCCTCCTGCTACTACTAAGTAACTCTCCAAATAATGAAGGCCACAAATTTTATAAACACTAAGTTGAATTTGAAAAGAGCATAAGCAATAGCATAACTTACGCTCACAAAAGAATGCTTGATGTATTTTCCACAGTCAAAAGAACATCTCCCAGTTCCTTAATTAGTTAATAGAGTAATAGGGTAGGCTAATTTCAACTAGGCTATTTAACTATTACACTAGCAGGACAGCACCTTTAGACTGTTCCATCCTATTTTTCTCTCCAGATCTCCAATATTTAGGTGAAGAAAATTCTTCCTTTCTGTTTATGCTTCTTTTAAAGTTTTGAGAGTTGGCTGCTCTTAATCTCTGTCTGAGCCCTGACTGAGAAGTAACTCTTAAAACACCAGATTTCTACATAGCTGAGAGTGATTAAACTGAGGTGGTACTGCTAAATGAATCCTACCACATCAGGAAACTGCTCTTGAATTGGGGTTTACATAAAGTAATCCTATAATCATGATGATCATTATGTTTAAGTGATATACATGTGAATGCTCCAAAATTCAAGCCACAAACACCTGATTGTTTTTTAAATCCATTCTTCACTTGGCAGAAAAAGTATGTACAGTATGGCCATGAGACAGCTACTGGTCCTTATAATAGCCATCAATCACTGTCTCTGCCAGCTCTGACCTCACTCAGTGGAAATCAAAAGGCACAAGAACTCATTTATTGGTTCCTCTATTCAAGCAATAACACATGCCAGTTTCATACAATATTTCTAGTATTATTCTCAATTCATGACACCTGACATAATCCATAGTGTTGACAGTACAGCACTTACTATTGTTAATAATTTGCCCATAACCTTAAGTAGAGACACAATCAATACATACTGTAACTACATTTGTTAATCAGTCTTCTGAGGTGAACTTCAAACAAGTTAAATATACCTGCATACATATTTTGATTCAAGATCTTTTCATTTATTATTAGATTCTGACACAGTTTAAAGTGATTTAAAAGTAAGAAGAGACAAGCCTTGTGATGTTCCCAGTGATTATGTAGATGGACAGGAGCATAGACTCAAGAGAATTATTTGGTATAAGTTTATATCAAGAACATCAATGAATTTATGCAGAGATGCATTAGCTACCATATACTGCTGAAGTACTAATAATTATTCAAGCTTATTTACCAAGGTTTAAGGACTATGTAATAATAGTGCCTGCATATTTCATATGCAGCTGTTGTTACACCAGTTAAAATGGGCTGGTAAATGATCTGTTGCTATTTAATTAATATGCAATTAGTGTGATATTAAATCCAACATGTAAATTGAAACTCAGTTTAAATCACTTAAATCTGAAGTGTGATGGAAAATGTCTTTGGAACTGGATGGCTTTCTTTCAATTGGCTTCCTTCTGCTGTTCAAATTATGTTCAGTAAACTCTAGAGAGACAAAGGAGAAAAAAAGTATGAAAATAATTTCTATACAGCAAATTAAAAGAAGCTCCACTTATGGCATTAAGTGATGGACAGAAATTTGGCAAAATCCCAAACATCTTCATATTTCAGAGTGTTCACACTTATCATTCAAGCTCACCTCTAATTGAGAAAACACCAAGACATACGATCAAAAATGATAAAAGTTTGGAAATAAACTATCTAAATTCATGTATCCTGGTCATTATCATTTGTTTTCCCAAGTGATCCAAAATTTGAGCAAAAAATATTTAAATTAGAAGTTAGATAAGGTTGAAAAAGAAAACTATTCTTAAGAGATTAGGGCTATTCAAAGGGCAAAGAACGAGTGTTGAATTCACTATTCTTAATGACAATACATTTTTAAAGTTATAACAAAATCAGAAGTAGTAAGAGACTTAAGAGACGCTACCACAATTACATTATTTTAATCAAAGTAGGCAAAATAACATAAATCATGAAGCTCACTCATCATGGTTAAATGTACTGAAAACTAGGGAATTGAGTAAGAGAATGTATAAAATTCTTTTTCACCCTAACCTTGGATCTATTTAGGTTTTGAATATATCTCAAAGCACCTCTACACTAAATCCCTTAAGTCATATGCACAAGGGATTAATTTGTGGAGAGTCTGTGTGTGAGTGGAGAGATCTTACAGTGTTTTAATGAGAATTCATCAGAGCACACAATTAAGTCCTTTAGTCTGTTCTGTGTAGCTCATCCATTTATCTCAAAAGTTTCCTCTATGGAAAGTCAGATCTGCCTTACAAAGCCCTATAAGAGGCTAGCAATTACACTGATAAAGCAAGATGAAGGTGTTCGTGTTGATCCTTTGTTAGAAGTATTAACAATCCAGATTAGTTTGCTAAAATTCATCTGATGATCCTATGATTCCTAATTCCTATTCCTAAGTAATATTTTTTTTTTCCTTTAGAAAAACAAGCAAACAGATTTTACTCAGGTTTAATAGATACTACTGAAAGGTATAATAAATTTAAAAATAACTGAGATATCAAAATACAAGTCTTAGTTTGTATTCAAATACTCATGTGCTGAGTATGATGGCAAAAAGGCTAAAGCTATTACATGTATTTAGGGGAGATCTGTGATCATATTATAGAATGATAGTCAGAGAAAAGGGAACCAAAAGGCATTTGGTTTATAATAGATCACCAGTTTTTCTAAAACTCATATTAATAAGAAAACCTGACACATATGTTTAGATGGAAGCAACTGCTTTCCAGAGTAAAATATAACCATTAAATTCTATTAACCTGTTAGATTCTTTACAAGTTTCCCGTAAGCATCTTAATAAAAGTGACTTCATTCTAGTTGCTTAGTCCGGTTACTCTCCTGAATAACAGAAACTGGATAGATTCACAATCTACCCTTGTGCACCTCACAAGAAAGAAAGCAGATGATATAAATAAATAAATAAATCTATCTCATTACTCGTGAAGAATAGTTAACCCTACTGTAATAATTTTCCACCTTCTAGGATGCTATGTTTTACCCAACCAATGTGTTACAGACTGGAATAGACTAAAATATGCAATTTCATTTTTAAGTCACCATGACATATAAGAGTATAACAAGCAGCAGTACAAGAACAAGGAGATGGCAATAGTAAGCTCAATAGTTCTTTCCAGAGCTGTTACCATTTTCCAACTTACAATCATAGTCATCTCTCATCAACTGACCTGTGGATGCAGTCAGGATCCAAAGGACCAGGAACAATTATCGTTTAGACTTCTCAAGCCATAAATCAAAAATAAAAAATAGAAACTCAGAGTTTTAAGTACTCGTCTGACTGAAAAGTACACTCATTTAATTAACGGCAAAATCTGGAGGGATAAAAACAGCATATGGAAGACAGCAGTCTTAACTTTTTTTATATCCCCTTTCCATTTCCCAGTTCTCATTCAACCCTTGCACACATCAGAACTGCTTCTATGCACACAAGTATAAACAGTCTCCACAGGGCCATTTGAGGATTGCACAGGACGTTTCGTGCACACTCCTCAGTTTCCTCACATGTCCCAAATGTATTCTCTATGCAGACAGTCAACGGAAATCTTCATTTGCTGTTTCACATTGCTGCTCTTCAAATGGGAGTGTCAAGAATCGGGAAAAAAAGTCCTACAAATAATATTCCCAAATCACATACTGCACACTTCTCCTTAGTTACTGCTATTTGCGATACCATTGAAAACTCATTCAAGCCAAGTTCTATTAATTCCAGTACAGCTAGATATTTCTAAATCAATGAAATAGCAGAGCCTACTGGTTTTGAATGATTAATTATTCTCTTGTCCTGAAGTATAAAGAAATATCTGCTTTCTCAGAAAAAAATGGATTACTTCTATTCCCTTTCTCCATTCCAAATTTCCCTTCTTCTCTCCCCTTCTCACTCCCTCTCTACACAGACCTCCCAATACTCATGTCAACTTCTACTAAAGTATTTTGCAATGCACAGAACGAAATCACAATTGTCTCTTAACTTTCATCCAGTATGAAAATGGAAAATGAGAAAAACTGTGCACAAGAGTTGGAACAAGTGATTCAGACGCAGCTTATAAAGTTGGTAACATTTTTTTTCAAAATGCAACATGAATTACATAAAAAGAAGTGTTGAATTGTTTCATTAACCTTCACTAGCATCAGTCATTAATTACCTCACAAAGATAGTGCAGAGCAGCCAAATCAGATTACGAGCATTTTTTTTGTATATTTAAGATTCACTTTCTACAGTATAAGTAAGTGATACTCAGTGAAAGTAGAAATTCAAATGTATACAATATGTCACAATAAGCCATGTAAATGTCTACTCAGGAACTCCAGTTTTTTCTTTACATTTCTGTCTTGCAAGACATTCACCTTAATATTTTTTGCTCTTCTCTTTTACAAAAATGTGTTCTACCTACATTAGTATTTTTTTCCTTTTTTTCCCTGTTCTCAGATCTTCAACTCAGGACTTCAAATCATTGGCACTGTGCAATATGTAAGTTATCAGTAAAAAATGTATGGACATTTTTCTGTGTTTGAGACCTCCCATTGATTTTCCTAAATTATAAAACTATTCTGAGAAGGTAAGGAAGACTTCAGGACTTAAAACATCTGAAACTAAGAAAAGCTCTGAAGATTCTGCCTGACTCCTAACGTAACAAGTTCACTTTCTTGCAATTTTGTATATGGACCAAACAAAATTTTAAAGGCAGTCAGCAAGTTTAACAATATTCTACTCTCTTACTGAGTCTAGTAATTATTACCAAGATTTTTAGCCAGAGAAGTAACTCACATGTCTGTGAAATTGGAAAAAAAATAATAAAAAGTCAGCCACCAACTCTTAAGCAAAGAAATTCATGTTAGTTCTTATTTCAGGGCTTAGACATTCCATTAAACAAGCAATTTCAAGGCACTTAAGAAAACACAATTCCATAAATTAATGGAAATGCACTAACAAAGAACTGTATAAATTAATACTGTCCTGAGTCATAAAATGATATTAAAGGTTATAAATCTAGACCAAGTATGAAACATAATGGCAATTTCAAAAGGCAGCTACATATGGAATGGGATATATGTTTCAACTGATGACATCACCATAAAATAAATGTTGCACGTATCTGATACCAAATGTACTAGGTATCAGCAATGGACTGGAAGAATACCACGTACATAAAACAGATGTCTGAGCAGTAGTCATTTTTCTTAATGGTGCTTAAAAATTTCTGATGTCATCAGAAAGTTGTTATGAGCTGTGGGATTTACAGCTACGAGTCAGCCACTTTTCATCCTCAATGACTCAAAACACAAAAAAAGGAAGTTGCATTATGTTGCCGTGCACGTTCTGTTCATGCTATATCAACCCCTGTGAAACTGATCAATTACCTGATCAGGGCCAAGAAATGCATAACACACCAATATGATGAGCAGCAAAATGGCNACAGTTTACATCAAAAAACAGCATGTTTAAATCATTCCTTCTTTGCTCCAGCAGCAAATTTATCATGTACATTAAGGAGAGTTTCAGGAACAGCAGTGAACTTTCATTTTCCATGGATAGTCTGAAACAACCACTAATTCACTACTAGCTCACATGCTTGATCCTGATCCAGAACGCTATCTAATGCAACTCCACCTAGCACTGTAATATACTGAGACTGTACAGATATCTTCCCATCTTTATCTCTCTATGGGATTTTTCTTTTTTTATTTATAATGGTCTTATCCCACACATAGTGGGACTGATTTTCATCTGACTTTGCACCAGGCTGTTTAAAAGACTATAATCTTAACTTATTGAAAAGTAATTAGTACCACTATTAATTTTTGTTATGCTTAGTGTCACCAGTTTAAATGCCATAATTTCAATTTAGAATTAACAGAACAACATTGTCAGAAATTAGCATTAATTTATCCAGACTTTTCTCCCACAGTAATTCATACTGTAGAGCCTGGAATATTGAGAGCACAAGCGGTGTGTGTGTGTGCGCGCGCACGCACGTGTGTGTGTATCCTTGATCTTATTCAGCTCATTTACTTGGCAAAGTCTCCCAATTTCAAGGCCTGAAAGCTGAAGTCTACTTAAACAGAGAATGAATGCAGTGGGTAACGTGGCAAGTCAGGCATACATCTCCAATTAACGTCTCAGAGCCTAACTGTAGGGATTGCTTTGTTAATTCTGATATTCCCCATTGACTTTCCAGAGCATCTCTAACTGTTTCTATTAGTCTGTGGATATTTCTCTCAGTAGAAATCGTAAAAAATCAAATTTGTTTACACAAACAGATCTGTTTTATTTCAAGAATGTGTTTATTTCTGGAGTTTAAAAAATTGTCTTCATTTTATAGGGTGGAACTAAGGCACAGGGATCCTAGGATCCAGATCCCCAAAAATGTCTTGATACTTAATTGCTGCTGTAGAATCATAGCTATTTTCTAAGTATAGTGCATATATAGTGTTTTAAAAAATCATTCTAGATTCACAATGGAAACTGAAATGCATGAGCAGATACCAGTTTAATGGATGATGAGGAAACACACATAGTCCCCAGAACCTGAAATACCACCCAGATACCTCCACTGTTTCACTGCCGTAAATCACAGGAATATCTAGCCTCCATATTCTCTATGTAAGGAATAAGTGAGGAGTCTGCAAATTCGGTATGACTATGCAATTAAGACTATCTCTGAGCATGTGTTTGTATTTAGGTCCTAAATCTTACCTAAGCTTTTCCCTCAACCAAGATATAAGAAACTTCTCAAGATCATGCAGATAAGCTAGATCACAAGCTTGGAAAAAAAAAGAGACACATAGGAGACAACTCTTAAAAAAAGTAGTTAAATTGTATGTTTCAATTGTCATAGAACACCTGCCATATCAGCAGATATTTCAGATATATCACAGAATCACAGAATATCAGGGATTGGAGGAGACCTTGAAATATCATCTAGTCCAATCCCCCTGCCAGAGCGGGAACGCTTGGATCAGGTCACACAGGAATGCGTCCAGGCTGGTTTTGAATGTCTCCAGAGAAGGAGACACCACAACCTCTCCTTTTCTTTCTTTTTTTTTTTTTTGACTTTCTGAACTTTCTATATTTTAATGACAATCAAATTTTTGGATACAAGAGTAAGGATAGTCTTGAGTGTTATCATATTAAAACACGTCTTTGGGATTGCTGTTTTGAGTCAGCTAGTGTATTTGTTATGACAAGTTATGCTGTGGTTAGCAAGGCTATGTCTATGAAAATTGACAAAATACCAGCTTCCATCAGACAATTTATATATATAGCATTTGTCTGTGAAGCTGCGAACAGATCATGTATAATAGCTTTCCAAACTGAAAAGGTCAACTGAAAGTTACAAATTGAAAGGTCATTCCTGGTGGGACAAAAAGACTGAGAGAAGGTCAGCCACCTCTAATTAGAACATCTTCTTATTTCCAAATTACCTGGGATTTGTGTACTTCAATCATACTCTGAGAGCTTCCTTCTACTTTGTGCAAAAGTATAAGGAATATTTACATGAAGAACTGGATGAATGTGGACTGTAAAATAAGCTTGGATAAAAATTTATGAGATATAAACCTAGACATAGATCCAGGCATAAAAATTGATCATATAGCTGAGAATGAAAAGAAATTACATTCCAGCCTATTATAGTAACTTAGATTTAGCTAGATTTTCTGAAATTTGCTTCATTCTCTGAATACGTGGCACTCAGTACTGTTGGTGGTAAGACATTGGTTTAAATAGCCTTTTGTTTTGCTATGGTTTATACTGAAATATAACAAACCAACCAATATTCTTGAAAATCTTTTGGTCAGCTTGCAAAAGATAAGGCCCTATACTTGCACTAATATATGATCACTGTTGCTCCATGAAAGTCACAGACTATATTTTTTCCCTTCATTACAGTAGTACAGCTCCATTAACTATAGAAATCATTAAACAAACAGCAACAGTGAATCCGGTGATGCTGGACAGGATATAAATTAAACAAGAATTTGTCCTCCCAGCCTCTTTCTCCTCCTTTGATTTGCTTCTGGCAGGAAATCCCTGATTTTCTTTTGCTTCAAAATTTTACTTAAGTATGTTGATATTAACTGCACAACAAAGTTATTTTATGGTATATGACTATGAGCACAAAGACAAACTAAAAAAAAATAATTATTTAGAAGCTCGGAGATAAGTGATCGATTGATGTCTGGCAACACACTGAGAATTCTCAACCTTTTCCTTTCCTCTCTCAGTTTTTTGACTGAAATGGCAATAAATAAATAAAGTATACTGAGATGAACTAGACATCAGTATTAAAACTATTTTATTGTAAAGACTCTGATCTAATCAGAGGTGTATTTCCATTCCAAGTAAATAGAATTTGGTTTTTTTGGGGGGGGGGGTTNTCTACTAAAGTATTTTGCAATGCACAGAACGAAATCACAATTGTCTCTTAACTTTCATCCAGTATGAAAATGGAAAATGAGAAAAACTGTGCACAAGAGTTGGAACAAGTGATTCAGACGCAGCTTATAAAGTTGGTAACATTTTTTTTCAAAATGCAACATGAATTACATAAAAAGAAGTGTTGAATTGTTTCATTAACCTTCACTAGCATCAGTCATTAATTACCTCACAAAGATAGTGCAGAGCAGCCAAATCAGATTACGAGCATTTTTTTTGTATATTTAAGATTCACTTTCTACAGTATAAGTAAGTGATACTCAGTGAAAGTAGAAATTCAAATGTATACAATATGTCACAATAAGCCATGTAAATGTCTACTCAGGAACTCCAGTTTTTTCTTTACATTTCTGTCTTGCAAGACATTCACCTTAATATTTTTTGCTCTTCTCTTTTACAAAAATGTGTTCTACCTACATTAGTATTTTTTTCCTTTTTTTCCCTGTTCTCAGATCTTCAACTCAGGACTTCAAATCATTGGCACTGTGCAATATGTAAGTTATCAGTAAAAAATGTATGGACATTTTTCTGTGTTTGAGACCTCCCATTGATTTTCCTAAATTATAAAACTATTCTGAGAAGGTAAGGAAGACTTCAGGACTTAAAACATCTGAAACTAAGAAAAGCTCTGAAGATTCTGCCTGACTCCTAACGTAACAAGTTCACTTTCTTGCAATTTTGTATATGGACCAAACAAAATTTTAAAGGCAGTCAGCAAGTTTAACAATATTCTACTCTCTTACTGAGTCTAGTAATTATTACCAAGATTTTTAGCCAGAGAAGTAACTCACATGTCTGTGAAATTGGAAAAAAAATAATAAAAAGTCAGCCACCAACTCTTAAGCAAAGAAATTCATGTTAGTTCTTATTTCAGGGCTTAGACATTCCATTAAACAAGCAATTTCAAGGCACTTAAGAAAACACAATTCCATAAATTAATGGAAATGCACTAACAAAGAACTGTATAAATTAATACTGTCCTGAGTCATAAAATGATATTAAAGGTTATAAATCTAGACCAAGTATGAAACATAATGGCAATTTCAAAAGGCAGCTACATATGGAATGGGATATATGTTTCAACTGATGACATCACCATAAAATAAATGTTGCACGTATCTGATACCAAATGTACTAGGTATCAGCAATGGACTGGAAGAATACCACGTACATAAAACAGATGTCTGAGCAGTAGTCATTTTTCTTAATGGTGCTTAAAAATTTCTGATGTCATCAGAAAGTTGTTATGAGCTGTGGGATTTACAGCTACGAGTCAGCCACTTTTCATCCTCAATGACTCAAAACACAAAAAAAGGAAGTTGCATTATGTTGCCGTGCACGTTCTGTTCATGCTATATCAACCCCTGTGAAACTGATCAATTACCTGATCAGGGCCAAGAAATGCATAACACACCAATATGATGAGCAGCAAAATGGCGTTTAATCACACGTGGCATCCGTTTAAGTACACTCATGTTCTACTTCGTCTACACCCCCTAAAGGTGCATTGTCCAATTACCGAGCCAGGGGGCCACTATCCCGTGACATCCCGTAGCCTCGCTGTTGCCTAATACAACATTTCCCTCTCCCCCAAGCTCAATAAAGCATTGTCCCATTACAGCGCGAACGCAATTTTACACACATCTAAATCCATCTATCTAAGCCCTATACTAGTTACAATCTTTCGTGAATTCTATGATACCCTAAATGTCTATCAAAAGCAGTGTATATCATGCATTGCAAACAATTCTACAATTCTACAAATATCTTATAGAGCATGGAAGGCAAATCAAAAGCATACAAAGATTGCAAACCCTATTAAAGAAACTTAAGTAATTGTTTTAGCCATGACCCTATTCCCTCAAACAGTCCGTCCAGCCACTTCTCAAAAGGATCACTCTCTTCTTATCTCCTGCGTATGTTCTTGCATCCATCGCAGCCTCTTGTGTACAGATTCATTGTGGTCACTCAGGCTGAAGCAGCACATCCCTTTAACATCCTAACACCCATGGCCTTAAACTAACAAAAAGAAAATCTATAACAGTTAAAGTATTGCTGAATACATCCAGTAAGGCACAGAATACATAATATAGGGCAGATAAAAACTAAAAGTACCAGAACTATAGTTTTAAGTATCTGTGTGAACCATGGTGTGATTTCACCAAATAGTACCAGAAGCCAGTCACCGAATAGGTCCCTTGGTTGTTTATGTTCCAGCTTCGTCTTCGGTCTTCCCAGCAGCGGATTCTGTAGAGAGAGAGCTCTTTTCTTGTTTATTATAAGAATGCGAGAAATGATTAATTGTGTTATTTCTGAGATCCGGCTTAACTTTTCATGATGGGACCCATACAATTTTGCCTGTCTCTTCATGTTTCACTGCGGCGTATCCTCTTCCCCATACTAATATCCTCCAGCCTGTCTCCCATGTTCCGCTGTCCACTCTAACCTTAACCAGAGTACCCTCGCTTAAGATTTTGGGTTGCCAGTGTTTCTGCATGGGAGTTCGAATGCAATCTCCGCGTTCAAAATGATTCAAAGCGTACAGAGCTTTTGCCAGTATCTCCGCCTGTCTAGCCACAGGGATCCTGTACCTGTAACCCTCTCCTTCCCCAAGGACACGTATCTTGTCCTTGGGGAGGCGATTGGCACGCTATATGATTGCTTGCCCCTGAGAGTTGCCTGGAATACCTGAGATGTGAGATATACCCCACAGTGCTAGCCACTCTTGGGTTGAGCGTGAGATGAAACAGGACCCATTATCGGTTTTAATTTGTTTAGGTAAGCCCATTACCGCAATGGCAGCAGTCCAATGGTATTGTGCAGTGGACGAGTTAGTCTTGGCATGCTGCGTAGCTACGATGACAGTAGAGGAAGTGTCCACTGTAACTGCAAGCCAAGGACGGGGGGATAGACGTGGTTCCCATGTAAAATCCGTTTGCCAAATCTGTAGTGGTCCAAGGCCACGAGGATTAACTCCAGCCCCTATTACTGGTGCGGAATTACAGTGGGGACATGCCTGGATGACATCACGTGCTACAGATAAAGGAATAGAGCATGTCCTGGCTAGTGCACGGGCGCCTATAGAGATATAAGCTAGAGAGATATTAAGCCAACCAGTATGATTTGGAGCAAGCATCGTTAGCTTCCCTAAATAAGAAACACGGCCCTTGCTGCTGCACAGATCTCAGCAGCTAAAAGCCTATCTGCAAAGCTTTGAGCTTGAGCACCATACGCATTAGATTTACGATGTCGTGTAGGAGGAAAGGTCCCGGTGCGGTCAAAGCCTGTAGTGTGTTTAACGTCAGAGGCAATTTCAGGCCTCTCTTATCCATAAATTCCATCAGGTGCGTGACGCCTTTAGGGTCGAGGGGTACCCATTCGGGACCACGATCACTCACAATCACCGGCAATGCTTCCGGAACCATGTCCCTCCCCAAAGTTTCCGATCTAATCCGATTCCAGTCTGTCATTTGATCCCTCCCCTTCTACTTACTGGCCCCCCTCCTCTAGGGCCAGCCCATTCCTTCTCCCTTGCGCAATCGCTCTTATTATCATCCCTGGGAGTGGCCAGGGGCGGTGGGTTCCGCCACCTGTCCGTATTGGACAGATCTTTTGCCTGGCCCCTCCCTGGGTGGGCAGAAGGGCTGATCCTACTCATGTGGATCTCCGCCCCCTGGAATCCGAGCGCACTGACGCAATTTTGATAACGATACAGTGAACTGCTTGATGTGAACGGGGGATGCGTCTGCAAGGAATGGGGATGAGTAATGGCCTTGATCTTGTTGTTTTTCTTCTTTCGAACTAGGAGCGGTTGGCTCGGCCGGCGCCATTATGCTGTTATGCTCCGTCTCCTCTTGGCTCCTGCAGACAACAGCTCCCAAACCTCCTTCAGACCCCCCCGGGTCTGGCGGCTCGCCTCCACCAGTAAATCCCAGGATCTGTTGAGCCTCTGTTGATATCTTACCCTCCTCCCGGGCTGCTTTTAATGCCGCTAGTATCAGACTAAAAGTTTTTAACTCAGACCCACCCTTCTGAGCGCTCATAATATGTTGTGCGAGCACGGAGATGAGGTCATCCCATCTCCGGTGGTTGAGAATCCCCTGGGGGAATTTAACCTCCCCCTCCCGCTTTAATCGGGATATAACAGCGTGAATATCCTTCTTAGAAGGCACAGATTTGCCGCGATAGTCGTTAGAAAGCTGAAATATTACCTTAAGTAGCGATTCCATAGTAAAGATGCCGTTGCCTAAGAGAAGCCGCACCGAATCTACCTCGGTCTTCTACAAACGCATTCAAGTCTCAGCGCGCTGTAGGGTAAGCAAACCGTAACCCGGTTCTTCTATAAGCTGCCAGCAGCTGCAGGTAATTACATCGATTCCTGATCTTCCGCAGTTGCTCTGCCTTCTCCGCAGATTTCAGCAAACTGCAGGTACGCACTGATCTCCCGGTCTTCTGCAGCCGGATTTGCTGTCCCCGCAAACTTTCACGAACTGCAGGCTAAGCTAGCACCACACACCTGGTCTTCTACAGCACTCGCACTCTGCTGCAGGATAAATTTACCGTTTACCCGGTCTTCTGCTGCTGCTCTGCAGCTGCAGGATAAAAGCACCGTTCTAAATAAGCATAGTATTCAGTATAGCAGTATAGCAGTATAGCATTCTCGCAAAGGGCAAAAGACACAGCATTTCCTCACACGGGTGCACCAAATGTTGCCGTGCATGTTCTGTTCATGCTATATCAACCCCTGCGAAACTGATCAATTACCTGATCAGGGCCAAGAAATGCATAACACACCAATATGATGAGCAGCAAAATGGCGTTTAATCACACGTGGCATCCGTTTAAATACAATCATGATATACTTCGTCTAAACCCCTAAAGGTGCATTGTCCAATTACCGAGCCAGGGGGCCACTATCCCGTGACATCCCGTAGCCTTCACTGTCGCCTAATACAACAGCATTATATCTCATTAACCTTATCTAACCATAAAGGCATTGAAAATTCTCTGTAAAGAGAGGATAGAACTGCTGTAGTTTCAGGGTGGGGTTAAAGGATCAATCCCAACTCCAAAAGTGAGGCCGAGTACTGTACTGTTAACCCAGGCACTCTGACATTTGATAATCTGTCTTAGAACACTGCAGCTCACAGTCTTGGATAGAATCAATCTACAAGAGGCCACCACCAGGGCTAAATCCGAAAACAGTTCACATAACGTGCAATAGCAGCTGACTCGCTCCTTCTGTTCCTCATTTTGTCATAGTCTGTTTCATTTACTGACGCAGCAACCACTCTTAGGAGTGAAACTGAAGAATGGCTCCTTCACCTACAAGCAGCCCAGTGCTTCTGTCTGCTGCTTCTGCACCAATAAATCCCAAGGGAGAGGTTGAAAATTCCCAAACTGAATCATTTCATCTAGTTTCATAGGACTATTATAAGAAAAAAACATTCATTTATCACTTTTTCCTTTGCCTGTCTTTCATTTTTGTTCCTTTTTAGCCTACAAACAACAGTGGCTTACAAAGAGTTACATGCTTTTCTTTTTCCAAATGAGGTAACGCCAGACTGCAGACATATAATTAGTCTTCAGTACTAAGGCAGAAAGATACGAATAAATCCCTTAATAAAAATAAGTATTTCCAAAAAAGAAAAAGTAAGAAATGTGACCCGGATTGCTGAAGGAGAAGAGAGGGCACTTTAGAGCTCCCTATTGTTTAATAAGACAAGTAACCTAATTTCCTGAGAAGGTGTCCCTGTTGGAGAAGAAGTATCTTGAGCACCTGTGAGTTAATGAAGAGAACTGCTATGTGGGCTGGGTATCGCACGCATTCACAAAATATGCCATTTCTTTCAAAATACTTTCAAGTTTTAATACTGGAGCAGGTGTTTGGCTATGTAGACGAAGCATGTCCTTTGAACACACAGTCCCAGATTACTGTCATGTAAACACAACTGGATTCTCTGAAACAAGCTCATATTCACAGACCACTGGCTTAACTACTTGAGACGCTTGTCAGGGCGCAACAAATGTCTATGTCTCCTTACACAAGGGAGCTATGAGCCAAGTGGAGAAGCTGCCAAATCTGCTGTTTCTCAGATCACAAGAGTTCAATGATCTGGGAACCAATTTCTCATGTCTGAGGAAGGTACAGTAAGAGTGTTGGCTGGTGTGCCCTGTGCCCTAGTTAATGTACACCGATGGAGTTAAGAAGCCCTGAGTAAGGCAAAGAAAGAGACCATGGCCATATTCAATAAAAAGGTTTTTCTGTAATGTGGAATAATTTAAATTCATGAATGATGTATATTTTTCTCTGTGAAAATCAAAAGTGGAAAAGTTTCTCCCAAAACAATCATCAGAACTCAATAGGAATTGTAAAGATAGGCATAAATGAAAGGAAACTGTCTGTGACTGAGTCTAGGGACTGTTAGTTGAGGTAAACACACTAAAAATTGAAGTTTATGTGTCAGTTGTGGACATCCTTCCGGCAAGGGATCACTTCAACTTGTTTATGCAGGAGAATAGTTTCTCCACAAGCACACAAAAAAAACCCTGTAAAAAGTCTCTGCTATTGAATCCACTCACCTTCCCAACTGATCCAGCTTCCTTTAATTATATTGTGTGTTTTCCAGCTCATTGCCACCTTACACATCTCATTTCCACTGCAGAAGATGTGGCAGTTTTCCAGCAAATTGTAACAGGCTTCCTGTCCAAGTCATCCACTATTTATGTAGAGTCTCTTGCTAATTTAGATCCAACATGTTCAAGCACTATGAAACAGTGCCTTGATATTATCTGGTCAATGAATGACAAATACAAATGTGTTGAACAATACCTTCACCACTGTGCAGGTATTAGAATTTATTTCCCCAGGGAGGGAGTACAGGTACTGGTATGGCAGGAATTGATATCTATTCTTTATCAAAAGTCTCACTAGACTCTTTTCTTCCTTTTATGCAATCTCCAGAGATGTATTTTGCTTTGATTTCCAACAACTTGAAATACATTAAAATAGGGATGATTAGAAAATGTTTGACAGGATGTTTTTTTTCTTCATATAAGAATACTGACTTACTGAAACTGAAATATTGAAAGAGCAGAAAACTGCTATAAAAAAACAATCATAAAAGAACCTCAGATGTCACAGTGAATTGCTTTCTCTGTTGTGACAGGTGACCTACCTTGAGGTCAATTCCATTACCATTACTGCTACCAACCAACACTATTACCACAAGTTTAGGTGTCTGTATAACCTGACTTGAATTGTAGACTAATAATTAGTTCCTTAGATCCTGAGGCAAAAGTCTTAAACACTTTACTATAGAGTGAAATACAGTTTGAACCAGTGAATGCATGGTCTTGATAAGTAAAACTGTTTCTACAGAATAACTTCCTTTAACCTAGATGAAGAATATTGCCAGAGGAGTTACAGACTAAATGTCTCCTTTGGATCTTGCAGAGCAGGAATTTGAATTTTGATATTTCTCTGGAATATCCTGTAGTGATGCATTCATCAGTCTTAATTTTTTTTTTTTTACTCTGGACTCTACGATAGTGTTTTGCTTGTTTTCAGTGCAGTGGGTTTTCAGATGCTGCTGCTTTGATCTAACCTTTCCTTCCCCCCTCTCCCCCCGAACAATCACCTCCCTTTACTGAAGACATTTAAAAAAATCACTTTTTCTAAGTGGAATGAAAATAGATGCCTTTACATTAAAGGAAGCTTTAGTTTTCTAATGATTATTCCTGAGTCTGCATCTGAGGTGCTTCTGCCTGTTTTACACTTTTAAAATCTTTCATATATATATATATATATATATTTTGCTGTTTTGCTTTTTTATCACAAAGCATTAGCAACAAGAATACCATTTACAAGTATCAGTGATAATGATGAAATGAAACTCTCATGTCTGTATTAAATTTACAATGTCTAATTCAAGCTTGTTTGAGCCTGCGAAAGTTTAGTAGATTTTCAGAAATGTATGCAGTTTAGACAGAACCAGCCTCACCATTTTAAGGCTAGAATGTGGTTTTGTTGAAATTTAAAGGAAAACTCCTAATCTGTTAGAATTGTACTTTTGTTTTGTAAATGTAAGCTCAAAGCACATTACATTTTTCCTTTCTTCCCACTGTTCCCCTTATAAATAAAGGACAGACTAGTAATTCCGTTTCTGGATTGTTGGATTCATGTATAAAAGATGAGTATATTCAGTTTAGTGTAATGATATTTGCGAGTCATGTGAGAAGTCCATGGTGATCTCTTTACAAGGATGATATGTGAAGATATATCAGATTCCCCTGCATATCGGTATATACACAAATGCAGTCTGGGAAGTAACTTCAAGAACATCCATTGTCTGCTCCAGACAGTCCACATTTCTGCACGAGGTGCAGGTGATGCACACTGCACCTAGATAGAGCTGACTCAGCGTGACCTGAAATTGGCATTACTTCATGTGGACTAAAAATTGATTTGTTTCTCAGAAGGTAATCTCTTTCTAAATGGAGATCGCATGGTCACTACCTGAAAAGAAGAATGAATGGGAAGAGAAAAGAATGCAGAACAACAGTAGACCACTGATGCCAAACTAAGACAAGATGATTATGGAGCAGTGAAAAAATTCTAAGATAAAACAGAGGCCTATATGTTAGAAAAAAAAACAAAAAACCTATACCTAATAACACAAATGTTAGAAGAAGTCATTGGCTAAGCAGAATCCCACAGGACATACAAGAAGGCATCTTGACAACATTGCAGATAAACAACCATCAAACAAGAGAGGAGGTTGATCTCATTCAGAAGAGGAATAAGGAAAAAATCCACCCTCCCTAATTTTTTTGTTTTCTTGATAAAGCCTCACTGTCTACCCCTTACTTGTGTTAATGAGGCACAAAGCCCATGCATTAGGCTCTTTGTTGAAGCAAACATCCAGCAGCCAAGCCGACCAAAAGCATTTTATAGTTCTCTTCGTTTCAATAAGCCTTAAATTGTATTCAAGCTGCTTAAAGTCATTTTACAAAAGTTAAAAATTAGCAGTGATTCCTTTAAGTTCCAGATACAGTCTTGCCTTTTTCTCTGGGCATGAGGATCATAGCTAGCTCTAGAGATTGTATAACTGAAGAAACTGTTGCATTTGATATTTTGTTTGAAAGGCTCTGATCCAATGGTTTTACTCCGTTATGATTTTCCATTAGCATGGAAGGCATCTCAAGCACTCTAATAATTAATTCAGGGAAAAGGAGAACTATAAGATATGTTATAAAAGATGAATTAAGTAATTTTTTTTCCCTTCAGTCACTATCTCACACTGTAAGTTCAGCTAAATTTAATTAGTGTTACTGACATGGTAATTTGCTGTGTTACCCATCATGCTTTTCTGCTCTTTACAAAGAATTTCCTTTAGAAATTGCCATGACCCATATATGTGTATCATTTTGTCCCTTTGGCTAGCATTTGGTTTAAGTAATAGATTCAGTAGTAGAACTCCTGCAATTATTTCACTCCTATCTGGCTGAATACAGAAGCAATTTCAGGGTCTTTTTAAACATATGTTGCTGACTTTTTTAGTTCTGATGATATCTCATGGCTGCTTATCTACAAGAACTTAAAAATTGACAACTTAAACCATCCCTCCTTTATTCTGTGTTATGTATCTTCAATGGTCAGCTAGCTCTGAAGGATGAAAGCAAAATATTTAAAGCAGAGGCACATGAAGAAGGTAAAAGAACTAGGACAATACTGATTGTTCTTGAGGCTTAAGGAGAAATTCTGATTCTCCACATGGATTAGCAAAGCAACATGATTTAGAATGTGATCTACTAGTAAAGGGTATCAAAACATTCTAGCAAAAGTCTCTTAATTTTTCCACCAGATAGATGGAGTCTAAATTTCCTCATGTGGAATGTTTGTCTTCAAAGTATCAAAGTCAATGTTACAGATACAAATGAGTTCCACAGAAAGCTCTCATTCTGGGTTTGAAAGCTCCATTATCTATGCATTAAACATTTAGAAAGGCTAGGTTATTTGGAATTTACCAAAGTGCCTTTCACACAGTGAGTTCATTGGTGGTACTTCATCCTGCATCTTAACTAAGTATACTGCAATGTATCCTGATTTTTTTTGCTTTGGTTAGATTTTTTTTTTTTTTCCAATTTAAATGAATGCTCCTAATTCTGTAGATCTGCATTGATCTACAAAAACAACAACAATCATAATATAAATATCTAAAAGTATCTTGAAGAATAGCATGGACCAAAACATGGACTTTCACATTTGAAAGAGATAAGAGTGAAAATTCAATGGAATTGTTATATATGAATCATGGGGAATGTTTCAAGCTTTCAAACCTTCAGATTATTAGTGGAAATCTCTTAGAAATTTCCCTATATTTTCACATGTCACAGAATCACAAAATGGTTGAGGTTGGAATTGACTTTGTTCATCTGTTCCAATGCCTCTGCTCAAGCAGGAATACTTGACATAAGTTACTGAGAACTATGTCCAGACACACTTTGAATATCTCCAAGAAGGGAGACTCCACACTCCCTCTGGGCAGTCCAACCCTGGTCACACTCAATGTTTAGAAGTTCTTCCTCATGTTCAGATAGAACCTCCTACGTTAGTTTGTGCCCCTTGTTTCTTGTCTTGTCACTGGGCTTCACAGAAAGAGCCTGGCTCTGTCTTCCTTGCACTCTCCTTTCAGATATATATATACATACCTAAGATCCTCCCTGAGTTAGGGGTAGACGGGCTGAACAGTCTCAGCTCCCTCAGCCTTTCCTCATAGGAAAGTCCCTTAATTATATTCATGGTCCTTTGCTGGATTCTCTACAGTGTCTCTGTATCCATCACTCTGTGAAGTCCAGAACTGGACCCAGTTCTCCAGGTGAGGCCTCGCCAGTGCTGAATAAAGGGAAGAATCATCTTCCTTGATCCACTGGCAACACTCCTCCCAAAGTAGCCCAGTATACTATTTGCCACATTTTGTCCCAGTTCTCATAACAGTCCAAAAAAAAGAGATAATTTTCTATCCCACAGTTCCAACAGTCTCCACAGATTGGTACTCTTTTGACAACTTCTGTGGGAGAAAAGGGATTAAATAAGAACCTCATGAATCCCATATTGATAAAAATAACCTATATTTTGGTTTTTTTTTTTTTCTGCATAAATACAGTTTTCTTATCTGTAGATTGAGATTCAGGTAGTACAGATATTCCAAGAAGCTGGACAGATAAAGAGACAGAGATAAAAAAAATACTTTTTTTTTTTTTTTTTTAATGTAACATTTAAGTGAATTTGAGAAAAACATTGGCTTTCAAGAAGGCAAAAGTAAAATCACTTAATTTGAGCATAAATAATTTCTTTCAAAGTATGCTTACAACTTTAACAGAAACAGGCCTCTGATAACTGTTGAATTTGCTGAGAAAAGTAGAAAGAGCACAACTAGAGAGTGGTTTGGCCACTATAGAAGTATGTTATTTTTTTAATTTCTGTTATGTGGAACGAGCAACAAGCCTCCTCTTGTCCTCTTGTGTTGAGACTGTTTCCCCGTCATTTCCCTGCAGAGAGGCTAATTTCAAATCATTTTGAAAGAACTGTTCTGAAAACTAGGAAGTGGCAGAATCAACTTGTGCAACCCTTCTCAAGGACCCTGTGGAATCTCAGTCTCTGGAGTAGACTTTCCTGATCAAAGCTCTGAGCAAGCCAAGGACAGTCTTGATTATAGCAGGTTGTTGAATAAGATGACCTCTTGAGTGTTACTACCACACAGCATATTTTATAATTCTATAAAATCAAATTTGAACTCTAGTTCCTAAAAAAATTACAGAGAACTTTGGTTCCTAAAAAAATTACAGATAGAATAATTTTATATGTAATAGCAATGTGAGGCTGCACAGATAATTAAAATAATTATTATAAATATGGACCCACTGTGAAAACACAAAACAGCCTGCAGCAAACTATCAAACTTAATATACCTAGCATTAAAAAAAGCAGTTTTGGAATGTATCACATATTTCTCTTCCACACATCCTCCCTCCTTTTCCCTCAGTATGTAGCATAATTCAATCCAGTTGCTTTTGACAGCAACCTTTAAGGTGGTGATTCTTTGGAGGAATTAACTTTAAAAAAATAATTTCATTCTCCAGACATCTTAGCTTCAAGCGTTTGTCATTATTTAGTAAAGTAGTTGAAATGTTACCAGAAGATGTGAATCATAAGAGGATGAATGAATGCTAAATTTGCTCTGAGTTTGTGCTTATCCCAACATATAGAGAACTATAGATCTTTTTTAGTCTCTGTCGCTATATTCAACATTTGTCCATTAATATATGAACAACTCAATTAGTGGCTCTGCAGGGATCAGAGCATAGCCCTACTATCCACAATTTAATAGCTACCATACATCATCGAGATCTAATTCCCAGGTTGAGTAGGATGTAAATGGCAGTAGCCCACAGATACATTTTTTAAAAACTTGAAATCTTTGTGGCTTAATAGTCTACACGAAGCACACTTGTATAGTTCATCCTGAAATTTTTCCTATAATTCACACCTGGCATCATGCAGATTAATGCTGCTGTTTCATGGTTACATTATTTGATTTCTTGATACATCATTAACATGCCAGATAGAATTTGTTTGCATTATCAGAGATTCATTATGCCAGAAAAAATAATGGTCTAAGACTTGGAATGCTCTGTGCTTTATGTTCTCAGCATTCTTCAACACTACTGCTCTGTTGTCATATGCTCATTCCAGAAAAAGTTGTTGGCAGCTCACTCAAGATCATTCATATTCTTATTTAACCTCTTGGATCCAGGGCCACTCTGCTTTTTATTTTTAATTTAGTTTAGGGGAAATTTTAGTGTATGCTACACTACGTAGGAAAAATATAATAATTTCTTCATTCATTCTAAAGCACAGTCTACCAAATGCAACTCTGATTATTTGATTTAGGCTAGATGTCAATCATAATAATCAGTTCATATACAATGGAATGATTCTAGATGAGGATAATTATAGGCTGATCAGGAAGGATAAGGGTAGTCTGAGAAAAAGGCATCTGATATTCAAGTGCATATGAAGAAAAGGTGCATATGCAAAGCATAGGAAGTAAGCAAAACATCTTAGTCCTTTGAAGTAAACTGCAAAATTAGTATTAATTGCAGTAGGGGACCAGGCTTGTACTTCAACACAGATGGAAAAAAAGAGTGCTTTCCAGGTTCCCAAAGCCTTTTGTATAGGTGATGCTATTTGTTCACAGTGCCAACTAATTTTTCCTTATTTAAACTAATGATCCATAATTGCTTCAGGAATGGCACACCATGATGTGGGTTTTAGTGAGCAAATCTGAAAATGACTAGTTCAGTTTTTGGGTCCAGATTCTCACATAATTGTTATCTGGAATCCATGAGGCTAGAAGTAACTCAAGTGCTAAAACGTGGGGGGGTTTTTTGTTTTTTTTTTTTCTAGCTATGTATTATGTTATACTTTATATAATACCAGTCAGTTGTTTCTGACTGCACCTATGCAGCAGGATTTAAGACCTCTTCCACCCTCCAGAAGCCAAGCATGACCCCTTCATGTGACCTATTCCCTTTGAAAGTAACACCCCAATACTCATTAAGCTTTATGATGGAAATCAAATATGTGAACCAGGGGCTATTGCACCTTCTGCCCAGAGTCCAGTTTGGATCGAGAGACATTTTGAAACTGAAATATGGAAAAAAAAAAAAAAAAAAAATCCAATTTACATAGATTCTGATAAGACATTTTCCTTTGTGATTTTTTTTTTTTAAAGCATACTCTTTCCAAGACCGGTATCCCAGAATTCTCATTTGTGTCTTAGAAATATATCAAAAGGTGGTGACAAAAGCAAAGAAAAGCAAAATACATCTAAAATATTAACACTCCCTTTTTGAAAAAAAATGCACGTGTATTTTAAGGCCAGTAGTACTATTCCCAATGGAGAAGGCATTGTCTGGTTCAGACAACGGTCCTATCTTATATAGATAACCGGTCCTATCTTATTTAGCATATCAACAGGAAAACCTTCATTCGAGCCAACAAATGAACAAATAAGAACATTAATAATAATTGTAATAATATTGGTAGCAATTCATATCATATCAGTGTCAATGCTAATTTTCCAATCTATTTAAATGAGCGTACTAGGGTTTGTAGACAGCTTAGAAAGGGAAAATATACATCTTTTATCTACTTTAATTATACCACTTTTATACATTAAATATATATTTACTGTTGTGATTACTTATTCAAAATGTACAAATACAATTTTCCTATGAGAAAAGGCCCACGGAGCCTGCTCAAGTATTCTCAGTTTCACAATTGTTCTGAATTCAGGACACAGAAAATAAACATTCATTACATTTTAAGGGATAATTGCTACCAAATAATTTATGGCTACAAATTGCTACAGATAGTGCAGAGACTACAGATACTAATAACCTAGTAAATTAAAGCTAAATCTTCTGTGTGCCAGGTATCTTGCATAAGATAAATTGGATAATATCAGGCTGCTCACAAGGAGAAAAGATATAAACATTCTGTATGTATCGATGTATCCTCAGCTCAGCAGTTGCTGATTATTTATTGTGCATGTAAACAGATGCACCTAATCCTCTTATGAGAGCTATTCAGAGAGACTGAGAGGAAAAAATAAAAGCCACTATGCATAGCAGAGAAAAAGATAAAAAGCGCATCTTAAAAAATACTGATCGGCCTAAGCTCTTTTTTTACTTCAGTGCCTACTCAGTACCAGACACGCAAGCACATCTGCACAAAATATTATTCTGCCAACTTCCCCACTCTTTTTCTATATTATGCATCTTACTGTAACAGCTCAGATCATGAAGCAGCATCAATTTCTTTAATTGGAATAAAATACAAAGTCCTTCCTATTATTTTAAGGTCACATACTTATTGGAAGCTTGCCTGTAAATTCTGCATTCCAGCATAGAGTGAAATCTTGTAACTTGTATTACTGGTAATTATTATTGAAATTTGCATTATTGCAAAGAATATTTGTAGATGGACAATTTGAATTTGTTTCTTTATTCCAACTCATTTATAATTTTCCGCATCATAACTCTGAATACACTTCAGTGCTTCAGCAGTCTCCTTTCAAAAAGAGAAAAGACAATAAGACACCAACAGGAACTGCCTAATTCAACAGCAAAATTCTGCTGTCAATTACACTACTGTATAGTGCTATCCTGAACAAGAAGATAATATATATAAGACTTAGCCCAAACTTTTGAGATCTGGTTCAAATCACTCAAAACTGTTCTGTTGACTTCACTACTGACTCGTTTAATCTCACGTAGAGCGCCTACAACACCATACTCCACAGCTAAATGGGCTTTTTATAAGGGTATACAGTGACAGAATGAGGGGAAATAGATTTAAACTGGAACAGGCTAGATTTGGATGAAATTAGGAAAAAATTCTTTACTGTGATGGTGGTGAGACACTAGAACAGCTTGCAAAGCGAGGTTGTGGATTCTCCCTACCTGGAGGCATTCAAGGCCAGGCTGGATGGGGCTTTGTGCATTGACTGTGAGGATATGACTATAAATGTTATGAATGTTGTAATAAGTCTCCTTAAGATTCTTACTACACATTTCCTACACACTAAACTAGGAGTAATTCTTCTAATACAATTCTGTGTCTATCTTAGTTTATCTGAAGTCAAAATGTGCCATTCGACCTTTAGTGTCAGGCTTCTACTGAATTACAGAAGACTAAGGAGTATAACGTTCCATTAGAGATATGTGAAAAATTAATAAGCACAATGTCATTAATAAACAAGAGACTTTGGTAGCTATTTTTGCAAACAGTAATGTTCACAGTCTCCAAAACGAAGACATACATAGATGGCAGAGTCAACTTGCTCAGCTAGAAGAAGCATTTAAGGAATAGGGTGCTTTTTAGAAATAATAAAGAAAATGAAAGCAATTTCTGAAAAGTTAAAGGGAAAACATTCAACGTGAAAACACTCTAAGAGTGACAAAAACGAGAATGTGTTTTCTTTATGACACATGAGAATTTGTGATAGTTGGAAGTGTTTGAGTTCCAAATCAAAGACTTTTTAGCCATAAGTAAGTTATTTACTTAAGGGAGCACATTTCTTCCATTTTGACAAGAAAGATTAAATATTTACTGTTGATATAGTTTATGTCTTCATTAGCAACATAAATTGATAGATTTCTTACACCTATAGTCAGTTTAAGATTTTAACACACTAACTGAAGGGTCGTGTACAACCACCAAATCATACGTTGCTAAGTAACCACTCATTTATGAAAGAAATTACTTTAATAAACACATTAACAATCCAGTACATGCTCTTTAAAATTCTATAATTACTTGGCATAATTTCCTTCCTTTCTCCACAATGTTTAAAAGAGAGCTATTTTCATCTTTTTAAGAAATACTGTGTTGCCTCACTGGAAATGGTCTTCAAATCTCTTATCTCAGAATAAATAAGAGGGCCAGACACTGATATCATTGAAATATTATTCATTAATCCTTCCTGGTTCACCATGGTACAAGGAAGTTTTCATATACATGCAGTATTTTTTTTTTTTTGCATTATATGAAATAAAGCATTTGAGATATTTAGTATTGCATAAAAATCATTGAAGTATGCATTATAGAAAATGTTCTTTTCAAGGAGTTAGTCCTAGCAATGCAAAACCGGTAGTCTAGGAAACTCAGTCTATCACAGGAGAAAGTACATTCCTTTTCTGTGCCCTGATAATTCATGGTTTCATTAGACTTTTCAAAGTGTTGCTTGAACTAAGGAAACTTTAATTTGATGTAATTGTATAGTGCTTCCAGATACGGATTCATTTTATTTTTGAATTAGCACTGTATAGATGTAAACTGTAAGAAAGGATTCCAACACTGAGTAAATATGCCAGGTTATGTCTACTGTCAAACTTGAAACAATGTGTGAAAGGGACATTTTCACATCAGTCCTCTTTGTATTTATACATTTTATTCAGTATGCTTAAAAGCTCAGAGAAAGGCTTTCTAAGGAAATTCCGATTTCAAATACTTATGAACAAACCAGGATCTGAGTATGATTCCTCAGAAACATACTGACTGATGGCTCAGTTTAATCCAATCACTATTTAAATTTATTACTAACACAGCCCCACTTTCCCCTCTTCCTAAGGAGGTATTCTTGAATCATTTTATTGAGTGCAGGAAGTGTTCATGCTTGTGGCCAATGAAATGTCAGGAACATGCAGCCAGAGCCTGAGGGCAGAATCTGGCTGAGCTGAACTTCCATTATCGTGACTTGAATCCTAAAGTATGTAGAAGGATGGGGAGATATCTGTTGACAAAGAAGTCACCTTTGGAAAAGGCATGAATACTCCTAACATATAGCAATTATTAGAACGGTAAAAATGGTCAAAGAAGGGAAAAAAAAAATAAAAGAGAGAGAGAGAGCTTGCTCTAGATATATAAGAAACTTGATTCTTGGCTCTCAGTCTTCAGGTCAAAATTTATTTTTTTTCTATTAACATCTGTTCCCCACACACTCATGAAAAATATCATTTGCCCCTAAATGTCTTGGTGCTAGCTAGGAAACTGGAACACCTTTTATAGACTTTTCTTTTCTACAGAACTGCAATTCTGCCTGTGCTATCAAAGTGCATAAAGGATTAGAACAGGATGAAAACCAAGGGTTATTATCCCAAGTCAGTCGAGACAATCTAGTTTTTTGAGTGCTTCCAGGAATAGATTGAATTTAAAATCATATAGATTCAGCCAGGCTGCTGTTGAAGTTACTGCCTGCAGAATGGTGGCAAGGTAAAATTCACTCCTGTAGTCTGGATGGTAGAATGACTGATTATATTTTACCTGTTCTATCATCCCCATAGATACATCTTTTTCTCCCTGAAGCAGGGCTTATGTAGTAAAAAAATTTCCTTGTAGGAACTGTATACCATGGGCAAATTCTTCCCTTTACTGTTAGGCTCTATTGATGTTGCTGACCCCTCATCGACACTCACTTAGAACTCCAAGAAAGCAAATCTGCACCATTTATGAAAATAAACACAAATGCCAAATCTACTTTACACTAATCACTACCTTTAGCATAGTTCTTGTGCAAATCACAGTAAGCATTTGATAATCAAACTTAGACCTGAAAATAGATGATTTTGGAAACACAGTTTTCATGGTATATTTATTGCAGGAGTTCAAAAGTCAAATTAAAACAAACATAGTAATAAGCATTATTAATAATTTCATAATAGCATTTGAAATAATTTATCTAAAGGAAAAAACATTACAAATAAACTCAGAAGAGTTGCTAGATTATTACTCAGCTCTCACTGAAATCTAAATAGGACATTTGCACTTTGAAAAGCCAAACATCAGGCCACGTTTAGCTGGTAATTGTTACTGTTGCAATAGCCATCTCCTTTTGACCATCAGGCTTTTTCAAACAGTAAGAAACACACTTTATTCTGAAATAGTCAACCTATTAGCATTTCTTTAGATATACGGCTGTAATAGCAATTCAGGCACGATTTATATTAAGCCTAGTAATTTCTATCACTTCCTGGGGCTGTAGATTTATACACAACGTACATATTCACGCTCATTTAAAAAAATATATATATATTATTTTAAACAAATAACAGCAAATAGACTCTTTTCCTGAAAAAATGTAATTACTACGTGAACCAACATACCATGATCTGGCAAGGACAGAAAGGTTAAAGATATAGACATTATTCATCAGTAATAATCACAACTAAAACTTAGTTCATTACAGTGTAAAGAATGACTGTTGAATCTAGGTGAAATTTGTTAACATTTTGCAGACCTCCTTCATATATATAACTGTGAAGCTCGATCTTTACTTTCAAAATGATCAGAGCATAATGGTTCAATTATTAATTTTGAAATTATATTTGAGAATTGATGTCAGTTTAATTTTAAAGGAGAAAATAACTAAAGAAAAAAGCAATAAATTGACTCATGAAACAAAGCTTGAGAGCTTTTTGAATATTTATGCTTTTATGTTAAGCTAAAAAAGAAAACTTTTCATATCATATTATTCTATCCCTTCCATTTTTTTAATATCTATTTTTTAATTAAGCAATTGATTTACATCTGTCTAAATGTTTTGATCAGCTGAAATCTGGAGAAACTATGAAACCAAATTCTGATTCACTGGCTCTCCTACCTATAATCTCAGTGAAGACCTACCCAGTCACAGCAGATAAATTAGTGTGATGCTCTCCACATAAAATTAACAACAACAAAAAATAATTAAATGCTAATTCAGTTATTTTACTGCTTTGGTGAGAGGAATTGTCCTCTTTGATCTGCAACATACAGAGATTTATTTTGAACATCAAAGTAATCTATAAAAACTGAACAAGAAGATGATCAGTTACATATTTTCATGTCCTCTGAGGAGCAGAGTAGGAATCAGCAATGCAAATGACATAGGACGAAGGGACAGTCTGAACAAAAAAATGAATCCTCAAAGAATATAGCTGAACTTTGAATTCTGACTCAGTCTTTTGAGAGACCTTAAACCACATTACCTTCCATGGCTATACATTATTCTTTAACATAACTATAAATCTGACAGAAATCCACTGGCTGCCATGGACTTGCTCAGAATTTATGGTGATGTACATTCGGTTAGACTTTAGTCCCTGATATCTGCAGGTTTTTTTGTGACTATATGACAGACAATTTCAACAGATACACTGGGGTCAATATGACAGACTTTAATGCTCTTCCCATCCAAAGGAACCCAAAAGTAGGAAAAGAACTTCTGAGTCTCTCAGAACCCCCTCCAGCAGATTTCAATGACAGCACTGTACAGTCATCCCACACAGCTCTCTATGCAGCAATGTCATGAACCGGTGCAGAAAGCAACCATCTTTACTAAGGCATTCTACCTAGAAATCTTTAAGCGTGAACTAGTTTGATCCAAGCACAAAGAGAGAAGCTCTGAGGTAAAAATGCTGACCTGAACCATGTCTCAGCAGCAGTGCCATTTGATATTAAGGGCAAACTGACAGCGTTTATTCCATCTATCTGTAAAGGAGGACACTCTAAGAAAGATTCCTATAACACTGAAAAGTATAAGAATTCCCGGTGTTGGACAGATTTGTTTTCTTTGAACACAGAGAAAACAGTTTGTTTCAAATATCAAAATTTGGAGGTCTTAAGGCATATTTCAGTTGTGGCATAGTCTTTGGATTCAAACATAGTAGGATAACACAACATCATTTCATCTAACTACTTCTAAAGGAAATAATACTACTTTTTTTAGATTCAGATGTTCAAATTAACACTATTTAAAATTATTCATGTGCCCTTAATTGAATATTTTTTTGCTTGGAGAAAAGTGTTAAGTAGCATAGCAGAGCTGACAAATTCACAGAGAAGCTTATCGCAAGGGCACGATGTTCACATAGAAATATCCTGTGTTTTCTTCCTCTTAAGGATTACTTTTCAACTGATCCTCTTACGATTTCTAAAAAGCATCAAGTACCCAACAATTCCCACAGACAGATAAAGCTGATTGTGCAGCACTTGTGTAAATCAGGCTATTCATATGGATCTCTAAAAATAAAATGTTGCATGGTAGAAGAGATTTGCCTTTGTTTTTCTGGGAGAAGGAAGTTGTTTGACATTTTAGTCTCTCTAAAACTTCATAGAAAAATATCTTTGAGATACAAATAGCCCAAAAGCTTATGACAAAGGTCATTCACAAGAAAAGGTTAACAGAAATGTGTCAGTTTTGAATAATTTCCTTGGGTGGAGGACATGTATGATAAGTTGCAAAGACATCATACAAAAAATTATGCTGAAAAAAGAACTTTCCAACATCCATAGTGATATGATTCTTTCAGTTTATACTATACTTTTCTAAACATCAACGTCAAATTTAATTAATTCTGCTCTACTGAAAGAAAACATTTGAAATTATCTGAATATTTAAATATTTTTATTTCAAAGGGAATATCAAAGTGTTTTCTTCTCACTGTACAAGAAGAAGAAAACAAGTTAAGTGTGTTTCCCTAGAAAGAGGAAATCTGCTTCCCTCCTCGCTCTGCTACAGCTATATAAATATTAAAATCAATCTTAAATAATGTCTATACACAAACATAATGTAGAAGTTCTACAGAACCCTGTTCTTTGACAGCACTTCAAATAAATTTAGGGGCTTTTTTTTTTTATTAGTAAGGAGGCAGAATCTGAGTACTCATACTTTTCTCATTCAGTTTTTCATTATCTCTCATTAACATAGACATTCAAAATTTACTAAATTGAAATCTTTTTATCTAATTAAACATGTTAAATTATTAATATTGCAGAAATACCATTCAGAACAGGGAAACAGAGGCAGCTTACAGGACTTTATCAAATATATATATTTTACATATGTATGTTCATATAATATATATACAATACATATATATATATGAATCATTTCAGTTTTCGAGCACTTTTTGAATAGAATATTAGTAAAACTTATTTATTTTTAAGACAAAGAATAAGCCTTCAGTTATGCTCACTCTAGTGGAACTACCCTTAGAAATTGAAATAAATATTTTAATCGAGAAATTAGCACCAGTTCCAAAACACAGTACAAGTCAGTCTCAACTTGAACTTTGGATTGATACATCAAAATTCATGTATATGGAATAAATTTTGATTTTTAATATAATTTTAATTAATATCCATGCATTAATTTATTAAAGGATGAATAGAGGTTACTGGTAAATCTGGCAGTATAGGTCAATGGGTCTTATTCTATAAACAGAATTACTGCCTAGAATGACTGCCTTTGGTTGCCATATTTTAATCTCAGTTCTGGCAACCTACCACTCACTTCATCCACCTTGTGGTCCAGCAGTATAATACTTAATATCATTATGAAGAAGCCGTTATTGAATATCTTGGTAGAAACCTTACCTTTTGGAGAGTCTACAATGGGCATATTTTCAGACTTAAACTGAGTGGCTCACAGGGGCTGATGTCGTTTGGACTGCTGGCCACACTTCACTTGATGTTGAGTTTTTCACCAGCCAAAATCCTTCTCCTCAGGAGTGCTCTCAATCCATCTTTGTATAGGAGACTAATCAATCACATTTTCAAGAGGAACCAGTATTTATTTAAAATATAATTTTAAAATAAATGCTTATGAAGAATAGTAGGTTATACTTAAGTTAGTGCTGCATAGTACTGATATAACAAGGAAATTCACTTTTATGAAGGTTGCACACAGAGCAGTTTCTACTGGATTCACACAGTGCAGAATCAGGTCACTGATTAACACCACTAAGATGCTAACAGTGAACTTCAACTACTGACTTACTTAAAGCCAGAAAGGTGAAACAAAAATGCAACCAAATGAAATACTGTAAGGAAAATAATAATTGTAGATCCAAATATTCTTGCATCTAAAAGTTTTGCACAGGACAGTTCTCTAGGCTTCTGTCTCCGAGAAGCCAGATGTCTGTAGGCCAAGAGTAAAATTTCTCCTATCCTGAAACATACCGCTCATAAAGACTAAAGGTAATCTTAAAAACTAAGTTAAACCGACACCTAGCCATTCATGGCTAATACTATCAGAAAGGAGTTCTAGCTGAAAAACTGCACATAAAAAAGTCTTAAGAAAAATTTAAAAAAAATAAAAATAAAAAAATGTAAAGTTTTCTTTCTGTTCTCATTGGATGTAACAGTAGTTTCATAATCTACATTGTCATTGGCCTTGGAGGTGTTAGTTTTGATTCAAGAGTAGAGGAAACTGCAACAAAATTCAGGTATGTACCTATGTGTGTAGCACGTATTTTGCACTTCCTCCAGCTCATGTACTTATGCTCACCTCCTGTGGTGGGGCAATTGCACAGTACATGTAAGGGCCCTGGAGGCACAAGTATATTTTGATGTCTCAGCCATTCCCCCTGCTCCTATCATCATTATAAACCTATCCCAGGGCTCCACTTTAGCCTGTATCCGGTCTGAGCTGAAACATGGGCCAATATGGGGTCATACTTGGTGCTTAATTAAAGTCAAATTAATTAGGTACAAAGTTTTAACCAGCAGATTTGGTCTATTTCACCTTCAGTTTAAATGTGAACCTGGGCAAATGAATGAAAAGAAGATTCAGCACACAGAAAAAAAAGAGGGGTCAAAATTAATAGTTGTTTTGGCAAACTCAAAAAGTTGTAAAAAAGAAAAGCAATTGAGAAGTAAATGCATGGTGAAAGGAAGTGAGGAAAAGCACATTATTTACTTATGTGATTAACTGTGGCCTCCCTATTCACTGGGAAATTTTGTGAAACAATAAAAAAAAATGTTCCCAAGTCTGTTAAGTGCTAGCAAAAGATTTAGAATAACGTAAAATACGAAGCTCTTTCCTTCATGATTAATGCTAAATACAAAAAGTCACATCAAACCTCTCAAATTTTTTTCTTCATGGAATGAGTAGTGCATTCCATTGGAAAATCTACTCTACTCAGAATGTCAAAATGGACTTTTTAGATGTTTTTAAGCTGCCAAGATAAAGATGTCCTCATAAGTGTAGGTAAATGTCTGGGAAACGCATTTGGCAAAGAGGTGCTGTAATAGAAACACAAGCATAATTGAGACATTTAAGCTGCCCCAGTACAAGAAATATTCTCTGTACAGCTGTGCTTCCTGGAACCTTAAACACCAGAGGCTTCACTTTCATTTGCCTAATACCATGTGCCTGTTCATAATGATGCGTAAGAATTATACTGTTAATCTTTCCAATGTCAATTTCACAGAGAGTGGTCATCACATCTTCATTACATTCCTCCAGGTAAATCCACTTGGCAGGAAAATCCTACATCAAATAGGCAATGTGAGCAAGAACTGCATTTAGCTAATAGACTCTTTAGAGTCAAATACCACAGCATCTCCCCTGCAGGCAAGTTTCTCTATCACACAAACACACGTGCGTGAACTAGAGGACCTGAGTGACATTCTGTTCTATTTCTTCACAGAACAGCTGTGATTGAATAAGAACACTCAGGGTCATCTTGTCCAACTGCCTTTCTCAAGCACTTATACCTAGAGTCGGGTACCCAGGCCCATGTCCAGATGTCCTCTGAGTATCTCGAAGGAGGGAGATTCCACAGCCTCAGTAGGTAACCTACAAGTGCTCAAGCACTTGCAAAGTGTTTTCTGATGTTTAAACCTTCTGCGCTTCAAGTTATGCCCACATCCATGCCCAAAGGCATAATTAAAATGGAAAGTTGATGAAATGTTGGGGAAAATCATAGACAATTCCATCATTTGAACTGAAATGGTATTTTGACAACAGTCACAATTATCAGGAAAACCACTTATTCAAAAGCTTCAGTGACAGCATACCAGATTGTTTGAAGAACTCTACTTTTTTTTTTTTTTTTTTTTTTCATCAATAAAACAAGCATTTTGTTTTCTACCTGACTACTAGAGTCCAACAAGTGAGATTCCTACATGACACACATACTGCCATCAGCAGTGGAAGTGCTTTTCTGCCTCAGTTAAGACTCAGTGATCTGGGTCTGCAGACCTAATGGTGCAAATCTTTTGGGCACATGCCTGATCTCAAATATGTTGAACTAAACAGAATCACTCATTCACCTGAAATCCTTTAGAAACCAATGATAATGAACTGATATTATTAGTATTATTTTCTTCTTAAACATTAAAATGACTGGGATTTTTTGGGGGGTAGGAGGTGTTTGTTTGTTTTTCTGGTCAGATTCCAATCTGTTTTACTAACATTTCCCCTGCACTGCAATTTCATCCAATACTTCCATTAGTTTTTCCACTGAATTAGGGTATATTGCTGTGTCCCACCAAACTGCTCTTATTTTCTACCTGCAGAGGATATATTCCTGGTTCAGGATGAGATCACAAACATAACAATAGGTCTGCTTTGTCAGATTAAGATCTTGGTCGATAAGGTTTTCTTACATAGATATATGTAATATATGTATATACATATATGCATCACCAGTTGCCATTATACCCATTTTAAAGCATTCAGGATTTTCTAAATTTAGTCTGTCCTTTAAAAAAATTGTAAGTGATTAAATTTACACATACCTCACACATGTGACTGAGACATAACACAGCATAAGTGTGTCAGTTTATTTTCTGTCTTTTGTTTCAGTGACATCTTATAACAAAGCTCTCTTTGTTATACAAGAAAGCTTTTGAGAAATAGAAAATGGAAATGTGTGGAAAAAATTAACTAACTGACACTAACCTGGCAACCAACAAGCATCAACTGCACAGTACCAACACAAGCACTCAGCCTGACAACACTTATTTGCTGTCAGTCACTCAGAACTCCAAGAAGGCCTTACTAGACAGTTATACATAGCAGTTCTTAAACATTGCAGGGAAACAGTTTGTTGATAAAACCAGTTAGTTCTGAGACTGGGCAATTTCAAATAATAATAATAATAGTAAAAAGAGCGTGATCACTCATTGCTTTATAAAAATTTGTAGTAAGCAAATTTATTTTGCAATATATTCGATACCTACTAAACACATTATGAAGTTCCATGAAATTTAATTTTTATGAATGAATCATTTGTAAATTGAATACAATGCCATTTTTCCTTTATAACATTCCTTTATACATTACCATTTTTCCTTTATAAAAGTAATGCAATCAAACCAAATCATCACCTATGAGGAGTGATATTGATAATATTATTAGGCCGGTGTTTTTTTTTATTACATTTATTGCATTCAAGCTGAGATCAAGAAGTTAACTCCCAACTTGTTCCCCAGTTATTCATAATTTTAGCCTATTGACTGAGCTATAGATCAAGGCAGCCATTTCTTTCTGGCAAAAAAGAAAAGAGTCTTGCTTATTTCCTCATCATTGATTAATTCCAAGTGAAGTTAATGTTTAATAGCTGCACTGTTCCAGTACGTGTATATTTTGACCTTCCTGTTAAAATAAACATGTATTTCAATACCATTATCAATATCATTCGCTTGAAGAATCTTCCAGTATCTGAGGAGAAAAAAATGCGCCTCTATTTGCTAATAAATGATCTTTTTTAATCTTTACAAAAACAGGTTTTGTGCCTATGTAAATACAGCTTTATTCAAAAAGAATTTAGAAATTCCCATTGGTACGCAAAGAGAAAGAAAAGCCACTTCTACATACAAATAAGTAAAAAAAAAATAATAATGAAATTTATGTAGTAGTCCAAATTTTAGTATTAACACATACCCAAAACAGAAGCAGATATAAACTGCTTTGGCACCTCCAACTCTCAAATAAAATGAAACAGGTGACCTCTAGCACCCATCCTCACAATTCCACATAGCACCAACGTTTGGAACTAGCATTGCTCTTCAGCAGCTAGAACCGTTGCTTCCTCCAATGCTTGATGAAAACAGGTGAAAGCTCTCACAAGTGGGACTGTAATGCTAATGTCTTATGCTGCCAATGAGAGTCTGCCCTTGTTTGGAGAGAAGTATATGCAGTGACTTTGGAAGTTATCTAAAGACACAGAAACACCAGGATTTCCAAAAGTGACTTTAGATTTAAAACTCAAGATGTCTTGAGAAGACAGAAGTGAGACGATATTTTACCAGACATGATGAGAAAAATTTTGTTCTTAATCACAGAATAGGCCAGTCTTCCAGAAGTGAAACATACAGAGCAGAACACACCAAAATCTGTGGTAGTGTAAACCAGGTTCTAAGGATTTCTGAAATTATTATACCAGCTAAGAAGAAACCTGTCTCCCTCCTTTTTAGCTAGTCCAATACTGAAAGCACAGGTGGAAGCTGGAGAAGAAGCAAGTAAAATGTAGTGATGAATCCATTTCCTCTTGAAGCACTGAAGTAAGTTTACCAGCACACTTCACATCTCTTCCTAACAGCCATTACTTCCTCTCCAAGCCTGGAAGTAGTCACCTTGGGTGGGAATGAGAAAACCAGCCTTGCAGTCAGAGCAGGATGAAACATATTTCCAAGCTAGCAGAAATAAAGGTCCATTTCTGTAGATGTGAGCTTGGTCATTCCCTTTGTCTTACAGGAACTGGGTAAAAACAAACACAAACATCTCTAAAAACAATTAGAATAAGCACTACTTCTGAATTTCCACCCAGACATGTTTCCAGGTAAAGGTACATCACCATCATCAAGACATTTTCTTTTTGTGAATGAAACATTATAAATCTTTCACTCCTGATATATCACCATATTCTTAAGATCTGATAGTGATTGTTCCCATATTACAGATGGAAAATGATGCATAGCTACTGTGATTGACTTTGCCAAGGTCAGGAAATGATTTAGTGGCAGAGCTCAAAATAGCAAATTCCAAGTCCTCTGTTCTAACCATGAGTCAAAATTTCCTCCATCATACTATTGCCTCTGGGAGAAAAAAAGATACATATGATTTTTTAAGTTAAATCTGATGAAATCAAGTAAAATTCTTTACTCACACTTCTCTACAGTGGTTAGAAAACCTGCTGTTTTCTCTAGCTGTAATCATCATGTGGTATTTATTTCTGGCAGTATCTCAGTGTCTTCTGTCTCCTTTCCACTGACAAAGCCTTTATTTCTTATTATTACATTACTTATAATGTGCGTTGCCAGCCCACTCAGCATGCTTCTTAATTAATTACAAGTTGTAATACGTTTCTGGCAGCAGAGACAAAGAACTCTCCTGCTACTAACAAGAGATTAGCAATTTCTTTCATTAGCAATTGTAAAGAATATTCTATTATTATTAATATTTTCATTACAGTTATTATTATTATTTAACAGCAAGCTACATGTACTGGCAAGTTTAAGATGTCAGGCCTCATGTTTTCACAGTGAGTCCTGAGATAAAAGCATTTCAATGAAGGGTGAACATCCCTATATTTAATTCTATCTACTTAGATACATAGATGTATTCTTCATAGGGTTCTCTGAGCACTTAACTGCTGCATATTCTGTGAAGAGCATTTTATCAGACACCAATAGCTCCTTTCATTTCCAGAAAAATTTATGTCACACACACACAGGCACAGACACAGACCTACTCTTTTTTATTTTTTTAAAGAACTTTATAGTTTCTTTGCTCTATCTGTAAACTATTCATTCTTTGACAAATTCCAACATAAGCTTGCATTTTTCTGTATTTTGTCACCTTTGGGTCCTGTAAAAGGGAAGGCTGGATTTCAAAAGAGCCTTTGGAGAAGAGATCAAGTGGTCTCTTAATCTCACTACATAACAATGTAACTGAGGACAGATTTACAGTGGTATTTCTTCTAGTGACAGGAAAGTTTTTAGATCCAAATCAGTTCTGTGGTCCACCCAATGAAGCTTTCAGGTATAACAAACAGAACGACACGGAGGCAGGAAAAAGTGACTGGGAGAGGATTATAGTGACATAAACTGGTGCTAAAAGTAAAGAAAATGGTTTGAGTGCTTTTTCCTTTGAGAATAGCAGCTTGCCTGAGTTGCTTCAGAAGGCTGGGACATTTTTAAATACCTATCCTTTTGGCTTCAATATATTCTTAAGTGTTTTTACCTGCAATGACACAAGGAAGTCATTTTAAGGCATCTCACCTCAGTGCCCAGAATAAGCCTTAACTTATTACCTTCTATTTTTTTTTTACCTTTTCTATCATGGGAAGTAACTCATAACAGCAGGTAGACCACACCAGCATGGCTGGGATGGTTCTTGTCTTCTGCTATTTCTCCCAGTATTTTTATTAACATTTACTAGCCCTGTCGAAGCAGTTTAATTAAAATGCGAGGATCCAGAATATTGGCATTACCTGAAATCACCCAGACCGACATCAGTTTAGAAGCAGAAATAAATCCCATCATTTTCTCTCTTCTACTAGGTTGGTGAGCTGCAGTTGAGGTATGAGGCAGAAAGCAAATACAGTAACCATTTCGTTCATCCTAGCTATATATGCTCGTATGAGTTCAAAGCACAGATGCAGATATAAAAACCCTTACAATATAGAAACGTTCTGCAAATTATAAAAAAAAAATACAGCCTTCTTTGTCAGAATAACAACAAGTAGTAGTCACCCACAGAGTCTGTATGAAATTGTAATTCATTCTCAGAGCTGATCATAGCCATTTCTAAACTAAGTACTGTCTTTAAACAAATCCTAGGGAGAGAACTGCTACCTCGCATGTGTAGTAAGAGGCCATCCAGTACTCTGGTGTCAAAGGTTTCCCAGAGCTCTACTCAGCTGCAAAATTCCCTTCCACTCCTCAACAAAGACAGAACAAGGCATATTTGTTTAGTATTATGACACTAGATTCTACAAATTCTCATCACAATTACTCCCTGTTGTCATACATTCCTCTACTGAACCTAAAAGCAGCAGGTTTATTAGAAGTAAGAGACATATTTACAGAGCTGGATACAGACATAACAGGGATACTCTGCCTGTATAGTTTGCTGGTTGGACACAACATTTATGATCTGGAAACTGTACATTCACCCATAGCAACAGAGATACAAGCTTCATCTACATCTAGAAACACATGGAGTCTAGAATAGGAAAACTCTCAGTGTGACTATTGGCTGTTTTTATCAATTCTGCAGTAATAATTGAAATTTCAAACTGAATTTCTAGTAAACATAAGAAAATAAAAATACAATTATACAGAGCAAAACTTAATCTAGAGTATAACACACTGTATTGATTTGAAATGTCTGAGAAAACTGAACTCAATCTGAATGTGCAGTCAAGCTTTCTGCTAAGGCCATAGCATCTCTCAAATTGGTTATTATGATGTTTCTAGCTAGTCTTACTGTTTCCCTAACAATATGTAGATTCTTGTCCTCCAGATACAGATGTATTTCATTTGGCTTTTGTTTGGTTTTGTTTTTAGTAGGAAGATCTTGAACAAATCCATTTTAAAGTACTTTTACTTCTGAGCTTAGAGTAACTGAACCATCTCTCAGATGGGAGACATCACTGTTATTCAAATAAGAAACCCTCCCTTTTTCGTCCACCTACCACCTGTATTCAGAAGTATGACATCTTACTGCTCCACAAGATGGAAGTATATAGAGCAATTACACTTCCAGTAGCTTTTTAAAAACATCAGATAGCGTGATAACTCCCATTCTGCCTTTAAAAGTACATTTGATAAAATATTAACAAATAGCTGCACAAGGCCCTTCCAATTTCTGATATATCTATCTTTTCATTATTTTTTTGGAAAAACTGAGACACAGAGCATTACAGAGTCTTGCCTGAAGAGAGAAAGCAAGTCCAAGGGATCAGAAGAACCTGTAACCTAGTTTTTAAGTTTTGAGCTTCAGCATCAGCAACTTCCTTCTCTGTAATTTCACCAATTTATTATGAAATGTTACATTTCATACTGTGTTAATTGATGAAGCTTTAATTGATGAGATGGAAATCGTGATGATTAGCAGACACTGAAGTTTCTTAAATGGCTATTAATAGGAAGTTATTGATGATGATGATGATGATTTTGGATCCATCAGTTACTGTTGCAATCATCACAATCTTTTTTCAAAGTATGGAATCTGAGATAAAGGTCTCAAACAGACACCCAGTAGAGGGAGTGGGAACAGCATGATAGAAACAACTGTAAGAGAAACAAAACACTAAGGATACATGAGTGATATTGGATCTAATTCCAGGGTATCTGTCTTTTGTTTATTCACAAGGTTTAGATTTGATTGTCTATCTTTGGGTTCACGGGGGTAAGTATGAGAGCAAACCCTGAGATGCAGAATAATTTTCTATGCAGAAATCTGTATTAACGTCAGCTTATTAATTTTTTTGCTATACACAAAGCACTTAGGAAAAGACGGTTTGTAATTTCTGCAATAACAGTGAAGGCACGTCCAATCCATCTCATTATTCCTTCTAGTTAAGAGTAATTCATGCAAAATAATGGGTCAGTCTAACACCCATGAGCATCTTAGTGAGGATCTAGGAATAAGAGTTATAAGAGACTTCAGGAAATTTTTGCAAGAGAGGCTCCCTCACAGAATAAGCATTCTCCAGTGTTTTAAAGAGGGAAGAAGAAAAAAAAGAGTAATTGGAAAAACCTTACCTCTGTGAAGACGCACACAGAAAAACTAAAATGTTTTCTCAGTTTAATTCTCTCACAAAACACAATTTCTCTGGTATTTCAGGTAGATCATAGAATCATAGAATCACAGAATCATAGAATCGTGGAATGGCCTGGGTAGAAAAGGACCATAATGATCATCTAGTTCCAACTTCCCTGCTATGTGCAGGGTCACCAACTACTAGACCAGGCTGCCTGGAGCTACATCCAGCCTTAAATGCAGTGTCATCTACTTACTATGGGATCATTTTTGCATTCTGTTCCATTTGATCAAAATCATATTAATTTGTATGTAGCAATAACTCAATGAACATGATCTGTTACTGAAAAAAAACTATCTGCTTTCCATGAGAGGAGTTAGAAGCTAGTAGAGAAAGAAAAAGTAGGACAGCTTCTTTTGGTAGCACTAGGAACCCAAGACTCAGTGGACCGGATGACCTGTAAAAGTCCCTTCCAACTCAAACAATTCTATGATTCTATGATTTTGGAGTAGGATAGTGGACAAGAACCTCACCATCTGCTGTGGGAGATCCAGATATTACCTGTCACAGCATACACTCTTCAGGAACATTTCCAGTCACTCAACAGCCTGGACTCAGGAAAGACATAAGTCTCTTCTCAGTTTCATCATCATCTGCAAAAAGGGAATGGTAACACCTGCTCACCGTATACTGCATATTTGCTTCACTTTAAGAATTCATTAATCATTTAATGGCTACAAAGCATACAGGAGATGTTAACAAATATTCACAGCAATTCAGAGGTGTAAATTAGTGTTTGCTAATAGATTTTTCCCACTGTGCAACACTTCACTTACTGAAGTCTATCATTTAATGCTATTACAGCTGATAATTGAGTCAGTCTCACCAGGAGTGTTTGAGTGTTTTGCACAAGCTTCTTTGGGAGTCTTTTCATGCTGATATGCTATTTTGAATGTTGCTGTTGAGGTATTTTTTAATCTTTTTCTTTTTCTTTTTTTCTTACATAGTACTTAAATCACTTACTAAAGTCTATTTAAACTTAAAGGAAAAATTAGCCTGTGCTTCAGATTTTCTGTTTTCAAGTTTTCCTGGCATCAGAAACCTAAATTAAGAGAATACTTTGTCACATACATAATTTCCTTCTGTTCCTACCTTAGAAGTAGAAAGCAAACAAAAAGAGATGACTAATGCTATTTATTTTTTATTCAATCCATCTGTATTCGGTGATGGATGCATTAGAACATGACTATTCTCTCTTTTCACTACAAGATTAACCAAACTGATCATTGAAGCATTCTAATCTTCTCTTTATGCAGGAAAAAAAAAAGTGTAATTAATCCTTACAATTAGCAGCAGCTTCTTCAGTGGAGATTGAGGAATTCTTAGAATTTTTAGAACTACCCTGCAGTTTTTTAGAACAATTGGATCAAGCAACTAAAAGCTTCTTATTATGGAAGGTATTTGAATTTCAGTCTAAATGAAGGTTCGGAGGCTTTTTTTTTTTTTTTCAATTCCTTCATTTTTCTTGTGCATGCATTTAGAAAATGTCTTCTGCACTACGAATGCACAATTCATCAATATTTTGAATGTTTATGTGGTAAACCATCAAGACTATAGCTCATTAATGAAGAGAAGTAAACAAGTTAAAAGTGTTCTAAAATCTTAAATTAGTTAAGTCATTTTCCTATAATGCAAGTGTTTTGTGACGCTACAAGCTTAAGGTGCCACTATTCTCATGTTAAAACTCATCTTCTGGTCAGTTCTTCAGAGACCTCACAGTGAATCAGAGAGAGGAGCACATCTGTCTTTCCCCTGAAAAGAAAATAAACAGTTTATACATTTTTTGTAAGTCAGAAAATCTCCCCATTCTGCTTCATTATATTGCTCTTCAGATTGTTGTTTTGGTATAAGCAAGAGTGAATAGACAGTGTTGCTAGCAAATACTTTCTCATACTGAACTATGGGCTAGATCTTCTTGGATAATCCAGTTTTAAAAAACTTGCCTTAGACAATTCAGAGCATCTTTAATAGTCTCCAAGACAAATAAATGCTTGTTACTGATTCCAGTGTCAGACAATATTCTAATTATTGGTCTAAAACATCTAAAATAGTATAAAAACATCTAAAATAGTATAACCAACTAGCACAATTTGATTGCAAATCTCAAGCTATTCAGTGTTCAGTAGCTCTAGATACTTACATTTTAGTGGAGTAGATTTCTAACTTCTGGCCCTGAAATACACAACCAGTCCTCAATTTTCTGGAGGAAATGGACAGAAAAACAAACAAATCAACCAACAAACAAAACCTTGGAAACAAAAAGCAGAATGCACTTAGAAAGAACCAATTCATATATTCAGACCATATATTCAACCAATATGGTCTGAGGAAGTTAAAGTTTGGAGGGATAGATGATGCTTATGGTTTGTGATAGATAGATTTAACATTTTGGAACATTTAAATGTTGGCAATATTATGCTAGAGACACCAAAGCTCCTAGTGGTTGGCAGTAGCTCAAAATATCACTTAAAGTCAAAATATTGCTTTGCAGACCTTTTGCACTCATGTCTTCTGCAGCTCTTTAATACCCAGGCTATATTCTAACCTCGATTCCACCCTTGTCTTCTCTTCCTGTCCTCCCATGAATTATTTCACTCCTCTACTGACAAAATGTGTTTCCTATTCTTTTTTTTCAAAAACCATTTTCTTTCTATTTATTATGGATTATATACGTAATGTCAGCAGAAATCCCTTTTCTCTAGTCACATGACTGTGGCCATTAAAAATCATATGTTCCAGAGTACATAATGTACCTACATTGTTTCAACACGAAAATATCAATTGTACTTCAGGCGTATAATACAATCTGCTCAACAGTTTGAAGCCAAAAGACCTTGTTTCCAGGTATTCAGTGCCCACTATACCAATTACCTTCTGCCTCTTTTGTTGTTTATGTTGATTGTCCTCATCTGTCTAAATTACACGTGTGGCTATAAAGAAAATCCTGTCTGGATCCTAGCAGAGAATTTATTAACATCTATTAAAAAGACTTTTGCAAGAAAATCTGATGATACATATATAGCATCTCATGAACACCATTCAACATGTTCAGTGACCTAGACCACTCTAAAGCGTCTCAGTGCCTTGATAGTGGGAGTTGTCTGTAACTGACGATACTAAGGGGCTTCAGATAGTGTGCTGGGTCTGGCTGGGACAGAGTTCATTGTATTCACAATACGCTGAATGGAACTGTATTTTGAAGTAAAAGAATGTTGGTAACAGCAGTGTTTTCAATACTGCTGAAAAGTACTTACACAGCCTAAAGGGTTTCTCTTTTCCCCACTCTGCTCCCCTGCACTGAGTAGGCTAGGGGTCAGCAAGAAGCTGGGAGAGGACATCACTTGGACAGCTGACTCAAACTGAACCAAAAGATATTTCATGCCATGCAATGTCATGCTCAGCAATAAAAATTGAGGTGGGGGGAGAGTACACTGCTAGGCAGCTATTGCTTGGAGAGTGCTCAAGCATCAGTCTCCTCGTGGGAGTTGGTGAGCGATTATCTTCACATCACTCCTCTTTCTTTCAGTTATTAAACTGTTTTTGTCTTGACCCACAAGTTTTCTCATTTTTGTTCTTACAAACAGATCAAAATGTATAAGTGTAGTTCTTAGCTGCTCACCAGGGTCAACCCACCACAGTTATAATTGAGGGGCCAGGAAAAAAAAAAGAAATTAAGACCTTTCCTATCTTTACAAACAAACAAACAAATTTTCTCCACATCCAGTATTGTTCATAAATGCCCATACTGTCCCTCAGTAGTGTCCATTGATAAAATTACTTTACATATATACCTGAATTGAGGCCTGTAACTAGCAGTGTTCCCCTGGGGTCAGTGCTGGGTTTGGTCTTGCTCAAAAACTTTATCAGCGACATGGATGAAGGGATAGAGTCCACTCTCAGCAAGTTTGCTGATGATACAAAGCCGGGAGGATTGTCTGACACATCTGAAGGCTCTGCTACCACTCAACAAGATCTGGACAAACTGGAGAGTTAGGCAGGGAGGAACCTGACGAGGTTTAACAAGAGCAAGTGTAGAGTCTTGTACCTGTGGAGGAATAATCATGTGCATCAGTACAGGTTAGGGGATGACCTGCTGGAGAGAAGCTCTGTGGAGAAGGACCTGGGAGTCCTGGTGGAAAACAGGTTGGCCATGAGCCAGCAGCCTGCCCTTGTGACCAAGAAGGCCAATGGTATCCTGGGGTGTGCTAAAAAGAGTGTGAATAGCAGATCAAGGGAGGTTATCCTCCCCTCTACTTTGCCCTGGTGAGGCAACATTTAGACTACTGTGTCCAGTTCCGGGCTCTCCAAATCAAAAAAGACAGGGAACTTCTAGAAGGAGTCCAGCAGAAGGCCACAAAGGTGATGAAGGGCCTGGAGCATCTCCCATATGAGGAAAGGCTGAGTAACCTGGGTCTGCTCAGTCTAGAGAAAAGAAGACTGAGAGGGGATCTGATAAATGTTTATAAATATCTAAAAAGAGGTGGGAGGAAAATGGCTCTTCTCAGTGGAGTGTTGTGACAGGACAAAGAGTAATGACCAAAAACTTGAACACAGGAAGTTCCGCACAAATATGCAGAAGGACTTCTTTATGGTAAGGGTGATGGAGCACTGCAACAGGCTGTCCAGAGAGGCTGTGGAGTCTCCTTCTGTGGAGATACTCAAGATCTGGCTGGACGCCTACCTGTGCAACTTACTGTAGGGTACCTGCTTTAGCAGAGGGAGGTTGGACTTGATAATATCTTGAGGTCCGTTCCAACCCCTATGATTCGGTGAAAACAAACGCTGCCAGATTGGCTGCCCCAGACAAGGCAGCCAAAGTAAAGCAAATACTCATATGAAAACAGAGAAAGAATTTCTTCCAATATATGTGTTAACCTTCCTCTTTTTAAAGCTATTCAATCATAATACTGAAGGTTGAAGGACTTGATCAACCTTTAACCCTCCAACCCGGCCTCAGGTCCAGCACTCTATTGCCCACATCCTCATTGGAAGATTGTGCTCATCTAATAAACTATACCATGAGATCTGGTTCTCTGGTGCCTAAAATCTGTTATTATATTTTCTTGTCTTCCCTTACTTTTACACGCTGTGACTGATCAAATTCAGTATTCAGAGTTTCACACAGAATGAATAGCTTTTTATCTGTAAGATATCCCTAAGGTCTGCACTTTTATGTGGCTTTGGAAATCATTAACAACTCAGATGGGTTAATATCTCAACAGTCTATTCATTTGTGCCAAATGTCTCTTGGAAGAAGCGAAAAGAGGTGAAATGAGTCAGCAAGACCTAAGCAGGTCTACAAACTTAAAAGTCTTCTTTGTCTTTTTTTAACAAAAACAACAAAGGAATACTACTAGTATCATGAGGACTAAAAAAATATGTTTTTTTTCTTGCATAAAAATGAGGAATGGAATAATCCAGTTATTAATTATAAGAAGCTTTTTACATTCAAGCCTCTCTTGTCTCACATAATTCCACAACGGGTTTCAAACAAGAACACTTATTTGGAACCTACACATCAACATTTAAATGATACCAATAAGAGTACTATTACTAAATATTTATTTGTATAATATGCTTATCTATGGACATTTAAATTATCTTTCCCAAAAGCATATACCATCGAGTTTGTTCCAAACAAATTTACAGCAGTGTAGCTGTAGGTCTGCCTGGAAGTAGGTAAGAATAAACCCCAGAAAGTCAGTGTTGAGATGTCTAAATCATCATGCCTGTTGTGTTACTGTCAGATTTCTATAGCTTATTTAAGCAGCATTCTTTATCCTTAAATAATGTTGAGCAATTTCTTCTTTGTGTGCAATTCACTATTGTATTAAAATATTATTTCCTAAAAAGTAAGTGCGACTAATCCATTGAGAATGTTGCAATACTGTGGAATTAGATTGGGCATTAGCACAAGGAAATAGTGAGGACATTTTAATGAATACGTCATAGACACAAAATTTCATTTGCACATGGCTCTGTTCAAAGCAAAGAAGAAATGGGAAAAACACAGCTCTCATATAACAGCGAGATCACTCTGGAGACTAGATACTCCCTTCTAGAGTAAGGAGTGCCCCTCAGAGATCTGAGAGATCTGAGGTTTTGCAGAATATATATGACATTCTTCAAATTTTTTTTCTGTACTTTCTGTTCTGATTCTTGAAAGAGCTCTGTTGGCTTTTTTAATGGCAAAGACATATGATACAGGATAGTCATTCAGTCTGAGATTCTCATTCAGTAGTAATTATCGCTTTGTAATAATGTGTGCACTTCTCTGGGACAAATTTATCCAGAATTTTCTCTCCAGGACTCACTCTCAAATACATATAATTATATATATGTAATAATAATATACAGACAAGCAGTATGCCTTTGGTAATTGCAAAGCATCACATTAAATTATATAACCAAAATTTATGAGGATTCACATAACACTTTCACTCTAGCTCTGCACAAGACTACTGATATTCTCTTCATGTTTTTTTATTATCTTAATTTTTATTTTCTCAGTTAACTTTCTTCCTTCATTTCTATTATTTTCTAAGTTGTTTACTTTACAAATGTTCCTTATTCATTTGTTTGAAGAATGCCAACGGGTTATAAAAGAACAAAGTTGGGAAAGTTACATTGTCAGATGCTTTTGATTTAGCAAGAAGGTGCTTCATTTAATGAGAATGACTTCACTCAGAAAGCAGCAGGACAGACTGCAGCACCAGGAGGGAAAAGAGCTGTCAGTTATGGTGCAGGAGGTAACTGAAATGCTTCCCTTGTCTACCGGTAAGGCATTCTGCACATACAGTTCTGGGATAAGCAGAACCTAATTGCAGATAAATTTGCTCTTACTATGCCCCTAAACTCACTCTGGCTTTGGGGAGTCTGTTCAGGTGGGATTTCATTCCCGAAAATGCTTGAAATAGAGGTACACAAACAAAATTGCTCTGTTAAGCATACAGATATATTTTAATAACTCTTTCTAGATCTGTGTTGGACTCCTTGTACATATGAATACATACTTGTAAGAAGATACTATCTGCCCTCTTCTAAATGTGTTTTCACAGAGACAACACAAGCTTCTCTGATGGCCTCAGCTATGTCCTGTGGTGTGGCTGCTGGAACTGACTGGAAACAGCTGTGTCCAGAATGGGACAGGTCCTGATACCTTCTGTCACACAGAGGCCCCCCTGCAATCCTAACCCCAGGGCCAAGACATTATATACATAATGCATATATTTTATATATATACATAGTATATATAAAACATGAGTATTTGTGCATAAATAGAACTAACATTTACCCATCCAAGTGTTATACCTCTATAGAGCTGTTTCACCCATATGAACAAGCACCTATAGCTTGGACTGGCATCCTGGGGAAACACACACACTTCATATGCAGACAAAGACCTGTCATCATCACAAACTTCTAAAGGACTCATTCTCCTCAGTTCACAGCTCTGGTAAATGAAGTTGCTGCCACCATACCTTAAAATCTGTTTATTATCTTATGTACGTACTTTTCTTTTAAAAGGTGCTGTGGAGATAAAGAGGGTTATTCATGTGTCTTTCTCAGATAATTTCTTTTTTTTTTTTTCATTTTTTCTCAATACATTTTTAATTACTTGCTATTCCTCAAAGGCCAAAATTCAATATGTAAGAATGCTTTTCAAAAGATGAATCAACTTCTAATGTCAAATTCAATAAGCCTAGCTACCACATTCACATCCCATTACTATAGGAAGGGAAAAGGCAATGATGCCCCAAATTTCTACTATTTTCAGAAATGCTCCGAATTGAAAGTTAAGGAGAAGTTATTGAAGTGCTTAGAAACCAAATTGATGTTCAGAAAATGGACCTCACATAATGATTTTTTCATCCAGTTTATTTATTCTGAATTCAATAGCCATTAATACACTCTAAACTCCAGGGAACTGAAGGCACAAATGTAGTTATTTTCCCTATCATGTTTGCAGGGAAAAGCTGAATTTCAAGTTATCAGAAAGTAGCATAATTAGTTATTGTGCAGCTAGTGCTTCCTATAGCCTTGGTGCACTGTATGGCTACTGGCATGGCCCACAGTAAATTGTAGGGAGCATTTCTGTCTGGGAATTGCCATCTCCATAAGGCAGAGTTCCTCCTTGGGTTCCTCATAGCTCAGAAGATGTCTCCAACAGAAACAACCTCAGGAGGGCTTCAGCCCTGCGCAGTTACCTTGCTCTGTGGCTGACGACAACCCCAATCACTGACTGTAATCTCTTTTACAAGTAAGAACATCTGTTCAGTTTCAATACATCCCAGCCAATAAAGCTAGGCAAGCAACAAAAGAAAAAGTTCAAGATGAACTGAAATGGATGGTGGGGGGAGAAACTAAGGAAGGAGTTTTGATAAAATGAAGATTAATTATTTTAAAGGTAATACAGTCAATTCTGTTTTATTTCCAGAGTTAAGCCATTCGATTTAAAGATTGTTTTTTAAATAAAACAAGATCTAATTTTGAAAGGAAAGCTCAACCATTTGTTTTTTTTTCCCCTCTCTGTTTCCAAAATTAAATTGTTCAGGAAGAATTAAATTCTCTGTTCTTTAGACTATAAGAGATACATGTTGAATCATAAGCTTATAAATGTGCTTATCCTGGGACCAAGAGGATTTGTGAATAAAGCAAGTGCTGTTCTGCCAAAAAAACAAACTAGTAAACTCCACAGTCTTTAGAAATAGACACTTTAGGCACATAATTTAGAATGTGATGGATTTTTCGTTAGAGTTCTCTATTTCTTTCTTCTGTACGTACAAGGGGAAACTAGAGCATAGCTTACTCTCAAATGTCCATGTCCCATGCAGATTATAATCTAGTTGGTCTTATCATAGGTCCTTTGAAGTCTGACCATGGATTAGAAAGGTAAAATATACGTATATAAATATATGTATAAAATAAATATATGTATAAAAATACATGCCACTCTTCCGAACTAGGTATAAATTGCATTATCCATACTTTTTCTTTTGTAACTGTTTACTAAAGATATTTAGAAACCCTAAAACATTGTTTTTATTCTAGGAATTTGTAGGTGCTTCTTATGAAGAAATATGCTTCAGTTTTAATAAATTGGTTGTTTTTACATTTATCTTACAAAATGCAGATGATACTGTAGTTCATAAAAATAACACAAATGTAGTATATTTACTTCTTGATTATCTCAGTTGTGTTTTAAAGGACAATTCTGCTCTCAATTACACTTGTTTTAATTTGGACTAAAATCCACACTTCAAAAGCCAAATAGTAAATAACTTACTGTTCAAAAGTATAGATTTATAAACAGTAGTAGAATTCATTTTACTTACTAAAATGCAAATAGTAATTTATATCATTTGTGCGATATTTAAATGGCTTTGAAAGACTGGGGAAAGCAATCTGGGAAAGAATATAAAATATTATTATGAGCCTTAATGAACTATAAAAGAAAGATTAACAGAAATCAACATGGTTGGTATTATTAAAACACAGCTGTAGGAAAGGATGATGCTTATTTGCTAACACTTTTTGTCACTAAATGTTTAGTAGGGGAAGCGTGTAGTATATCTTCCAAGCAGAATTTGGTCCATCATTTTCACTTGAGTCACTTAACAATAGAAAAATATGCAAAAAAGTAGCAGGTGAAGTTTCTGAAAGCTGGAATTCATATGTGTGTAGAATACTTTCAAAAGGGAAGTGATAAAATAGCCATTGAGCTGCTAGGGACTAAAACCTGACAGACAAAAACAAAAAATTAGAACAGAATTGGCATACTGTCAGTATATGCTCTTATATGCCATTGAAATTTGTTTATCCGAGATTAGACACACTTGTATAGCCGAAACAACTTTGGAAAACTTTTGGTAATATGTTGTCATTTTATTTGCTTTTAAAAGTACTACATTTAAAAAGTAGCTGTTATTATATATAGTGTTCTCGATAATTTATACATACGTTGCTTTGTCTTACTAGTGTCATAAATATTATCTACAAATACATACTATCGCTTTTGGTTCCTAAACCAATGAAAGTTGACCATGTGCTAAAATCAGAGGAAGCCTGAACTGATAGTCTTACCAGGTAAGATAAGGAATTTGGGCTTTGACTTTCTGTGAGTCACTTATTTCCTAAAGTAAATCAGTTTTATCTCTAACTCCTGAGTGCTGATCAGTATTAACTGCTAGCCAAGCAGGACAATGCCTCCAAGAGGCCATCTTCTGGAAACTCTAGAAAGGAGCACTGTGCACTCGTGTGGTAGAACACACCCTTCCCAGAAGCAGACATACTTCCTGGAAGTAGAACTGGCAAGAACAGTGAAAGCAGGCTCTGATTGGGTCAGATGTAATAAAAGAATAAATGAAAAATCTTTCCTATTTGAAACACGCAGACAATTACTTTGAACATCTTCATAATACTATTTTAACATTTCAGCCATTATTTCACTAAAATCTCAAATAGATTGAGCTACTTACAGCTCTGGAAATGCTGCCCATAATATTGAACGTTTCTAATAGACAAATAAGACACATGAGAATAAATCAAAGTAAAATGTAAGGGACTCATTATGAATTGTCACCCACCTTATTCTTCTCCGTTTCTTGTCTCCCATTCCATCTCCCGTTCTTCCCCCCCAAAAAGTCTCTATTTCCTCACTGTAATACCAGACATTATGTAACACTTTCATCAACTCAAGACTAAAAGAACCATTACCACCCTTCACTTAATGGTATTTTGAAAAACATTTTCATTCTTCTCTTTTCTCTATGTATATAGGGAGAAAATAAAAGTAGATCCACTTAGAGAATTATAGAATCATTTGAGTCGGAAGGGACCTCTAAAGGCTGTCTAGTTCAGCTATCCTGCAATCATCTTCATAGCCATTTTTTATGAATCCTTAAAATTAAGAAGCTTTTGAAAATGGAGAAATGTTTTAAACTTAGCAAACTATTTTGACATTTTCTGCTTGCAACTGACTTGTCAAAATAAATAAAGTTGCTACGCATAACTTCTTAAATTTTTACTTTTTTATGAATGGTTATTTACAGTTTCTGGGTTCAATTTCCCTGCTTGGTACTTTATAGCATCATGAGTTTAACAAATTCAGCAGGTGAAGTCATAATCTTCGTGAATACATAACTTTGTCATTTATAATCCATCAGCATAATTGTTATCAATACCTTAATGACGTGAAGCTGAGGCATAGAGATACAAATATTAAAACTGTCGAGTAGTTATCAGTGTCCAGTTTGTCAGATCTGGGAATCAGATATTTGATATTTATTAAGTACTGATACATAATGTGCCAAGAAAAGAGAAAAGAAGGAGAACAGGAAGAATAAAAGGGAAGCAGAAAAGATAAAGGGAAAGGGGGAACAGAGAGACTAGGGCACGGGAAGAGGAAGAGGTAAGAGGACAGAGTGGGGGAGGATTGCTGGGAAGGGGAGAGGTAATTTTATTGTAATTAATTACATCCTGACCACAATACGGGTAACTGAAAGTCCTAGAAGCAGAAGTGTCAATAACCTTAATATAGCTAGTACTACCAATCCAGAAGTATCCAAAGCTGAACTATATTTTAAACGTGGGTTTAATTGTTAAAAATGCTGACATTTATGAAGTATGTAAATTGATATCTAATTAACTTGCTTCAGCTATCCTGTTAAATGCCAATTAAATATATTAACATTTATCACAATTTTAATGTATCAAAAAGAATTTAACTTTACATTTATTGCCATTGTAATTTTTACTTAATTACATGGCCAGCTGATTTATCATTTACATAATTATTCAGCCTTTGTCTATATTCTCTTAAACAATCAAATTTGTATTGTACTGTCTACAGCAATTGATCTTTCTCTCTGTACAATTCTGTACCTTTATCAAGATATCTGCTACTAAGACAAAAATTGAAAGTAGAATGGGAAATGGGATTTTTACTGAGCTCAAGGATGCTGGTATGAAAACAGAAATTTCCCAAGCATTGGACATAGTCCTGTAATGTTGATTATTTCATGTAAACAGTCTGAAAAATTAGTGAAGGCAGATGTTGGTGGAGATTAATGTTAAAGTACTGTTAATTCATTTATCACTCTGTTATACATTAGAAAGAGGAAAAAAAAAAGCTGAGTTTCTAATATGAGCTGGACTCTGTTGCATTTAAGAATAAGAATGTCCCACAGTTGGAGGACTGAAATCAATAAAAAAAATGACTAAATAAATAAAAAAAATACTGTTCCTCATGGAAAAAAAAAATGGGTAAAGAACATTTTTCCACCTATTCAGATAGACATGTGCATGTGCTATAACAATGGTACTTAAATAAGTCTCATGGTTGAGGTAAAGTTTTGGAACTTGAATGCACAAGTGATTCCATGTAGCCAGAGCACTTCAGAAGTCATGTGCCATTGAAAAATGTAGGCAACAAAAAGTTGTAATTTCACGTACACACGCACATATAGGGGGAAAANAAAAATCTTATTCTTGTTTCCATTCTTCCCTTTCTACTGCTTTTCCCAGCTGGGAATTCAGAAACAGCCTGCCAGACCGTCTTTCAGCTGTCATTCAATGTTACATGTTCAAATTGCAAAATAGAGCAGCTCTGACTTTGTTTTATATTCCAAAACTTTCCCAAATTACAAGCATATCTCAAGGGCAATGATAGCCCAATATTTGAACTCACTGAATTTAAACATAAATTAGTTAGGGTTCATCCAAAGGATTCAGATCCATATACAGTGTAAACATCACTATCAGTTCCATTTTATGGATAAGACCTGAGGTCTGGGTAAAAAATGTAATCATAAGCACCTGACATGTTTTGAACATCTTTTTTTGTGTCCTTTTAAAAAGTAAAATTGATTTTGGGGTGTATTTTTGACAGTTCAGCTTCAAATTTCTACTTGTATTCTTGGAAACTTCATGGTGTACAACAGCCAATCCTTGAATAAAAAATATTCTTATTCAAACTATCTGCACAATGACAGCAGGACTGCTGCTTTCATCTGCGGATCTTTGTAATCCCTTTTCTCAGTGTCACCAAAAGCAGGTGGTAACCAGCCCAGACCAACACTCTACTGTGCACTGAAGGCATGCAGAGTCCTGGGAAACCAAAAGGGTTTGTTTTCAGGCAGTAACATTTGGAGCCAATGCCGGATGAAGAGGAGAAGCAATTTAAGCATAACTCTTTTTTTAAAAAATATATAAATAGGAAAAAAATTGTTTCCGGCTTCAAATTGACCCTTATAAAATCAATAGTGTAGTGGTAAATGATCATTTTAAGAGCCCTGGAAAGAAAAACACCTGTAAAGCTCTGAGTGAAAGAAGTAGACTTTTTTCTTCTTCCTAAATGTATTAAACAACTTTAATGAAACATTCCAGTGCTCTCCTTTAAAGTTACGCTTTTAGTTACATTAAGCTTATAAGACAGTTATAAACTCCAGTTCAGAATCATCATCAGTAGTTCCCCTCAAAAACACTACAATCTCTAGAGAGGCTGTACAAACGCAAATTGCTAGATATTTGGGGAAAAGTACAAAAGAAGGTAAGACTGACTTTTCCAGTGGTTTTCATCGTCCAGTGACAGTCTAAAAACAATTAGAAAAAAAATCAGAGGACTCAGTAGAACTGAGGTAGACATAGATTACATCTTTCTCACAAGTATTCAGGATGATACACAAGGCTGTAGATTCATTCATAGGTTGACTGGGTCCGGCACCACCTACCTTTAGTCTTTACTCTGACCTCTCACCTGCCTTACATCCTAGTTACATATCCACAGGACACCCAGAGAAGTTGCCCTTCCAAAGAGGAAGAAACATCAGTCAATTACAATTACTTGATTCACAGATTTTGTTTTCTGTCCATGGAACTATAAGTCACAAAAAAAATAGTAGCTGGGTTACCACATTCAGAGGCATCCTCTGTCCTTTCTCTACATCTGTCTACTTTGCACATAATAAAATGTATGCCTATGGAGGACCTGCATAAATCTGCTCTTCTTTCTCCCCAACTTGATATGCTCAGCATCTGCTGCCCTCTTGTGTCTAGTGTAATATTGTTCACAATAAACTGCAGGTAATCCATCCAGTTAAACGCTGCTCTCGGAAGCACCCATGCAGGTAATCCTGTGGGTAGCAAAAGGTTCTTTAAAAGATCCTGTATGGTCCAACGGGTAAACGAATAATGTCATGTATAATTCAAATCTAAGGAACAATTTAGAGACTGCCTAAATGATTAACTAGGAATTAACCTCTTACTATTTAGGAAAATGTCTTTGAATCTTCTAAAACCACACACTGGGACATCTCTTTCTCTTCTCAAGTTGTGGAGGACAGTTCCGCATAGGCAGAGAAAACATGGAACTATGGGAAGTAAAACAAAACTCTCACATTAAAACGTAATGAAATAAACATAAGGAAAATATTCAGCTAAGAACTCCTTTGCTCCTATTTCTTCTGCAATTTGTGATGCAAATATTTGTCCTATTTAATGTGGTTTCAGCGTCAAAAAGACCAGCACCTTTGACAGGCAAACTTCAAAGACACTGATAACTTTAAAATTAAATAGAGGCTCTTTTCTACTTCTGTTTCAGCAAGTTCAGACTATCTTTTCTGTCATTAATCATTATTACTTTTAAATGATGCTTGAAAAATATTGAGAATATTTAAGATTATATCTAGGAAATATTTACATCGTTTTACTGAGGAACTCTGTCAAATGACCAGAAGCTTTAAAAGGTTTCTATTGGTATGGCCTTTTCATGCTCACAAACATTGATCCATTTTTTTATAACACATGACAGCTTGGGTCAGCATTAATGCATTCATAGGACCTGCTGTCTTAAATGATGTTTGTCAGCCTTCCTGGCAGCTAAAGGAAACAACTGGCACTAACTTCAAAGCAAATAATATATATTATTTTAGTTCTTCACAGTAAATGGCAATTAGCAGGGATGTAGAAAGCATGGAGTAGACCACTCTCCCCATGGGCTGTGATATTCTCTACTAATACTTCAAATGCTTCTCCCAGCACTAGTGTATGTCTTTATGACTTCACCATATTGTCTAAGTTTAATTTGTTATATTTCAGTCATAGAAGTTTCAGAATACAAACACTTCGATGCAAAGAAGAGAGAATAATTTTCCTAGAAGAACTTGCTATTTTCAATTTTTGTTCTTTTCCTTTCCTTCGATAGAGTTTCTCTACAATTGGCAATTAACCTCTGAAACCCCTCTCAGCTGACATCTTCCATCCAACAGCACTATCTTTGAAAGAGTTAAGAGTTAATCACACAAGGAGAACGAAGGGAAGAAACGCCCTCTCTGAGGTTACTGAAACAATTGACTGTGTGAGTAATTAAAAGTTCTGATGTGCACCAATGTTACGACTGGTTCGGTGGAATGTGTCAGGACTTCAACATAGGATCTTTTTCTTCAGCATTTCACATGCAGAGTTTGAATAAGGTCACTGACTTCCACAGTCATTTTTGATCTGCATCCTGGAACCAGCAAAGTCACAAAAAGCCTCTACAGAGTGCAAGTTGCCAGCAAAAACCTTCGAAAAGTTCAAAAACAAACTAAAAAAAGGAATGACCAGGCTACAACCGTTCAGCAAGGAGTAGAATATACAATCTATATTCTTTCAAGAGTTTAGTTTATTAAACATTTTTTAGAATGCCTTGCTTCATCTATTCATTGTGACAAGGCAACAAAGAAACAAACAGAGCTAGTAAATCACTGTTCCTACCATATTTGTTTTCTCTTTCTACTAGGTTTTATTGATCTAATCCCATAGACAGTCATGCAGACTAATTTTTTTTGAGTTAATCTGCAATTGTGGGAAATGAAGAAACCTTATTTAAGGGGAAGTTGCTCCTTTTTCAAACTTTTTTGAATGGAACAGCACATCAAAAATTATTTACATCAAATCACACACAAAAAAAAAATCATTCTCAGCCTTGAAATTTCTTTCAAGAGAAATGAAGGACGTTTTAAAGCAGTCACCTGGAATTTAAATAAAATGTTCAAATACGTAAATGCAATGAGAAAAGAACCCCTTTTATTCCTGAAACAATTTGAAAAACATGCAATGAATTTACAAAACCTTTCTGAAAAAATGCCCAACAGTGTTTTTTTTTCCATCCAGATTTTCAGTTTAAATATCTCAACTTTCTAGATCTTCATGGAGAATTCTAGTACTACCATTGACTTATAAACCTCCTATCTGGTCACCAACTGCTTCCAAACAGGTCATTTTTCATCCTTACCCGAAATATTCTGTTTTTAAAAAGCTTTTAATAATATCTTTGTCCAGTTGCATCTCTACACTGACATGTTTGCAGAAAAAGAGGTTCAGAGAGTCAAAACATAATCACTCTTCTGAAACAGTTCTGTCATGGGACCTCTTGGCAAACAGACAAAAACTAGACTACTACTTCACAATTTGGAGATTGCTACTGATGGTTGGACTTGAATAAGGCTTTGTGCATGGATACAATTAAATACATCTAATTCTCGCCTCCATATATATAGCCTAATCCATCACAGAAGCTTGAAGACTGGTTTCCTAAGGGCCTGATCTTGCCATTTACCAATGATCTACCAAAGTGGCACTAGGAAACAAGTTGTTACCAGATATCCAGCATGCATGAGAGAAACTTCCAATATTCACCTTATTTACTACACACCAGAAAAATCCATAAAAGAAGAGAATGACTATGAAACAAACTCTGGCCAGCATTTATCCAACAGTTGAGGTATTTATAGTATTTTGTTCTTTTCCACACCCCTACATCAATTCTCTGTTGTCCAGTAAAGGCTGAGGTCACACTGAAGTTTTTATCTTATGGTAAGCATTCACAAGCTCTTTTCTCTGTACAGACATCTTTTTACAAGAGGTATAGAAAAACAGCATTTGAGGATTGACAACCCTGTGTCTGATTGAGTTGAACTGATTTCACATTCAACAAAGAGAAAGATGAGAGTGTCATATGGACAAATACATAAATAAATTCTTTCCACATGGTATCTTAAACTCTGTTTCCTTAAGAAGGTAGAATAAGATACTGCAGAGGCTGAATGGAGCAACTGACAGTGTATCAATATGAACCAAGTTAAAATGCATAGAGCAATATTAACTTTATATTTAGCTCACCTGAGAGCTACTGACATCACAAGAATACAAAGAGATTCCCATCAGCATAAAACACTGTCAAAGTACAATGCAATGATTTCAATGCCTGGTTTAATGGTGTAGGAGAAGAATCAGGCTCCACTCTCAATTCCCTCATATTCTGACTGTCAATTATAGAGCAACAACTTAACTGAAATGGAAGAGGAAAACAATTCTTCTCCATATCATAGAGATTAATAGATATTTTACTGAAGTACAGTTAGCAGTTGCATTCTGAGGAAGCATAAACTAGCATAGCGCTGACTTAGTGGAGCTGCACTACTCTGCACTTGAATCTAGTTCATGTTTAGAAATAACCACTGTAATTGCAGCAGATTCTTCTGGAATGGATTTTGCCTTTACAGCTCATAGCAAGTGAAATGTCATTAGTCACATCATATCACCAAGACTAATCAGTATCTCTGAATATTCTCTGCACTACATCCTGGAAATTATACTCATTTATCTTCTGGCAAATATTTACCAAATCCATACAACACACCTTCATAAACACTTGTCTGCTTCTCATTGGAAAGGTAACCCCTTGCATATGGTAATAACATCTCTTGAATTAATCCTCTATAAACAAAATGATTTATAATTATGCAAAGCTATAATTATGCCATGCTCCCTGCAAATTTGCACATGGGTGAAGAGTGGCTCAGGGGTTCACTAGAGTGGAACCCCTCGTACCACTGCAGTATGCTAATTAGGCTCATGAGAAGTTCACAGTAATGATTCTGTATGCTAGAAATCGTCTGCCAGCTAACAATTATGCATCCCAGCAGGAAGCAAAAACACTAACAAATGCAGCAAATACACATACACGTTCATATACAGCAAAAGGATAAAGATCATGGGAAGGAAACAAAGCAAAAAATATGTCAGTTAATAAAAAAAGTCATTTGACAGAAATACAGAGTTAAAGAAATAACAACAGCAAGGAAAACTGTTGACAGAAACCTCCAGCAAGTAGCTACAATATACAGAGACTTTTTTATCCCATATTACAGGGCCATTTATTTTAAGTCAAAAATGTTTACCTCTACCTTATATACTTCTTGGGTGGGTAGTGATCTCTAGCGCCCAAATTTTCAATCACATACATGACTGAAGCTTTTGTGAAGTTGAATCAGACTGCTAGTATTTCTCTCGTGCTAGATACAAGTGTCCTCTCATTTTAGTAATGTGTATGAATCCTTCTTTGTTCTTTCTGGCTCAAAGTTTGCTTCCTGAGGTATTCCTTGTGATAAGACTCTAGGAGATGAGAGGTGGGTGTTGCTGTACGGCAATCAACATCACTATCTGGACAATTTTACATTTGAAAGCATTTCTTTGGAGCTGTTTGCCTTCGGAAGGGAGTGCTCAGGACTGTTTNAAAAAAAAAAAGACTGTGTCCATAGAGCAGCATAAGTATTTGGCCTTATTTAAAACCAGTATCTCATGATACAGACTCTGGAGTTTATGATTGTTTTAACTACGTATTTCCCTGTGCTTTAGGACCGATAGGTGTTTTCACTTAAGATGTTCTCTACAGATTGAGTGGATAATATGAAAAAGAAAAAAAAATAATGTATAGAGGACCGTTTGTGAGTGCCTCTTGAGCTTGCCTTTCATGAAAAATAGTTTCTGAAACAAATCATGGAATGATGGCATTCTGTAAGAATATTCCTATTTGTTATGCTGGAGATATAGGATGACCATGCATTTTAATTGCTTATAGTTTTTTAAAATATACTGATTAGTTGCACAAGAAGCAAAACTATATTCTGTGGCTTGCTCCTGTGTGGATTTGTGGGTGTCTAGCAATATTGCTGACATTCTGCCTTGCCAACAATTAATTTTGTCATAGCCATTGGCAGTATATGTCATATAGCTGAAATTATCCAATAAACTCAGAAGTTATTAAACCTGAAAATGATCTGACAGACGGGTACATAGTTTGGAGATTGGAAGAACCAATGTTTCTGATCCTGACCAAATGTAAAAGATCAGAAAATATACTTATCTGTAAAAGAACAGTACTTATTTAAGGCATTAACCAGATCAAAATATTTCACAAGATCACAGTGACTGAGGAAATTCTTCTTTATAATGGTTCATAGAATCATGGAACGGCCTGGGTTGAAAAGGACCTCAAAGATCATCAAGTTTCAACCCCCCTGTCATGGGCAAGGTCACCAACCACTAGAAGGTTTCTTGCTTATTTAGTTTTTCTTTTCCTTTGTGGCAGAGAAATAGACTACAAAGTGTTGTAGTAGGCTTTTTTGACAGTTAGTGACAGAGATCAGCATCTTGGGAGAGTGAGAAACATCTTGGGCAGGGAGTCATCTGCTTCCATCCATTAACAATACAGGGAAGTAATAACTAATCAACATCCTATTTACATTTTTACAGCTACGTGCCTAAAGGGAAGAGGGATGAACTCAGACCAGAAAGTTTCAAAACCTCAAGATTCACAGCTCCCCAAGAGCTTATTTCTACAGATTTTGCTGGTTTTACTGTAATTTTCCAGGTTCTTGGCTCACAGGTATAGGTAAAAAAAAGTAATTGTTTCACTTCATAAACTTATTTTAGTTTTCTTCCAAAATAAAACGATTGCAATTCTTGAAAATCTCTTAGAAAACAAGCTACCACTAATCATCCAGTAGCTACATTCTAGTCATCTTGTGGTGACAGTCAAGATTCAAGAGGATTATTGTTAAAGGCTTTTAGAAAGAAGCATTCAAAATTCAGGGAGTTTTCTGAGACTACTGAGATTAATCAGAACTCTGGTGTGATGAAGTTATCATAAAAGCTTTCACTAGTACTTTTTCCCTCTCAGACAGCAAACATTAGCTGCATAAAAACATTGAGAAAGCTTTCTCTGAACATATTAGCCCTGAGAACACCTTCATTTTTTATTAAGTAACTGATTTGGTCAAGAAACCTTATTTTTTTCCACTCAGTTCCTTAATCCCTGTTATGCAAGCTAAGCATACAGTCCAGAAAAGTAATTTGTGTGAGAGAGAAAAAAAATACCCATCAGAACTTGTACACTTCACTTCTTACACGCCTATTAAACCTACTATTGTTTCTAATCTGCTTCTACAGATGTTGCTCCAAAAGTAGTACCGCCTATTTATTTTCATGGAAACTACAACAGATACAAAAAGCACAGTAACACTACTTAATAGAGCAAATTCTCTGCTGCCAAAAAAAAAAAAAAAAAAAAAAAAAAAATTCTATATACTCACCATCAGTAGCAAAGCATTTCAGCCAGCAATGAACAAGAGTCCAAATGACACTCTCGTGTCTTGTCTTTCCTATCAGAGTCACCACTGCTGAAACGCACCACCTATTCTATTGCCTCAATGAGCTCACATCCACTGTTTGGTCTCCATAGATGTTCTGCAAGCATCAATGAATGCCAATGGATGCCATTTTTTCTGCATGGAAGAATTCCATGACACACCTTTGTTTCATCTGCACTTCCATGTTAGATGACGCTTTGTCAGACTGCCCCTCTGCTGCCATCTGTTTCACAGCAACAAAACATAACAGAATATTGACGGGGAAGTTCAGCCTTTACTGCTGTACCATCAACATACACCTCTGACACTGTGGGCCAACATAATAAAATAGAAGGCATTACTTTTGGAGCAGCCCTCAAAGATTTTTATTTACTAATATTATATTTACAGCATATTAGTGAGTAGCAAGAAGCATCCACTTTCCAGCTCTAATTGGAGAGTGGAATAAGAGTTTTTATCTGGTGCCATCGGCATAATTAGAAACCAGGTGGTACTACACCAATTAGACTTTTTAAATTGACTTTTGCATTTTGTGTAGCAATGGAAATTCCTTGATGTTCATTTTTGGATATTAGGTAACAATGACTTTTGAAACATTGCCAGCTCACAAAAAGCAAAATCACTATTAATTCATTAGCAAATTAATGGGACTGACTTTATTGTAAATAGCTAACAACTGTACAGCTGGCAACCATGAGTTACTAATTGTTCAAAGAGCATTAGATGTAAGTTCTGAAAGGGTTGGAAAAGTTCATAAATAAACAGAATTTTTAAATAAGAGATTTATAGTGCACTTGAAAGTAAAATATTCTTTACTTTAAAAAAAAAAAAAAGTGTTACAGTGATCTTATCAGTATGAAAGAGTTTATTGTTGGAACTAGTCCTTGTCTTAAATATGGGTCTAAATACATTTACCTGATTGTTTATATTTCGAATTGCAAATAGCAAAAAGGAAATAATGTCAGGGTGTTGTCAAATACTTTCTTTCCATCTTTTCACACCAAAATGAAGAACTCTTGAAATATAATGCTTGAATGACCTTTTTCTTTGAGCTTATTGCGTAATAAGTTTAGTTTGAGCTTTGTCTTTTGCAAACAAAAGGTTTGTTCTCCTTATTAAACTGAAGCGCATTTTGCATTGAAACATGATTTTGATATGCCAAGCGGAAACTCCTAGCATTTTTCTGGCTTTCCACCATTTTTTTCTTGTTTAAACACAACAACAAATCTAAAATTAAATTGTGAATTGCTTCAGGCAGAAGCATTTTTCACTGAGAGAAGCTTTTGCTTGAAGAGTTTCCCTCAGCTACAGTCCTGAATAATGCATTGCAGGTAGTTTTTCCCATGAGAGCACAGAAACAATTGTATATTTCACAGATGTTCCTTGGGATATAATCCCTCCAGAGCTCTCTTCAGAAGGAAATCCCACTTCAGTCGTTAGAAAGCTCAACACCTTCTGATTCATCGCTGTGTTGAGTTGCTGTTGGGAATGACTGGAATCAAGGCTCCATCTATTCCCAAGTGATTCTTCAGAAGGACATAGTAGCATAAACAAAACGCAACAGAGCTATTCAACTTCCAATCCTAAACTAGGTCTTGGCCATCCAGCATGATATATTACTACAAGAACCTGATCCTGACTCAAATTTCTCATAAAGCACTGAAAAGTTGTTGAAGAGACATTAAACAATATCAGGACTTTGAAGCAAAGCCTATCTTACTGCATTTCTTTTAATGCAGTCATCTACAGGATCTCAAACTCTCTTTCCCACCCAAGTCTGGCCACTCATGTAGCATCCACTTCTGTCCATTAATGAAGCTCTGTCGTTAACTTTGACATTTTCCTTCGGTTTGTCTCCTTTTTAATCTGTATCTCCTCTTTATTGCAGAGGATATACACAAGTGAAAGCTCTTTGACTTTGTCTCTTGTTTTAGATGTTCTATACACTTCTGCAGTATATTATTCTAAAGCAAATGCTCACAAAGTAATATAAAAATCCTTTTCAAATTATAAACTAAACCAAACCAACCAACCAAATAAAAAAACTCAAACAACAACAGTAACAAAAAAACCAACACTATCGAAAAACAATTTTTCATACACTATATTTGGATGAGGGTTATTTCTGATTATTCCACAATATATCAGTATCATAGAATCATTGAATCATTGTATGGCTTGGATTGGAAGCAACCTTAAAGATCACATAGTTCCAACTCCCTGCCATGGGCAGGGTTGCCACTAAATCAGACTGCCCATGGTAACATCCAACCTGGCCTTGAGTGCCTCAAGGAATGGGGACCTTTAAAGGTCACCTAGTCCAACTCCCCTGCAATGAACAGGGACATCCATAGCTAGATCAGGTTGCTCAGAGCCTGATTCAGCCCTGCCCTGAAAGTCTTAAGGAATGGGGCGTCCACCACATCTCCAGGCAACATGTTCCAGTGCCTCACCACTTTTATTGTAAAAGACTTTTTCCTTATTATCTAACCTAAATCTAAACTCCTTAAGCTTGAAACAATTTCTCCTTGTTCTGTCACCACAGACACTGCAAAAAAGTCTGTCCCATTCTTTCCTGTAGCTCCCCTTTAGATATCGAAAGGCTGCAATAGGGTCACCTCAGAGCCTTCTCTTCTCCAGGCTGAACAGCCCCAGCTCTCTCAGTCTGTGCTCATAGAAGAGGTGTTCCTTCCCTTGGATCACTTTTGTGGCCCTTCTCTGGACACACTCCAACAGGTTTATGTCTCTCCTGTACCGAGGACTCCATATCTAGACACAGTACTCCAGGTGAGGCCTCACCAGCACAGAGTAGAGAGGCAGGATCACCTCCCTCAACCTGCTGGCCACACTTCTTTGGTGCATCCCAGGATACAGTTGGCTTTCTGGGCTGTGAGGGCACATTGCTGGCTCATGTCCAGCTTCCCATCCACCCATCTTTTCTGGCAGAGCTATGCTCAAACCTTTCATTCCCCAGCTTGTATTGGTAGTGAATATTGCCTCAACCCACATGAAAGGCCTTGCATTTGGATTTGTTGAACCTCAGGAGGTTCACCTGGGCCCACTGCTCAAGCCTGTCTAGGTCTCTCTGGATGGCATCCCGTCCCTCTCATGTGTTGACCACACCCCACAGCTTGGTGTCATCAACAAACTTGCTGAGGGTGCACTCGATCCCACTGTCAACATCACTGATGAAGATATTAAAGAGTATTGGTCCCAATACTGACACCTGTTGGACACCACTCATCACTGATCTCCATCCAGACCAAGCCATCGATCATCACTCTCTGTACTTGATCCTGCAGCCAATTCTTCATCCACTGAACAGTTCATTAGGATTTTGAATTCTTCCACTTAACAATTTTCAGTTTTTAAAAATGAACATGTGCATATCTAGATTTCCATTCAGTGTCCAGTACCAAACCACATTATTTGGAGAACCTTTACTTCCAGAACCATATGTAATTAATTCTTGTGCCTAAATTTCATTTTGCGAACTCTAGAATGTTCACAAGGTCAGCTTAACCTTGAAACCAAACATACAGCCCAGATCCTCAGAAGCACTGTAACTCAGATCAGCGTTGAAATATTTTCAAGGATATAAGCCCATATACTCAATATGTTGACTACTTCTCCTGAACAACAGAGTGTGTTTCATGTTCTGCTTTATTTAGAAAGAGTGTGATGGAACTGCATTGAAAGGGTTACTACTGAAAGCTGATGGGTGTAAGAAATACAAGATTTTCTAGGCACATCAAGAATATTGACTTTCTGAAGCTGACTAGATGATGTGAGCTACTTCCAACAATTCAATCTATTCAATTCAGAGTACAGCAAGTTTATAAAGGCATGCAATCTGTAGAGGACTGTTTCAGGGTCACTGTGCTACAGCCCTCTTGACACAGCTGAAAGAAAGTCTTGAATAGAGGATGAGAAGTCTGATTACTGATTAACTTCAGTGTTATTTCAATCAATTCCCAGAAGGAAGTTAGTAATCTTCCCAGCATCCAACAGAAGATTGTTATTAAAGGGCTATTATGATGGGAACACTCAACTCAGAAAGGCTGTGAGGGGTTTTGCAGTTCTTATTTATATATACAAAAAATTATATATTTATAAAAAAAATCATCTGGAGTTCTACTTGAAGACTTCTTGATTGTAAGACTACTTTTCTAAATTTATGACCATAAAGTACCTTTCTGTGGCCAAATTCTACTGATTATTTAAAACTTTATAATCAAAATAATTGTTTTAGAGGTAATCCTCCCATAGATCAAGTGCTGCTAAACGCATATCATTAGTGAACATGTTAGTGCTTTCTTTCTAAGCTGAAAGATCAACAGAGCTTTTTATTTATAAAATATTTTAAATCGGACCTTTTCGTAACAGTCCAAGTACTCCTCACCATTTCAATACACAAAGAAACAAAATCTTTCTTCAACACAACTAAAGTAAAAAAAAAATTCTACATGAAGAAAGGAATTACAGAAGAATGGGATAACAATTAGACTGTTAATGTGGAACATGGAAGATGAATGAAGTATTCTGCAACATATTTTCTATTTAACCTTAAGGAAAATATTTAATGTTCTAGTCTTTACTCCCTCAGAACAGTGAAGAGATGTTATCTTCCTTCTCAGGTGTATGATGGGGATTAACACATTAAAACATTGATACACTGAGTCACTTAAATGCTGTGCTAATATAAGAAACATGACTTACATGATTAGAAGGATTTACAACTTCAAAAATCTAAAGAAATTATTAAATAGGTAGATTCATTCACTGTGTGCATAGTCTTAAATGTGTTAATTTTATAGGTCATTATTCAGTTTTTTCTAGTTACTTGTGGATCAATTTGCACTTTTCATAAGTAAAAAGCTGACCTTCCTAAACATTTCTGTTGCAAATGCGCCCCGACAGCATCTGAAAAGCTACCACACTGGTGATGACTCTAAAATCACTACCCCAGCTGAAACACAGTAACCAATTTGGCCAGCGTTGTCTGTAGCAACTTCAACAGGTAAAAGAGCTCCTAGCTCTTAAAAAAAAAAAAAAAAAAAAAAAAAACTGTATACTTTTTGCCACTACGGGAAGTAACTCTGGCTTGAAAGCAGGGGAACAAGTGATATTAAGCTCAAAAGGGCTTTTTGTCACTTCTCTTTTTTGATTTTTCAGTTTTTACTACATTTATCAAGAAAAAAAGATATATAGTCAAACAAGAAAAGTCAAGAGTATACTACATGGAGAAACAGGAGTTTAAGGGGAGCTGCAGTATGAATGTTAATATATACAGATGAATTACAGTCATAATTGTGTATAATCAGGTATAAATAGCACCACTGAAGCTCAGCACCTTTTGTACACGTTAGACAGAAGAATGCTGGCCCAAGGGTGCTGCCTAGCTGTAGGCAGGAGTAGGCTCTGCAGAGACTTGGCCACCTCTAAGTATAGACAGAAGAGATACATGGGTTAATAATGAGTTTTATTGGTGGGAACGTAAGCCAGATGAGATTTTAATCACATCCATGAAAGAGATCTGTGTATCTAAATCACAGACTTAAATGCCCAGAATGGCTAGTAATCTGCAGCTACATTCTTTGCTCCTGTTTATGCTGTGCACGTGTCAATTGCACCCAGACAATCTACTCAGTATAGAATGGATAGAGCTTCCTTGGAGGGAAACAAAGATACAATTGAAACCATAGATCTGCACCCTATGGGAAGTACAGTCATGACTGTCAGTCAAGCTCCAAAAAAACTTTCTGTTCAATCTTTTCACCTGTTATACAATGATACTTATTTTTTACTTGTAAGGCAATAACAAAAATTGACTCATTAGAAGTTAAATTAGTAAAATACTAAGAATAATGGTACTACAAATGTTCCCAAAATTTTGAGCCCAAATAAAAAAATATTTTACTAAAAGCCTTTTACAAAATGTCTTCCATGTTATGTATTGGTTAATAGTCAAATACAACAGCTAAGTATCAGATCACAGATCTTTAGATCACTTGTTTGAGCATCACAGCTCTTGTTTAGTTACTGCCATTTATTCAAATATAGATTGAGATTTACAATGGTTTTGGACTATGCGTTTGGATCAAGAAGAATGTCAGAGACAGCAAGGGAGTAAAAGTTGTATCTTCAGTACCTTGCTGTTACTGTTTTTTTTGTTTTTTTTTTTTCTTACAATTATATTACTGCATAATGTAACTGCTCAGACTCTTCATCATAATTAGCACATGACTCTGGCGTGGGACTAGAGCTTTGAGAGGAAGATCTTTTAAAACTGGGGAGTTTTACTCTTAAGAAAGTGAACTATTGTTCTCCTGTCTGGAATTGAGTTCAGTGTAGGAAAGGAAATAGTTCTGCTCCAGAAAATCTCATTGTCACCTCTCTTTCGAAAGAACAGCAGGTCAGACCTTTATAAAGACATTCATTTATATGGAGAAGAGTTTTAAAGAACAAGGTCACGTTTGTTATCCAATCCTGGTAGCTGACCAGTATGCTTTTTCAGTCAACCTCCATTCCAAATTACACCATGGCACTTTTAGGAGCTGTCACAGATCTCAACAGATCTCTGTATACACAGTCTATTCTTTCATCATAATTAATAAATCTGAGGTATCAAGTGATCTCACATCTAGAGGCTTACTAGGAAATGCCAGTAATAGAAATACTTAAAATACTGTTATTGGCAAAAATGTTTCAAATTTGATTGAAAAATCTGGTAGTAACCCACTATTCCGAATGACTAAAAATATTTAGAATTCTGGAGGTAACAATGAGTAAAACTACAATATATCTAAACAAATTCTCAACACTAGTCAATACCAGTTTAAAGTACTCAGAAGCATCACTTTACACTGGGGAAGGACACTGTTCCGTAGTTCCCAACTGTGGGAAAAGTAACTGCATCCTAATTTATTTCTTCTCTGTCTATGGAAACCATATTTTTTAAACATATATTGGAATATAACAGATACATTCCTGCCTCTATCATCACTTTATCCTCTTGAAATAACCGGTCCACAAGATATTTACTGTTCTTTAGCCATTACCAACAGAACAGTGACGCTAAAATATCATGTAGACTCTTTATCCATTTTAAGTTCTTCATGCTCTAGTTTTATTCATGCAGATGATGCTTCTCGCACTTTATACAGGAATTTAAATAATATCAATTTTAATACAAATATTTAATTTATGAAAACAATGAGGTCTTGCCATAAATGAGTAGATAGTTTGGGCATTTTTCCACATTTAACTATTGAAATTTCAGTAATAAAGCCAAGTTGAATACAGTACACGTTAAGACACTATGGCACTTGATAGAAAGTCAATATATAGATAACCAGATGGCTTTCTTTACCTAACAATTGACAACTATGTGCGAACATGTGCAGTTTAGGGATAACTTCAGCAGTGTTTCCCTAGAATTCTTATTGAGAAACCATTATACTTGTCAATATTTTTCTTCAGTGCTAGACATGGGGACATGAGCATTAAGCTGCCTTCATTAATAAATCAATGCCTTTCTCAGTTCCTTTCTGTTTGTTGCAATATGTAGAAAACATATGGTCTAGTCAGAATGTATCAAGTGAGATTCAAATTTATCATTCCTGGTAAAAGTAAAGCTGAGGAAAATGCAGTTGTGCCAACTTCCTGAACAACAACTTGGTTATTAAAGCCTTCTTATCTATGATGTGCCTGCAAAGTGATGAATACTCTCAAAAATTAATGAATAGGACAAGTAATTAGAATACTTTCTGGAAAACAAACTGTATTTGCATCCCTATTTATAACTTAGCTTGAAGCCACTAAAAAAGGAAAAAAAAAAGTGTTTGTTTGCTAAAGAACAGACACCATAAGGGCGTTGTTTTGTTATTTTAAATTTTCATTTATTAATAATCGCTGAGATTAGTTATGAAGATTTGGAGCAACATTAGGCATTTAATATGCCCTTTAAACGGTATACAGTTCAATACAAATAACAGGGAATGACTTATTCCTTAGTATAATTTGTTTTTCAGACACTACAGAAATAATTGAATTTATCTTGCGAGGGAACTATGGCACATTCCATGTCATTCAGGAGACAAACCATACCTCTTACATACTGAATAGCTAAAGTACATATTTAATGAATAACTGTCAATACAACATGTCAGTGACTGTTCAGGAATTAAAAATTCAAGAATGAAAAAATGAGCAACAGAAAACTATCATGATTTATGTTAATCCAGACAGATGAATCTGATAAATGGAAAAAATAGGAAGCTTTGGATACTATCAGGAGATCACAAAAGACTGAGTATTAATAATTTGCTTTAATGCAACTACTTTCACCTAGTGAAATCACACAGTGAGTAGTGATAAGAGACAATTTTACTGGGTATTGATACTACATTTTCTTTCAGCTAGAAAAAAATCTGTTTTACATACATCAGTGCTACAGTACATGTCCCTTTGTTGTGAACACCTGTATAAGAAAGTTCCTTCATCCTTAGGCAAGTACACATTTGCTTCTGGTTGTTGCCACTCGTTCCAAGTAATTGTTCATAAAACCTACTCAGAAGATAGACTACACTGATGCATTACAATGCTAGGGAAATACTGATTCATGCTCTACAGATTGTGTAGCCTCCCTCTCACTGGTAAAATAAAACAAAAAGGTAATATTTTTATGAGTACTTAAGTTTTTAAAAGATAACTGCAATATCAGACCTGGCTGTTTCCAAATGTATTTCTACATTAAACTTTGACTCCTTTCTCTTTCGCCTGTGTTGTATACTAAGCCTATTCCAAGGGCTTACATTCCAGTTATTCTTTCCTCAGGAACATCTGTCTGAATCAATGCACAAAACAGAAAATGATAAAGATATTTTACCTGTATGCAACCTTAAGGTCTATTTACAGTGTGCTATTCACACACTGCTCCAGTGAGAGAATTCTTGTCTTCATGGTTTTCTTTGCAGTGCTCCCTAGAAGCTTCAAAAGTTTCTGCTAATCTCCAGCAAGTCTGGTAGATAATAAGGGAGCGTGTGGTTTTATGTATGTTCATACCCTGCACGAAGCCTGGCCTTGTATGCCATCTTTGTCTCGATTCAGTGATGTTACAAGTAAAGATGTTTACTCCACTGAGTGATAACCCCAGTTTGATTGTGATTTTTCTTCTCCATCTCTCTGTTCCCAGATTCCATGTCGGCCANCATTTCCAGAAACCTCACTCGTATTCTTATGCTTCTTACTTCAGAGCCTCAGCCTACTTCTCAGATGCACTACAGGACACAAAGTCAAGCAACACAAAAATAAGGGGATCAAAAAGTGTTCCTGCTTCCTAGTCACTTTAATTAATGAAGTCAACATAATTACATAAACCAGGTGGTAGATGGGAACAATTTCTCCATGATGTGGTAAATAATGTGAAAAAGGAACGCTACCTAGTTCCGTGATTTTGTTAGTTGCCTACTCAGAACAAAGAATGGTTGGTCATTAACTTGCCAGAGTAGAGTAATCTTGGATTGACCAAATGAAAAATCTACAAATCTTTGCAACAAGGCTGAAACAACTGAAAACTGAATAACTGAAACAATGTTTAAGGACTAAGACAGTTATCTGATCAAATATTCTACATTAATAGGGGGCTTCGGTTTTTGTTTTTTTCTTTTTCCCCAAGGAAAAATTTACCATTACCTATGTTTAGAGGATTTTTTTTTTTCTGAAGAAGTTACTGTTTCAATTTAAAAATATTCATTAGGAAATCTCCTAATTATTTCAGTTATTCAATAAGTCTCACAGCAGGAAAGAAATACTGTTCTGAAATGCAAGAATACAGTGTCGTTGAAATATAAATTTCCATTCATCTTCAAGGATGAACAGACAGGGGATGATGATTTATCACATGATAAAAGTGACACTACAAGTTACATCATTCTCAGAGAATCTTTTCGCCATAGGGCCAGTTACAGCATCTCAGACCACTAGAGTCACAGAACCTATAAAGTCAGTAGTGTTTAAAATGTCTTAGCACTGATCAAACTATTTGGCACCATTTCTTGGAGTCCTAAAGTAAGCTTCTAAAACTTCATGATGTGTAATACTAAGCTTCTGCTTTTCATTAAGACACCCCAACCAATCACAGCTGAATGCAATAGATAGCAAGTTGAAAGTTGCACTTCAAAAAGTTCACCCTGCAGTCTGTGACAACATTGAGGAATTCCATCCCTAGGGCTTACTGGCTCATATTTTAACAGACCTGACAGAACGTTCAGATGTTCTAAGGGAAGAAAAATAAATAATAGTTGAAATCAGCTCAGACAATATCACTTTTGTTAAACAAAGTTCATGAATTTCACTGCCTTTCTTACACCTCAAGAGACCCTGGTAAACTAGGTACTTATCCTAGACAAATAAAAGCCATCTTATTTTACATCTAATATAAATAAATTAGAAGTTGTTTAAATTTGTTCTTTTGTCACTTAGAAAGACAGACAGAGAGATAAACAGACAGCTGCTTTAGAAACTCTGTGTAGGAGAGTAATAAAAACATCACTGTCTCTCCTTATAGAAAACATGAATCAACAGCAGAAGAGAAAAAGGACTAAAATTGTTATTTTGAAAAGACCATAAAGAAGAAAATTGTTTCTTAGTTCAAGACAGCTGCTACTTCTCCTAGGTTTACTATGGACAAAATCTCCATGTTCTTGTTGAAGTCAATGGGCCTTTGCTGTCATGACTAAATAAATCCGGCAGCTAACTCACTCTGTGACAGCAAATTTATCGTAAGGTATAAAGAACCTACAGCAACTCCTCCTGTTCCACAGTTAGCACAACTAATACATCAGATGCTCAGCAGCTGTTGTGGGAAACTAATGACATACATCATGATAATACACAAGACTTCATCTTTACCCTTATTAAGCTCAAAAGAAAAGTCAGTATGTCACATTCTCAGTATGGATAAAATGCTACATCTCCTCTGAAGTAAATGGAGTAACATTCAGTAGCCATTATCTGAATTTAAACAAAATTGACAGTGCTTCTCAAGTGATTTTTTTGTTCTTGTTTCTGGGTTCTATTAGCTTCTGTTGGTCTGTGTAACAATCAGAAATATCAATGCGATGGAATGGTGATACAGGAGATGCAATGACAAAGGAGCTAACACAAGGGAAAGGCATTACAAAGAAAAAGGAAAAATGCTCACCTGTCTCTAAAGATCTAGGCTTGCAAGGGAAACTCCACAAGGGAGGAATCTCCAACCAGAGAACCTTCCACAGTGGCAGTCAGCCCTTAAATGAGGTCTAAGAGGGGTGGAGCCTGGCCCTGAATTGCCTTCACCTGTGCTCCCGGAACTGGCCAGGTCCTTTCCCCAGGTGCTCAATCAGAGGTTTAGCCCGTGATTCAACAGTTACCATACAGTCTGGATTTGGTTTTTTTGTTTTTTAATTTGGCTTAGTTTGGTAGGTTGGCTGGTTGGTTGTTTTCTTCTTCATGGTAGTATCAGGTCACTCATCTCATTAGAATTTTACTACAACCTCATCCTGGAGTCCGCAAGCAACTATCCAATCACTCCAGGTTCAGTTGGTTAAATAACCCAGCAGAAGGAAGCTCATCCATTTTTCTGCTTCTCCACTTATCATCCCTCTAGTTCATCAAGATTGCTAATCTGATTTATTTCCAAGGCAGCCATTTCTTAACTCTTCAGAAGTAGCATTGTCTTCAGAGCTGATGAGTTCTTTCATAGCCTGTCAAATTCAATTCTGTCTGAAAACTCCAGGGGCCATAAATATAAAGCTCTCTCAGCATTTCAAGTTAAGATAACATGCATATCACATGGCAACAAAACTCTTTTTACAGACCTTTTAAATGTGCTTCCTTTGGCATTTTAAGTTATCTTTCCAAGCACATCAAAAATGATTGTAAAGATTAGAGTTTCTTATTTCATCTGCCATATGAAAAACTGGTAAGACTCCTCACCATCACTACAAAACACTGAATTAAATAACAGTGCAGCGATCTCTATCCTGTACAGAACCATTTATTGATGACAGTTAAATTATTCATAATCCATGCAATGCAAAGTAGTGATTTTGGAAAATGTTTGCATCAATCACGATTAGATACACAATAATGCACTCAATTGTCACTTTTGATCCATACATTTCAAATCAAACAACAAAAAAAAAAAGCATAAGGATCCTTACACTGAAGGTATAGAGATAAAAAGAGGCAATGTGACACACTAAAGAGCACCAAACTGGTCACTCTCAAAGCCAGAAAAAAAAACACTCAAAGTCATCTAAGTATCCTTCCTCTCTGCCAGCATTACTTGTAAATGAAAGAAAAACAGCTTTTATCAAGTCTTCAACATCCTTTCTATCTAACAGGATGAATCCCTGCTTTGCTGCCACTGAGACAAGTAAAAATCCTATTAGAAATAGGAGTTTAAAGAGCTGTTGTGAAGGCACTTGAAATCCTAATGAAGGGCATTGATAAAACTGTCCTATCATCTTTTTTTTTAACCCTCTTCTTCCAGTAGAACAAGAAGCCATCTCAGGTTTAAAAGAAGATAATTATGAAACAAGGAAAAAACATGGTTCACTTGACATAACAAAAGCTTTTGGAGTTTAGTACTGAAGTAGTCATTTAAAATGGATAGAGTGGCTGACTTTGAAAACACAGGAGGTAATTTAACAAACTTCAGCAAAGTTTACGATGTCATTATGAAAAAAATACAATACTCCAGTGCAAACATGACTCAGGTCAGAACTCCACATGCACACGATTCAGAACCAGTTGTAGCCAGACCAATAGGAAGACATGCTTAGAATGTAGCATTTTCCAAACTGGAGATCAGTACTATTCACACACTGAAGTATTTCACCTTTTTCTGAAATAGTAAGTAGCGGCCACTGGTGGAAGCATAATGCCTAACTCATAAAGTGATAGACTACTCTCGAATACTATGCCTTTACATTCTTACTAGTTACTCTAAACTAGAGACCTCACTGCTGTAGTAAAGCAATTTCACCCACGTTTTCCTCATTTATATTCAGCAGAAATAAGATGTTGAGGACTCAAGAAGTGAGAAAAGTAAGATCGAGTTAAGTTCTTTTGAGTTAAGTTACTTAATGCATGCTTGACAGCCTCAGGCTATTAAGAAGTGTTACTGTATTGTCTCTTCCTCCTCCCTGATGAGAACTCATAGAACTTATGTTGAGGACATCCTCAATTTTTCTCCTTCCTTTTGCATGAATGACAATTTATAAAGCATCAAATATACATAAGATGACATGTAGAAAAATTTAGTATATACATGCAATCAACCTCAACATGATGGAGCAGGAAACATGAGTTCTTGTTATTTCCTTACTGAGAAATAATATGACAGTTTTCTAGCAGTCATATTTTTGCACATTAAAGTTTTGTCCTTTACTGTGAAAAAAAATTCCTGAAAAAATCATGCTTTTCATATTTTCTCTGTGTTTAATATTGTCTGAGGCATACAGACAATCAGTCAGTGACAAGTATAAGCTTATGATAATGTGTTTTGCACCTGGGGATACTTTCAAGAAAAAAAATTAACATAGGAATTATTGTGGATAACTTAGTGGAAATATCCACCCAAGGTGAAGAAGTGTAAGTAAACAGAATATGAAATAAATTAGAAGCAGGAAACAGTAGAGGAAATACTGTAATTAGACATCTTTAGTTTGGCTACAGGACCCTCTGTCATAGCCACTAGAATAGATGGAATGGAGTTAGAAAAAAACAGTAATAAAGATAACATGAAATGTTAGAATTTGCACGTACAGCTTTTCCTATGACTTGACGTTGTGCTCTCTGAAAAATGCTTTGCGTTTTAAATAAACTTATAAAGAAGAAAACAGAGAATAGAATATTCAACTCAATATTGTAGATACCCTCCATGATTCTCCCTTTATTCATAAAGTGAAGAACTCTTTCATATACCCATGTCAGTAGCCAATATTTCAGTTCTAGGGCCATTGGAAGCTTTCCATCCTTCCAGTTTTCTTCTGAGACCGGCAGGCTGGAGTAACTGTAGTCAAGGTGCAATGCATTCTTGTGGTTTAACCTGGCAGGTGGCTAAGCACCGCATAGGTTTTCACTCGCTCACTCCCTTCCAGTGGGATGGGGGAAAGAATCAGAAAATAAAAAAGGTAGAACTCATGGGTTGAGATAAACTGTAATTATTAACACTGAAAAAGGAAGAATGAAATAATGTTTTTTTCCAAGGAGTTCTTAAGGAATTTTTTTTAAAAGGATCTAATTAATAAATAATTGTATCTTTGAAAAGCTATTTGAAAATATGTAGATAACATTATATTATACCCAGAGTTCTGAAGTACGAAGATCTGCCGCCTTCTTACCTTTACTTAGAAATAAAATCCTGATCTACATACATGCTTCCCAGGCTGAAACACAGACAATGCTGCCTCTTCCCTAAATGACTTTCTTGAATGGCATCTTAATTCCAGAAGTTAGTGAGAAGAAATACAGGATAGTCTCAAAAGGTAGTCTATATCCCAAAGACAGTAGAGATATTTGACCCCACTGGACTTGAAGTGCTAAAATAAGAAAGACAGCTTGACCCTGGGCATAATGAACTGGAAACTGTGCTACTTTTTAGATGACAAAGAACTTTAAACTCCCCTGCTGGCCATTAAAGTGAACAGAAAGGAATCTTTTTAATGTTTGACTAGAGAAGGAAGGTCCACAGGCAATAAAAAACAAAAGGCAACTACAAAGAACATCAGCTGACAAAAAGAAACTACACAGGGTAGATGAATGGGATTTCACTGGAGACCATATACTATATATTCAGTGGTATTTAATTTCTTCACCCGGCACATTAAGGAGATTTTTATGTTTTCAAAAACAGCAGGATGTTATGTTTTAAAGGATATTCTGGATGGCGGGCAAATAAAAGCAATCCATCCCACAATAAAGGCTTCATTCTAACCTCTTAATAATTTCATCTTTGTCAGAATAAATGTACAAGCATTCACTTTACAGCTTTCAAGCAAACATTAACGTATTATGAAAGGAGTATCGGTTTGAAATCTAAATAAATTAAGCAGAACTGCAGCTTTTATGGAGAAAGGGCTGTTACTGCATGTGAGTCAAATAAGCGATGCCACTGCACACTTATGGGCAATAAAAAAAAAGTATTTCACTGCTGGGTCATTTCTCTCATAGTGCTACTGCCTGACTCCAAGGCACAGAGATTTGACAATACAGAGTAAGGCTGCGAAATAAACTCAGTTTCTTTTGTTAAGATTCAACATGAAGAGGATTTTTAAAATTCTAATTCATTTGAGTGTACTTCTAAAGAAATTCAACTGCAATGAAAATCTGAAGTGAAATTTAGCCAGTTGACTTACAGACTCTAGAAAATGACTCAGGAATAGATATAGATTTCTATACCCTGAAAATAATTTTCCCATTCTTCATCAGGATTAACTTGAGGTAAGTTAACTCCTCTTGTGAAAAAAACAGTTTCTGTTTCATTCACTACTCAGATACTGAAAAGCTCAAATTTCTCAGTCACCAGATTTTTTTCTGATGAAGTATGTTTCTTAGACTCTTACCTTTAAAAATAATCAGAGGGGAAAAAGTAAAATCATTTTAGAAAATTTCTGTCTATATCTAAAACTGTCTTCGAACTTTTTAGGTCTGTTGAACTGAGGCCCATGTACATTCAGATTTGTTCAAACTCAAAAAACATTTAATTCAAAAACCAGCCCTGAGAGCTAACTAGAAAATTAGCTCCAGGCTAGCTGAAAATACAAACTAAGGTTTTGAAAACTGCATTAAGATTCTAATAGTATACAGGTGATGTTTTCTCCAATTGTGGTCATATTTGACCTGATCAGAGGTCAATCAATTCAGCTGAGATAAAAAAAAAAAAAACACACCTTTTAAAAAGCTGTCAGAAGGTATGTAGGATGAAGAGAAATGCAGAAACAGGAAGCTTAAAAGCTACAGTTGCATCTCAAGTAGATGCACAGACATTATAACCCTCTTAGAGAGGATCTGAAAGAACCTGCTGCTTGTATGTTATGCAAATGTGATCTCACTGTTTAAATTACCTATGGTGAACTTCAGCCAACAGTGAATAAAATCTGGTAATTATATCATATTGATATGCATACTCCAAGAGCAAGAGTTATTTTCAAAGGTTAATTATTTATATAACCCCTCTCTCTTCATCTTTCATAGTCATACAAACTCAATCTCTGCAAAGACCACACAGTAAGGTTTTCTTTTTATAGTGGCAAACTTACTCCATCCAAAAATACAAGACTTTGCATTTCACAAAACAGTTTCCAAAAGACTAAGACGACAGTTGAATTTGCATGAAATATATTTTAACTGATGTAGGCAGGAACAGTAGTGAAATCCAGATATAGCCTCCTAATTTAAGATACTGAATTTATCTAATTTCTTAAACTATCAATTAGTTTATCTGTGAATGTATGCCTGGTTTTTATGCACTTTTCTGACATTATTCTGGAACAGTATTTAGAAAAGTAGAATAGGATGTTTGGGAAGGTAGAATTCATAACTCATTTAAGTAAGACAAGTATTAGAATTTAACTTCCACAAGTGAAAATTTAGCATTTGCTGTTTTTCAATCAAGACTGTATTTAAAGTCTTATTAACACGTTTTGTGAGAACTCTGTTTCTTAGTGTTTATGATGGCATATAAGTTAAAGAAGAAGGTAAATACGGAAGACAATTTGAAAATGATAAGGGAAGAAGGAGGAAGTTTTGAAACATTTTGGACCTATTTCTATGATATCCAGAGAATGCATGTACAATACATTGGTTTATTATGGAAAGAACAAACAAGGAAAATATACATTCCTTCCTCAAGTTTTAGAGAAGGAAGAAAAAAACTGAGATTCTAAGAAGAATGATTAAACCATTCACAATCTTTTTACCTCCACTGCCAGAGGAATACAAGAGAACATTTCAGTAGTTTCAGGGGAAATCTTTCTTTAAATCTCTTTTGAGGCCAGCAGATGGAAAGTCAAAGTTTCTTTTCCATCGCCCTATATATTTTTCACTCTATTTGGGTGAATTCAAAAGCATAGCTGTTCAGGATTCTTTCTCCTGGTTTAGCATGGATCCAGTGTTGTTTAATACCTTTTTTTACAATTACTTTTCAAAGCAGAATAAATTTAAAATACCTTCTTTGCCTTACAAGTATACTGACAAAATGAGCACCAGGATTCTGAAACTGAACTACATGATATAACTTCAAAGGCAAGAGTAGGATTTAGATACTTCAATTTCATTGAAAGTTGGTAGAAATTAGTTCCCAATTGCCATTTGAATGTTTATGCAGAAATCTTAGTAGACAGAAAATATAGCATGCAACCTGTCCACTTTTTCTGATCACACAGATTTTTCGTATAGGTCATTAACTTTAAACCTCAGAAGTACTACAGATGGAATGTATATATGTGTGAAGAAAATGTGCCTTCTTTTATGAATTTTAGGCTGGATTTTGAAATGTTTTAACGATTTCTAGTAAGTGCAGCAAAATGCAAGGAAGTGCATTGATATTTCATAATTTTTTTCCTGAAAAGTCTCCTAATTATTTAAGGCCAATACAAATGAATTGACTTTCAGTGTAGCTGTTATTTTGTATAGCTTACATGCTGTCTATTTTAAAACTTACGTTTCTCCCAAGCAAACTTACTAGATTAAACCACAGGCTCACAGAAATGCTAGTTGGAATGCTGATAACCGCTAATGCAACTTGTCAATCATATTGTTAATAGCAAAATTGATCAAACATGGCTTTGACTATTCAGGTATAAAAAAAACTCTGAGGATGGAGGCTCCACCACCCTCTTTAAGAGCTCTGTTCAAGATCTGCACTACTTTCTCCTACTCTACAAAAGAAAAAAAATCTGACTCCATCAAATTTGTAACACACATTCGGATATCTGTATATCCTTTAGACTTCTTTTTGTCAAATAAAACAAGCACAGTTGTCTCCTTATTTGTCATATTCCTGAAGTTCTTTCTGCTGGACTCTGTCCAGTTTCTCAATATTTTTCCTGAATGAAGCAGCCAAATATTAGCTAGGTTTTTCTAGATATGGCCTCACTAGCACTAAGTAGAAGGGGATGATATATTCCTTTGGCCTGCTAGCCACATTTCTCCTCTCTGGACAACATGAGCTTGCAGCTCTTATATAACCAACACACTTTGACTCGCTGAGATAGGCATCAAATAGTAAAGTTCGAGAGATTCTGAATTTCGTTAGAGCTGATGAAATGTGCAGCAGAAATAAAATGCTAAGTGCAATATTTTCCAGTAACCTAATAAAGTAAACTTCATTAATTCAACCAGATTTGTCAGAGAAGGAAACTTTTTTAAGGGTGAAAAGTCTCCTTCTAATAGTAATCTTTCATTAACTATGAGTTACATGGCTGAGTAGCTGCATAAAGAAGATCTCAAAAAGTAAACAAAGTGCATACTCCAGGCTAGGATTTAAAAAGAACTAGTTCATTTTCCTTAAATAGACATACTACAGACTAGAGGGAGTTTTGCCAGGAGACATTTACAGAAACTAACAAAATGAAATATAACTGTTTTGATTTTCAGAGAAAGAAAAGCTTCATCATTTTTGGTCTCTGGACCAAAGCCAGAATTAGAAGAAAACCGAAGTCACCCTATAATGGCACCTGCAAGTAGCAAGGTGATCCTTACGACCAAGACAGATCATGGGGCCACAGCACTAAATGTGAAGAACTGTCTCTCAATTTCTGTAATTAGGATAAAAGAATATAAGGACTTAATTAAGAGGCCTTCAGCCCCAAGAAGTAAAAAAAAATATGCTTGTGAAAAGCCTTTCATATTGCTGTATTCTTAAAGTATTGCTACCTCTGAATTTTCAAATCAGAAGACAGCTACCAGAATAATTTAATAATTGTTAACTTCTACAGAATAAAATGAGATCTACTTAATGTATTTTCTGTTATCATGGCCTCCAAAGTTCAAAAATTCAAACTTTTCTTCACAAAAATTGGAAAGAAATTTCTTTAGTTAAATAGAAAGTCAGTAAGTTACTCATATAAACACCTGAATATGCGCAAAAACTCTTCAAGAATCCATAGTGCATTATCATATCAGGGCCATGTCTTCACAAGCAAATCAATACTTAACATCCAAGAGATTCATTTGCCCGGGGATCAAATATTGATCTTCGTAATTAGGGTGTGCAAATACTCATACATATTTGTTAAGTCCATTAACACCACAAGTGACGCTTACTGTTTTAGTAACAGCCTTCCCCTTACATCCACCTTCACAGTAATCTGCTGTCAACTTTGATTTTAACCAACAGAAGTGATGTTTGTGGCCACAAATTGCATGCATGATTGATAAAAGGACAAAGATAATGCTTAAAATTAAAACACATCATTACTTAATGGTAATATCAATCAGGAAAATGCATGATACAATAAATACAGAGAAAATAGGCAATCACAATAAGGATTAAGACTGTCAAACAGATGTGGGCTGTTAGGTAACTATTACACTCTGGTATGCTTATTACCTACCTGAATAACCAAACAAAGAAATGTGGTGAATAATGTTGAATGAAATCAAGATAATAGCTAGAAAAGAAGAGTTAGTCTATCTATCTCCTGAAAGCTGTAAACAGTGTCTATATAGGGAACAGGAAGGTTACAGATAATGGAGAAATAGAGAGACAAAATCTAAAACACTAAGTGGAGTGAGGCCTGAAAGAATCAAAAAAGAAAGAGTGAGCTGCACCAAAACTTCTCTCCAGCAATCTGCTTCTTTGAGGGTATGAAAATGGATCTCAGGATAAATTTCAGCCTGCCCCAACGTTTAGGGTTAGAGTTAGCTTTACGGCTAAGAGAGAGACAAAACTTAGAGTTCCAGGTACAATGAGACTCAAAAAGGAATGCCAGAAGAATTGTGGACTGTATCAAGAATGCATTCTGATAGCTTCCCTTGAGCAAGAGAATAGGGGTGCCTTTCAACAGTATACCTTCTGCAGAGATCCCTTATACCTTCACATCAAGCGATTGCTTGCAGCTACGGATCCTCAATAAATGACTAATAGCTTGCTAAACTTCATAAGCTTTGCTAAAATTATATCTTAGATTGACTGTTATTGTTGAGTTAGCGTTCATTGTGGAGTTCATTCCTTCCTTCTGAAATCATTTCTCAGCCACTCTTCACCTAGAGGCTTAGTTTCTGTCTCCCATTGTTTCTATCAGTTGTGCATTTACAGCCTTGAATTCTGTTAGTGGCTGTTGTACCACACTGGGAATTTGCCACTGGGACCAAATGATAGTTTTGAACACATTAATGCACTTATGGATCTTAGGGGCATGCTAAGTAGTTCTTCAAGAACTAATTCAGTGGTAGCTGAAAATACTCACCTCCTGCAAAGAGGTACAGACAAGTAACAAGCTAATCATTGAGACTTGTGAAGCAGACTAAAGTGTTACCAGACTCACTGAAACAAGGGTCTCCTTTGTCCTTCTTGTTTCCTCATTTCTCTCTAAGACCTAAGAAGAAGAATGAGTGGCACAGTGCACTCTGCTAAGCTTAAACAAGGAATGGGGAAGGATCTGGAAGGGCGTAACCAAGTGATTTGTGAGTTTCCCTGAGGAGCACAGGGATAGATGGGAGGTTTATGGTTATCACAGTAGGGCAGGCCTTGTTTCCTGAATATTGATTCCAACTTGCTGAAGAATGAAGTCTGCTATAAATCTTCAGCTTCTCTTCCTTCTGCATGCTCAGCAAAGATGCATATTGAAGAGAGTAAGAATGAATAGGAGAGGTGGAGCTCGGAGAGAGGACGGAAGCACATGAACTGAAAGAACTGCTTGGAGATTGTTTTGAGCAGCTTGCCCATCGTCCCCACTAAATATTTTAAGGGTATTAAAGCAGTAATTAACAGCAAGGAAAGAGTAGAATGTTCCCAAAGTATATAAGACAAGCCATTCAGCTTATGGAAGAGAAGGGAAGAAAGATGCTGTACTATGCATTTAAACAGCTTTTCTGCTGCTACTAGGTATTCACTTATGCTCTAATTCTTTATTTTTTCCTCTTTCTCTGGTCCCAAACCTACCTTAATAAGTTGCCTTTCAGACAGTATTTATTTTACACCAAAATCTTTACAGATGTTAACCTTAGCCCTCTCTTGCAAGTGAGTTCAGTTAGAAATTTTATTTCAATTATTATGGGGGACTGATGTGCTGTGGTTTTTTTCTGAAGGAGAAAGTTGGTGAGAGAAATATTTGTGTGAAATTAACAGAAATTTGAGCTGTGCGTGATGTCTTATTGTCTACATAGTGGGCATTCATGTATTTTCATCTACCATTGAACTCTTTCAATCAAATAATCAAATGAAAGATATCAAGATAGTGATATCTTTTCCCAAGAGAGTAATTCACATTAAAGGCTGGGGGTAAAGATAAGTATAATACTTAATCTTGGGGTCTTCACCCAAGCAGTTCTTTTTTATGATAGTGAGAAACTCATTTTGAATAGCAACAAAAAGATTTCTCTGAAAACTGATATTGCAAAAGGAAACAGAAGTACACTTTATAACAAAAGACTTGGCTCTACTTGACTAGAGCAGAAAATGAAGGAAAAGGAAGGTGCTGTCTTTCATAAGCAATCCATTGGAAGTTGCTAGCATAAATCACTCATTGAGGAACATTAACTAATTAAAACTAAATAAAAGTTGAAATTTTCTTTACTCGCAGTAAAGAAGCTAAAAATACATTAGCAATATTTGGGTCACAGACAGACTTTGTGTCTGCAACAAATGGAGAAGAAAGCAGCCTAACATTTGTTTTCCCTCTCCTAGTCTTGTCCAGCCTATCTCAAAATAGCTCAAATGAGCGTCTGATGGAAGCACTCTTTATCTCATGTCCCACTCTCCTGGATTGGCACATACATTTGAGTACAGCTGAACAATACTGCAACTGGTTAATGTTCATTAACAGAACTGTTTCTGACACTAGAGAACCATGGTTCTGCAAAGGTGAACAGATCTGTCAAGAAAGCAGTGCTGGGACATCAAATACGGTCCAGGGACAGTAACATCTTGCAGCCTGGCTAGGTCTTTTATAAAAAATAATTACTGCTCTCTTCTTAATTTCAGTCTAGACATAATTTCACCTACTGAAGCTACATCACAACTCCTCTTCATTATTAAATTTTACTGGGAACCTCAACCAATCAGATTTAATTAACAAGATACAGAGAACTCTTATCGACTTTTAAAGACACCAAAAGGGAGGTTTTTTTGGAGATATATAAGGATTTCTTCCTCATCATTTGTAAGCACCTGAATTCCAGGCAACATGTATTCTGACATTTTCTAAAGAAAGCATTTTGATTTTCATGCTTTAAAATGATGATTTCACTCAGGGTAATAAATGTGTAAGACAAAACAAAAACAAATGCCAGAATTTAATTTTTAAATTGTACAAACATTAGTTCATGCCAAAAAGAATTCTGAAGAGCAGAGGAGAGAGAATGAGAGCAAACAATAATTTAGTTATTTTTGACAGCAAATGGAAAGAAGTAATATATATATGATACTCATGATAAGTAGGAAAAGGAGGAAAATGTTATTTCTTGGTACTCTAATGTAATTATGGGAAAATAAAGACAGTGCTAAACATAACGTTGAAGAAAACCAGCAAGTCCACCTGCTGCAGTGCCCAACTCATTGAGTAAAATTTTTAACACCTTTTAAAGGAACTTGAAGAATTCAGAGAATTGACTCTGAAATTGGCAGAGATGTTTCTTCTTGATGTAAGACCATGCTACTTTCAGGAGTGTTTCCAAGCTCCTATTTCTGTTTGATTCAAACAATACTTCCTATCAGTCAGTATCAGTAGCTAATCAAAGCTTTTCTAATAATGCAGAAAGAAATGAGTTATTCTAGGACAATATTTGGAGAGAATATAAAAGTGAAAATGCAGTAATTTTCATTTCTAAGACACCAGAGACTGGCAGATACTCATGAATTTTATTTATTTATTTATTGTGACAGCACTTAATATATTCATTGGTTGGGCGTATGAAAATCCACCAGGATTTCCAGTACTTTTAAAAGACTTCTCTTCTTATTGATTTCCTGCAGTCAGCTATAGGACAAATTCTGTGATTCCTAATAATATACACACTGAGGAAACCTTGGCAATAAAAGTGTTTATTATGTTGTAGCATGAGGAATGATAGTAAAAGGATCTCAATCCAATTGTAAATGAATTCCCAACATAACAGCTATGGTAAATCCAGAGATGAAATGAAAGATTAATTCATGGAGATGGCAGTTTGGCAGCAGCATGTTCCTGTCATGTTGTTATTCTTGTAACAATATTTTTTATTTATGCTTTTGCATAGGTGTACATTTGCATTGGCTTTCCGCATAACAAACGGACATCTTGTTCTATGTATTTTCTACAAGTTTTCTCTCATGCAAGATCAATAGTGGCAATAATTATAATACTAACAACAATAATAATCCACTGCATTTATATTACTCTTTTCATACAGAAAGTTACCGAGATACCTTTCACCAACAGTTTGAAATGGTTGATAAAATGTATGTATCTTTCTGCGTAGAAATAGAAAAATTAGGTTGGAAAGGACTTCTGAAGGTCATCTAGTTCAACGTTTTTCCCAAAACATATTTAATTAATCAGACTTTGTCCAATAACAACACTAACGTCAGAGATTCCAAATGTTTCTGGATAGTTTCTCTTTTCTTCCAGGTAGGGAAAATTCTGATACTAGTGTCCCTTTTCTATTTTACTGCGGTATCAAAAGTGCTATGAGGCACTGAAGGCAAAGGGCGAGCAGTCTGTTTGGATCAGCCACCAGGAGCTCTGCTTTCCAGTATCAGGTTCACTCAGCTCTACATCCGCTAGGCATACTCCCACCACACCCCAACTTCAACAGCAAATCTTCCCATGAGACAGTTCAGGCTCTGCACATGCAGCAGGTATCATAACTGCGTGTGCATTCTCCAGGCAATTCAACAAAAAGCTTGTCAGCCTTGGCTTGTAGTCTTTTTAACTTCATGGGGTTACCATATGCAGAAGCAGCCAAGCTCAAACCTCCCTAATACTTCTCTGTGATACTGCTGAGCACAGCCAGTGAGAAAGCTGGAAGGCATAGCAGGAAGGCACAACAGCTTGAGCAGGTGAGGTGCTCATAAGTCATTTACAGTAGAAGTGGGTGGCAGAATGAGGTTGTACTCTTGACCTGCAGCTCTTCCTATTTGCTTTCATTTCTATTTCTTATCCTGCCCAGTCACATTGCGGCACTCTAGGTGGATGAAGTGAGCTTCCTAACACTTGGAATCAACTGGGGAAATGAAAATGGAGCAATGATTTCCCAAATCTCAGCATGAATTCGAATGCAGAAGGAGAGAAAGAGAGGCCTTGATCAAGGCAGTGATCTACATGACACAAATAAAAAACAGAGACAGGAACCTGGGATAAAAATCCAGCAAAAGACATAATGTGAATGCCTCTTTCCCTGACACACAGGAAGAAGGTGAAAGGCAACTTTGCTTCAGTGATCTTCTTCATTTCTTCTTTTCCATCAATACATACAGAAGAAATTGGAGGATAGTAGGGGTAGGACAGCAGGGACGAATGAAGCAAGGAAACATTCTATGATTCATGAATTCATAGAATAAATATATGCATAGGGGTAGAAAGATGAATGGAGCAAGCACACAGATGAACATTCACACTGATAGGGGCAGTTCAAAGCAGAGGAAAGATGCAATCAGGAGTACCATTCTGGTTTTGTGAAGAGATAAGAGAGAAGTAGAGTGCCTTGATTTCAGCTGGGACAGAATTGATTTTTTATTCACAATGTCTGGTATGATGTTATGTCTTTAGAAGAAAAACAATATTGGTAACACAGAGATGTTTTAGTTGATGCTGAGCAGTGCTGTACAGAGCCAAGGACATTTCAGTTTTTCAGGTTCTTGTCCAGTCCTGACAGTGAGGGGAGCTGAGGGAGTGTCCCGCTCCAATTTATAGGAGGGAGAAGAGGTTCTTTTTGATATATGTATACCCGACAGAGAGATTAAGAAACAACAGTTCAAATGTCGGTCCAACCAGTTTATTACAAATCCTAATCAGGGAGATGGGGAAGGGGAGGATGGACACTATTGCAAATTAGGGTGATGGGGGATGGAGAAGGGAAGAAGGACAATAGGAAACATAGGAAATAGAAGCAAGGAGTCTTTATAGGAAGCAAGAGGGAGATAGTCACCACCAAGGGTCCAGCATGGTTCGTAGTTCAGTCTTCAGTAGAGGTGGGCTGTCGGGCGTTGTTCCGTTGACAGCGACGGTGACCACGGCGATCATGGCAACAATTGCAAATGGTGACTACTGTGATGATTTCCAATGGCAGTATTTATAAGTCCAAAGTGGTTGAGTCAGCTCTTTTTGGAGTGACAGCTTTTGGATCTCAGCAGGAACTCCTTTTGTTCCCATCTTCCAGGCCTTGCCAGCAGATAAGAGGGAGTATGGAGGCACCAACTTGTATCTTGTCTTCACAGGATACAATGGTAACACTCCACAATCTCCCATAGCAGATAAGAGTTATGTGGTCACAGGACAGATCTTCCACCAGTAAACAGTCCAGTAAACAGTCCTGAGCACTCCCTTCCGAAGGCAAACAGCTCCAAAGAAATGCTTTCAAATGTAAAATTGTCTAGACAGTGATGTTGATTGCCACACGGCAACACCCACCTCTTATCTCCTAGAGTCTTATCACAAGAAATACCTCAGGAAGCAAGTTTTGAGCCAGAAAAAAAAAAAAAGGATTCATACTGGGAGTGCAAAGAGTTGGGAGGGAACAGAACCAGAACAATTGAACTAAACTGGGCAAAGGAATATTCCGTACTGTAACAGCAAAGGGACCAGCGCAATAGGAGGATGTTACAAAAGAAAAAGAAGAGGTGCTCACCCATCTCTGAAGAGCTAGGCTCACAATAGAAACTCCACAAGGGAGAGCTCTCCAACCAGAGATTCTTCCACTGTGGCAGCCAGCCCTTAAATGAGGTCTAAGGTGAATTATCTTCACCTGTGCTCCCAGGGCTGACCAGGTCCTTTCCCCAGGTGCTCAATCAGTGGTTCAGGCTGTGATTCAACAGTCACCATACACATACCATAGACATCATGCAGAAAAATCTTGAAAAACTGTGGCAAGTTGGTTGGGCAGGCAGCCATTGCTTGGGGACTGGCTGGGCATTGATTGGCAGGTGATAAGGAATTGCTTGTGCATTACTAGTTTTGTGTATACATATATATATATATATATGCCTTGTATACATATATTTTTCTATATAATTATCATTAATGTTATCTTTCTTTTTCTCTTCCTTTTCTGTCTTAGTAAATAGTTTTTATCTCAACCCCCGAGTTCTATTTTGGATTTTTTTCGATTCTCTTCCCCATCCCACTTCAGAGATGGGGGTGAGCAAATGACTGTGGTGCTGAACTTCCTGTCAGGTTAAACCACAACATAGGTGAGTCCCCAGTGCTTTCCACTTCACACACACAGCTGTGGAGAACTAGCAGGGAGTTCATGAACCAAAAGAAAGGTTGCTCCTTCAAGCCCTACTATCATGAATGAAGGATTAGAGACAGAGAGTTACACACAGTAAATTATATGCCATTAATCCTCTACATGGATGTCAAGACATTCATATATATTCTGAGCTGGAATTTTTTCTCATCTGGAATATTTCCAATGAAGGAGTGTGAGAAGACAAAACTTTGTCTGATGAAAAGCTTGATACTCAACATGCTAGGGAGAAGCATCAGCAACTTTCTGGCCTCAGAATTTCTATAATGTTGCAAAAGTCTGTGTGTTTTTATACAGAAGGCACAATATGATTGAACCTGTCTAAAGATTGGAGATACCTATTTGGTTGTTGCTAGAACTACTAAGCCATTGTAAGGTTAACAGGTCGTAAGGTTAACCAGTATATAGAGAAGTTAGGCTAGTAAGAATAGTTAAACAGAGAGGAAAGGTGCTCACCGGTGTTGTAGGCTCACAAGACTCCAGAAGGAGCAATATCCAGGAAGAGATCCTTCCTTAGTGGAAGTCGGCCCTTAAATGGGGTCTAGGAGAGGTGGAGCCTGGCTCCACCCCTTCCGAGCACACAGGTGAATTGCCTTCACCTGGGCTCCCATGGCTGACTCAGTGCTTGCCTCAGGTGGTCAATCAGAGGTTCAGGCTGTGATTCAACAGTTCCCATACAGCCATCAAGAGCACTAGTGGGATGGGCTTGTAAAATAAACCAACACAGTTAGATATCTATAATAGTCACAAAATATAGAGTCATCAAGGTTGGAAAAGACCACTGAGATACACTTTTCTTGGAATGGCACTGCAGATCACCATAATTGTTAGTCAGTATCAAGGAATGTGCAGATCAAATAAATAGCTAGAGGTAAAAATATAATTAGAAGATTGAAAGCTAAAGGTTAAAGAAATTCAGGATTTGAATTCTTGATGTTTAAGATTACTGGTATCATGTTTAACATTTCAGAAGTATTTCTGAGGTAGAAGATTAGTGAGGGTGCTACTTCCTTTCAAATTATTTAGCCTCACTAAAAGAGCAATTCCATTTCTTTAGGTGGTACTATAGCTACTGTTATCAGGAACAGTAGATTCTACAGCAGCTATTGTCAGTCCTAGGGTTTTTTAATAAGGAACATATTTCATTCTGTTTGATCTTTAATCATCTTTTCCTTCCTCCTCAAAACCCTGAGTTTGATTTGACAGTTCTTTGAAGTCTTCTCACTTCCTGGAAGAAATAGAGTGGGACTGTGTGCAAAGGTGTTTCTTCACTTTGGAGCTTTTCCTTGTGGTCTCTACAGATCTAAAAAAAGTGACAATTCAGCATAGGTCTTGAAAATGCTCCACTGACTAAATAAAAATGTACTTTTTCCTGACAAGGATAAACTACTCTATTGGATTTAGACCTATTTGAATCTGTATCATTTTGTGAGTTTTCAAATAGATACATTTCGGAAACTCAAATGACAGTTGAAAAAATGGCTTCAAAATATTATAAATCTTTCAACCTTTTTTTTCTTTTTTAAATACATTCCACAAAGACACTCCACATCACAATGATGTAGAAATAACTGCTCTCTATCACATGTCCCCTGATGATGCTTTATGTTTACTGAGACAGCATTTTGAAGAACTTGGAAATTTCATTTTGTGTCCAATTGTCATTGACAAATCTGGTTAAAATAAGAGTCATGGGAAATCTTGAGATAAAATTCAGAAGAATATATTATTGGTGGCAACCAACTCTACTGGTGCACAGGATGTAACAAACTAGTTTTTTAACCAATATCTACTAAAACAAATTCTGTACCATAAGTCCTTTAACATATGGGATAGAAAGGATTGTATTTTTAGAAGAATATAGTTTTCATCATCAATTATCCTGTTCATTCCTTAAGGATAATTAACAATGTAAGAGCATTTTGTTTTCTTTACATGTCATCATTTCAGTATGTTCTGAAGATAGGTGGATAGTCCCTTTATCATCCCATCGGCATTTCTAAGATTTCAGAATTTCATGACAGCTTGTGTATCAATGATAAATAAGTTCTGAATCTGTGCTTTGCTGCATCACATACCTGAAAAAATACAACATGTCCAGATCAGGTGTAGGCAGACATCTGCATTGCTTTCAAATAAGCCATGATCTAAGAATTTTGTGATGGTTTTGCAATGGCTATAGGCCAGATTACACCTTATGCATGTTCATTTTAATCTGGCACTAGCAATTAATTACAGCCTAAGATTCATAGGGGAAAAAAAATCTTAATTGAGTCAGCCATGCTGCAGAATTGCTAACAGTGATTACATTTCAGTTTCTACTCAGTATTTCAAGTTTCTCTACAGGATTCTACAAACATTTCTATTATTATCTACTGATCGTACCTATTTCTCAAATGGATATCAGTTCTTTTCACAGTGATATTGCCTCATACAAGTACTTTTCCAGCATTATTAATAAAATTGTGAGTTTTGTTGTTGTTGGGGATTTTGTTTGTTTGTTTTTGGTGGTGGTGGTTATTTATTTGTTGTTATTTTTGTTTGTTTAAAACCATTTTATATTAAACTATCATACTGGCCTGCTTCACTGGAAAACTTAATTGAAAGCTCACTAGTAACTGGCTTGTTTGGAAAATATGCAGACAGAATGAGTGACAAGGAGTCTGCAGAAAGTTACAGTTACTAATTTAAAGTCAAACAAGCCCAGAACAACACTTGAAGCTGTTCAAATAATATGCCATGGGGATCCGCCTCTTCTCCTAGGTAAAAGTGACAGGACTGGAGGTAATTGTCTTAACTTGCACTGAAGGAGGTTCAGGTTGGATATTAGGAAACATTTCTCCTAAGAAAGAGTGGTAAGGCACTGGCACAGGCTGCCCAGGGAGGTGGTATGGTTACTGTCCCTGGGGATGTTCAAGACGTAGATATGAGGCACTGAGGGTCATGGTGGGGATGGGTTGTGGTTGGACTAGATGATCTTAGTGGTCTTTTCCAACTTCAGTGATTTTATGGTTCTATGATAGCACTTAATTTAGCTCAAATCTAGCTCTTTTACGTTAGTGTAAAATGAATATTTGATCCTCATTTTCAAAAAACAAGCTGATTCCAATGTGTTAAAATGTTGGTACATAGAATCATAGAATGGCCTGGGTTGAAAAGGAACACAAGGCTGCTCAGAGCCACATCCAGCCTGGCCTTGAATGTCTCCAGGGATGGGGTACCCACAACATCCTTGGGCAACCTGTTCCAGTGTGTCACCACTCTCTGGGTGAAAAACTTCCTCCTAATATCTAACTTAAATCTCCCATCTTAGTTTAAAACCATTCCCCCTTGTCCTATCACTATCCACCCATGCAAACGGTTGTCCCCCCTCCTGTTTATATGCTCCTTTCCAATACTGGAAGGCCACAATGAGGTGTCCCTGAAGCCTCCTCTTCTGCAAGCTAAACAAGCCTTGTTTCCTCGACCTCTCTTATAGAGAGGTGCTCCAGCCCCCTGATCATCTTAATGGCCCTCCTCTGGATCCGCTCCAAGAGCTCCATGTCCTTCCTGTACTGGGGGCCCCAGGCCTGGACATAATACTCCAGATGGGGCCTCACGAGCTGAGAAGAGGGGGAAATTATTACCCCTCTGAATACAGGGCTTATTCTGAAACAATTTCTTTTTCAGTCACCTCTTCTAGATTTCTTCCATTTTGCATAAATATTAATTAATTGAGCCCAAGAGAGTAAGAAAAGAAGGGTGTAAAATTGCCTATATATCCTAGTGATTATAGTACCAGGTATTCTGGAAAGCCATGGTTCAAGTCATTGTTTCACAAAACACTTAATTATGCAATGTATACTGAAAATATTTCTGTGCTTGGTAGAAATTTCCAACCAGTTATTTAGTGTACTGTTTCTTCTCTCTATAGTATAACAATTTCACAGTGTTGTTAAGATTAAAAAACATGCATTTTTAAAAATAACTCCCTTATCTACATTACTTATCATAATTTAGATTAGTAACACATAAGTTATTAAAAATCTAATTTTCTTTCATGCTATTACTCTTTATACTGCAAAGGGGTCTATGAGGAGAAAGAGGCCTGGTGTGTAAGGCAGTGATGGGATTCTGGAGATGCACATTCACCTGATGGGACTGCCAAGACCCTCCTCAATCAGGTTCTGACCCTCATAATTGCAGTCTTAAAATCTTATTGTTCACATATGGTGCATACAGACACATTATGCTAGAATCCAGTAAAACAAGGACATAACACAAGCAACTGCAAGTTTTTCAGCTGGAAGCACTCAAAAGCGTGCAAAATCCTGCTTCTCTACAAGATTTTAAGCACTGTGATATATAAATTCTAACCTCTCTCTGCAACTGTAGGTTTCTGCAATCATTAGTTCATGTGAAAAGATTTTTCCTCTCAGCCCAGTGAGAGGCTGGGTTCAGTTCTATCCTGAAAGATGTTAAGCCTATAGAAAAATTATATTCACTTATTTGTTATTATTTTATACCCCAAAGAGCATCCAGGAAAGAGATGAGCCGGTGAAAAAAAGCTGCAGTTGCATGAACCCACTAAACCATCCTACCTTCGGGCGCTACTCACAGAATGTAACCACTCTAAGACATTCACTCACTGTCAAACTTCCATTTAAGGAACTTAGGAACTCCACATCTCACTCCTGCAGCTCCTACAATTCTAACCTAGAACAGCCACATTTTTTTATGAGCTGAGGTCTATTATGCAGATGACAGTGTACCCTCTAGAATTTTATTTTAGTATCAGATCTAAATAAAACTAAATACAATAACATGTTAAAGCAAACAGCTAGGAGCACCACTGCATGCCAACACTCACATATTTTATTCCTCCCTACTTCTGAAAAGAGCCAGAATCCAGCTGCCCCAGAAATCCCAAACCTAACACATTCCCTGATCCTAGAGTCAAAATATTTCTCAGTGCACTCTGAAAGTCCAAGATTTCAATCAGTTTTTCATTGACCGTTCCAGCAGGAAATTTAAAATTACATGTATCATCAGGAAAACTTAATTTGCACAGCTGCCTTAGCACAATGAAAGCCATCCCTTTCAAGACTATGTTCTGAAAATAGTAAATACAGGCTGCCCTACTCAGAGCTGTTCAGGCTAGATCAGCTTCAGACATCTACAGCAAAAAACAAACAAACAAACAAACAAACAAACAAACAACGTTAATAAGGCTTTCAGTGTCTTGAGTTTATTCTTCCTGATTTAGATGACTGGATAAATAACATTAAAGCTCCAGATTTTCTTGCTTGAATATCATCAAGACTATTGGATTTAAGCTGTTACTTCTCTGTTTCTCAGATTAATCTCCTTCCCTCTATCCCTCTCTTTCTGTCTCTCTCATTAAAACCAAATGGTATTTTTCTGGCCATACAAGTATTGTAAGGGCCTCAATAGACTGAAATTGGGATCTTTGTGTTTGAAAAGGCACAACAACATGTAATCCACAGTAGTGTTTGACCAAGGAAAAAGATGCATGATATGGAAAAGAAAGAGACTCAGAGAAAGAAAGAGACATTGAAATTCAGAAAGCAAATCAGACTTGGATATCCTAAATGCTCAGCAATGTTCATAGTGTTGTTAAGCAACACAGATACTGCAGGTCAAGTATGGACTGCTGTATTGTACCAGGACGCACACACAGAAGATGGGGAGAAGGTGCATGCACCCGTAAGTGTGTGTTTCAGGAAAAGTCAGCTGAGAGATTACAGCACAGCAGGCATTGCTTTAGTAAACACCTATGATATCTTTTGCATAGCTGAAAGTATACAACCAAGTACAACTATCATCTCCTTCCTTTCTGTACAATCAGAGTTTTATGTTTTTTGGGGTTTTTTCTTCCACACAACAAAATGAAATAGAAGTCTTGTTTAGAACCCCACATCATTTCCCATGGAATAGATTAGTATTATGCAATGTGTTCGTGAACTTTTAGACCAGTTTGGTTTTTATTTTTAATGCACAAAATAGTTATACTATTGATGGAATTTCTGTAACATGGAAACATTTAAAATTGTTCTGAGGTCTGTAAAAATGTGTTTATACAACATACACGTCTCTGGCTAAATTTGCTCTTTTCACTGAAATGATTAGTTTTAATCCCTCAGCTTTGAATTCATTGTTGGCTTTCTTCCAGGGCTGCATTCTTCCATTACAGACTCAAAATAATAATGCTGGGTTTTTACACAGCACTTTATATTCTCAGACCTCTGTGTAAGCATTCATTATTTCGTCACCATAGATTTAATATAATTCAGTCCTCTTTTGGAGGAGTGAAATAGAAAATACTGAAATACTGAGGACTTCAGTCTCAAAACAAGTTAGTGACAGAAATAGGGTGAAAATTGGGAACTTCTGACATCTGGAATCATGGTACCTATTAATTCATAGCACTCACCAGTTAAAAAACCCTAACCAACAAGCAGCTTCCAAAGGCCAACATGTGTTACAGATTAAACTACACTGTTATTATACAGAGCTCAGCATAATATGGACTTGGAAAGTTTGTGACATTTATTTTGGGTGAAGACAAAAATACAAGCTGTGATTCTGAAAGACAATCACTCAATACTGGTTTGGGTCACATTTTCGAGAAACAGTTTCTTCAAATGATTTCATCACTTTTTCTAGGACTAGGGACATATATTCAAATAAAACAATTTATTTAGTTTGTCTTCACCTCTTTTTATTTTTTCCAGTTATAGCTGAAATATTCTTTCGCATAGGATCAGACTGATTTTTTATTCAGACTGTAGTCTTAAGTTGTGATCTTCAATACATGAAAAAAAAAGGAAAAATATAAAATACACCCTCCTAGTTTTGAATTTTTTTTCCAAGAAAGATATACTCCCAATTTGTGCTGCAGGGGTCATTTCCAATAATAGATTTTCATGAAATAAAATCAGTCTGTTGACATTTCATTGTCTTGGAGAAATGAGTTGAATCTGAACATTGCAGAACACTCAGAAAATTAGGCAATAAATCTGGAGTGTTTAATGCTACCTCCCTACTCCTTGTCTTCCTCATTAGAATACAATGTGACACTAGAAGTTGGTTAACACTTTGAAAGTCAAAAATCTTTTGGAAATATACTGGCAATTACAAATAACCAAGTTACCATATTTTAAGAAATTACATTTTCTGAGCTGACTCCTCCTAATTGATTCCTTACATATCCTTACAATTCTTTAATTGGAAAAAAAATTATTTGCATTGCACTGAAAGTGGATTGTTAAAAAAGTCTGAATTGCTGAATCCTGTACCACAGTAACCTGTCTGTGAGCAACTGCTCTGTAAGGTGCATCCTGGGGATTTGCCTGCTTAAGCTCAGGTAAAACTTAGAGCAATGCTAGGGACAGCTCCACTTCATTCTGGTGACCAGGAAGGGACTGCCAGACAGATCTACAGAGAAGCTTCATTAAGGGTTGACCCATGGAAGCTGTGTTCAAGCAGAAGCTCTTGCACATAACCCTTGCCTGAACCTGTCAAAGGCCTTTGGATCTGGGCTCCGAACAGTGGGCAAACCTTCCAGCTGGCTGTCATTTGTGCCTCATCAGCTAATAGCATCAGAGAATCATAGAATGGCTTTGGTCAGAGAGGACCTCAAAGATCATCTCATTTCAACCTCCCTGCTGTACGCAGGGTTGCCACCCACCAGATCAGGCTGCCCGGGGCCCCATTCAACCTGGTCTTGAATGCTTCCAGAGATGGGGCATCCACAGCCTCTCTGGACAACATTTTTCAGTGCCTCACCACCTTCGAAGTAAAAAATTTCTTCCTAACATCTAACCTAAATCTCCCCTCTTTTAATATAAAACCATTTCCGCTTATCCTATCATTATCAGACCATGTCTCTCTCTCTCCTTTGTTATCCTATATCAGAGTCCCGTAGGTATTTTACTTTAGGTATTTAAACTAGTACCATACATAAACCATAAGCAAGTACTACAAGTACTATAGTTACCACACCGAGGAGCTTTGGTTGTTGGTATCTGCTCTCAACTACAGTGTGTTCCTTCATACTATGGTAAACCTTATAATACATGGTATTTGCAATTAAATAACTCTTTTTATCTTTAATACTACTCCTTCCTTCTTAATTGATTTTGATTAGCATTCTCTTCCCAAGCACAAATTATTCACTTCAATCCAGTACAAGAAAGTGGTCCTTTCTGATAACAATGCTATGACTGGCATAAATGCTAATATAAAAACACATTTTAAACAATTGAACAAACAAGCAAGCAAACAAACAAACAACAACAATAAACACCACAAATCTAACAAATCTGTTGATTGTGAATGATTTGCTTTCTCATACCAAGGTGACAGTGGAATAATTTTGATAAAGGATTCAGAGTCAAGGATCATCAAGTGAGTTCACTCCAGATTAATTTCCCTTTTAAAAAGTGCAACCTAGTTGTTGCCAGAATATGGAGCTGCATTCTATCTATCCCATTCAGGGTGGGATGAGTAGGCCATATCTTTGTTAGTCATTTAAACCAATCAATGCATTTCAATTATGTTTCCATGCAAAACCACCTGTGACTTCCCATCTGCTAACAAAACTCACCCATCCATGCAAATACACACACAGTCTTCAAAGAAAAGAAGGGTATATTCTTGAAAGTATTAAGGAAACAAAGATGCTGACTCTTGAAGCCAGAAGCATCTGCTCATACAATCTTTTCAGAGAGGTGGTGGATGGGAGCTTGCCACCTGGGTTGCCTTTGAAGGAATGGAGTTGAAAAGTATCCATTCTATCCATTCAGAGTAAATTAGAAGTGTGTAGGTGAGCCAACAGAAACCAAAATGATATACAGCTGTTGGTCCTGTACAGAAGCAGAAATATATTAAATGTGGCTTCAGGATTATAAATCACATTTCATACTTTCAAAAACTTGAAAAAAAAATGTTAAGGAGAAAAAAGTCTTGCATGTTTTATCTGAAAAAAAAAATGATGCAAGGAATCAGAATGCGTTAGATTTCTGGGGGGATAGAACTTGGTACAAATTTCTACTTGTTTATATTAGGCATAAGCTTTATTCTATATGAAATTAACATCTCTTACTGTTTCTCTGTACCTTCCCTACCCACTAACAAAGACCAAGAGAATAATTTCTTAATAAACCAAAGGATACAGTAATTACAATCAGGCCACACCAGGTAAGCAAAGCATGGAAATAAAGGTCTCATCTCTCTAGCCCAGAGTCAAACTTGATTCTCAAAGTGTCATGTCAGGTTTCTCTTACACTATTAAAAGTGGTTCATAATAATAACTAGAAATGGTATTTAACCATTTAAAATACAGAATTTAATTTGTTCAGAAAATATCAAGGTTTCAAAGCCATGTCCTATTCCAATCCAATCCAAAGAGCCAAAATAGGGAAAGTTTGGATGTTATGAAAAGTAATTCATATTTTATACTGGCAATCTACAAAGTAAAATATTGCTATTTGTAATCTCAGTGATTTGACAGTTTTAGAAGACATTTCACATCTAAGTCAGATAAGTGACAGAACTCTTTGTAATCAGTGCTTTCTTGTATTCAATTCTGATTTCAGTAAAAATAATTTCTGATTTACTTACCTGCAAATTTTATTCAAATCATTCTTCCAGGAATGTCAAAGTAATTTATTAATCTGTTAAAAATGTTATTTTCTCTCTCTCTCTCTTTTTTTTTTTTTTTTTTTTTTTTTTTTAGGAATAATGCAATAAAAGTATATGTTCTATAATCTCATAGAAATGTCTGTGACCAAGCTGAGAAGAAAATCTGAGTCAGTCCTGGTACTGTCAGCCTAAGAGACTAAATCTAGAATAGAAGATAAAATGAGAATGCAGTTCTCCAAGAATATTTCTTTCCCAATTATTAAAACGGAAGGAAGTCCAGGCTCCTCTGAGTGTAGACTGAAAGGCCTTTTCATTACTAAAGCTGAATTGTGCTAGACTGCAGGTTTTTTTTCAACAGAGTGTATGTAGAACTGTTGGTTAAAGAAAACCTTTTCATATATCCAAGTGGGTGTCATAGTTACTATTTTTCCTTGAATAAACAAGAAATGGAAATACTCCATTACAAGTTCTTATTGTATATTTCTTCAGGCATATTATTGCCTCTTTCAACTAGAGAACCTGTAAGTTCTTTGAAAAGTATGTATAACTCACAAGGTGAAATAAAAAGGAAAAAAGAAATCTCCACATCTTTCAACACAGAATTTTATAAATATCAGCTTCACTTGATAAAAGAAATAAACTTTTGGGATTGAGTAAGGCATTGAAACTGAGTGACAGTTTACTTCTCTCTCTCTCTTACTCTTCGTTTGTTTGGTTGGGTTTTTTTTGTTTGTTTGTTTTTAGTTCTTTTCCTATTTAGAAAGAATCCTTTAGTGACAAACCTTCCTAGATGAGTGAAAATGGATAAAATAAAGATCTTTAAAAGACATTTTTATTGGCAAAGAAAGAGATGAATTGTTATATCAACTTTGTGAACTTTGAAATACTCTCCGTTTTTATGTTCTGTATTGGATAAAGAATAGGTTTTACATTTCTGAGATAAAAAGGAAGAATACACCTGACGCTTCTGTATTTTCACATATTGTTCTGTAATTTGGAGCTATGACCTAATCATAATTCAGTTTCTGTCTTCAGTAAGAGTATGTGCCTTTGCAATCAATTTCTGGGCTTAACACTCAGCTACAATAAATGTCTTCATCTACAGCTGGAGACAAAGGGAGTAAGGAGGATACAGCACTTGATAGGACAGACTTTTTGAGTACTTATTGACTTAGGCATTAGAACCTGGATATACAAATCATGTTATTGTCTTGCTATAATCACTGTGTAGATAACAATTCCTTATCAAAATTTTACCTTCCCTCCTTTTAATGTTTAATAATTTCATGCCATAATTGATAATTTGATGGTACCTCTTTGTGACATGAGGTCTTCCACAAGTATAACATATGTTATTTCAAACTTACTGTGTTCTTATAATTAAACATAATGCAGTTTCCAAAAGCTGGTATTTGAGGATGTATTCATCTCTAAATGCATGTTACAGCTATTATTACTTTTCCCTAATAATATGCTTATCTATTTCTGAGCAAAAGCTGTGTAGCGATTTTGGTGAAGGCTTTCTGTGCTAAACCACTGAATTTGAGATCATATGACACTGCATCACAAAGACATTATCTTAGGTATGTGTTGTGCTCCTCTACATGGGATAGAATGAGACTTAATTAAGTATATATCATAGTTAATATATATACATTTTTATAGTGACAATGGCTGAGGTCTTCAAACGTGATCAAAATCCCCTTCTGCTAAGCAATAAGGAAACATAGAAAGCAAAGATGAGTCTTCCTTCAAAAAGCTTTTAGCAAAGTACATTAGAAGAATAAACAAATGATACAGGAAACAGATGAACAGAACACAGCATAATAGTGACAATTCCATACCAGAAATAACTACCAGTAGAGAAACATTTGTAATTCTGGGAAAAGAAGATACGTTTTCTTACTTGCAGTTGTGAAGGTCTAAATAGCTACTGAACAGAGCAAAGAAGAAGATGGTACTTATTGATTGTTCCATCTATCACTAATGAAACCACTGCGAGGTTGAAACATGGAACCAGCTTGACAGCAACACAGGATGATAGCAGTGAGAAAAAAAAGTGCTGCAAAGCACTGAAACTGTGTATACCCTTTAGTAGGACAAACTGAATCTAGCTCCTCTGAAATTTGGCCATCTCAAAAGAAATGACATCTGTATAAATGCAGGTTTAACATCTCCTCTAATCACTACAGTGATATGAGCAGTTACAAACCATTACACAAGAATTGTATGTAGTCAAAGAATTGACCAATAACAAGAGTAATAAAAAAAAAAATTATTTACAACTGGTACAACGCCATTATAATTTATAGCTCAACAAAGATTATTTAAAACAGTAATGAATATTCAAAAAGATTTTAGTAAGAAGAATCCTTAGGCCTTTCTGGGTCATGTTTTCCTATTGTGATATAAATAATCTGCTAATTATTTCCCCTATGAAATATGCAAAGTTAAGTAAGCAAAAGCTTACAGCTCACTACATATGCAATTATTTCTTTTTCTTGATAAGCACGGTTACTGGTTGGAGCCTAATTCAATGGGAAATAATTGACACAGAATCCACTTCCAGGAAAAGCTAGCTGAGAGAAAGGGAACGTAACTAGCCATAAAGGTGAGGTAGTGTAACATTAATCAAGAAAACAAATGCTGTATAAAATCAAAAGGTCATCTACTGTGAAAAGTAGGAAAAATAGTGGATATACGAAGTTAGTATTTAAGACAACACTTTGGAAGTGCGCTTCCTTTCAAGCAAAAATTTTCTGAAAGACTTTACAAAGAGTGTGTGAATGGATGGTACCCAATTCAGGAAATTAGTCAGCTCTAGAATGAAGAAAGACAGATGTACTGTACTAGCAATGAAGATAGGTGAACTTTACTAATAGCAAGCAAAGAACTTTAAATGAAATGCAATTAAAAATTGTGTACATCCTCGTTTACAAATACTTCAGTACATGAGAATTGGGGTCTGCTAATAAAAATGATTCAAGGTAACATTAATGACATAGGATAAGAAGATTGAATCAAATAGAAGTTGTATGTATGATACATATATTCATGATCACTGATTTGTAACTACTGTTCTCTGCTTATAGCATAGGAAGAACAAAGTAGGAAAAGTTTATTTCTTTTGTCTGTCTCTTTCAGATGGCTTACATTGACAACGATATCTTACTTTATTTGAATACAATACAGGGCAGATGTGATATCTCCAACAATGCTGATTATTGGCAACTATTCAATATTAAAAAATGTCAAATCCTGGTTATGTCAGCTAATTCTATGGTTCTTAGCCACAATATATTGAAATCTTTAGGCCAATTTCAAAAAGTAAACTCTGCAAAAATCAATTTCAGTGTGTATTTTTCCATTGTCTCTTCTGTTCTCTGTATTAGACTTTCCATTATCTGCATGCGCATTCTGATTATTTCTATCAGCTCCTGTCTCTAAATTTCCATTTAGTTTGGTGCTTTCACACTATTCAGCGCACTGTGTTGTAATTACTTGGACTAAACTTCCCGTCAATTCACAACAAACCCAATTTCATTGCCAAGCTACTTGCCTCTATCATTTATTTGGCATACCTACTCCAAGCAGTTTCTACCTCATGCATAATCTTCATTCATGACTTTTGAAGGTGACAATAATACTCCAAAAAGCAATGCCAGCCAATAAGGAAATTTTCCTTTGACTAAGGAACAGTGGTAAAAAGCCTTCATTGTTCATTAACATTAACTTCTGGTCCACAGAATACTTGAAAGGCATTACTAACAGTTCATTTCTTGTAATTTATCTCCTAGTGTTTGGCTATTAATTTCCTTATTTACTACAAGGACTACACTTATTTACTGGCACCACGTAATTCTGACTAACCTTCCATGATTTTTGTTTCCTGTCATTCCAGAGGGATAGAAGGAGACAAGTTTAAAAATGCATATTTTGTCCTTACTGTATTGTAACAAGATTGGCATGGTACCAGCGGTGTTTGAATTTCTCTCTTAGGAAGACTGACACGGTTCAACCAGCTGCATAGAAATTACATTGAAAATAGATACTTTGCAAATTCCCCCTATAAATGAAAGTTTATAGTACAAAAAACTGTCTGACCAGTTATCTTTCAGTAAAGTGCTCTACAATTTGCATATAAACTTCATTTTTTTCCTAATTACACAGAGTAAAATGCATTCATTTTGCTGTTGATTACAAGCTGGTCTTGCCAAACACCTGTGACTGCCACAAATTCTAATTTGTTATTTATTTACTTCAAAGCAATCTTATTATCTAAATGATTCAAAGCATCAAAGCCCTTAATTATTGATAGTCAATTTGATAGGGTTACATATTCTATGTCCTTGGGCTGAAAGCACTTCTCTGCTTTCTTTTCCTCAAGTACACATTTGGCTGAGCAAGAAAACATATGATTCTGCTACTAAGTGTATTGGAAGTCACATTCTTTCTTAACTGCAACTAGATTTAGGCAATATCAAAGAGACAAGATTGACAGCTACAATGTGATAGCTAATTAACTACACAATAATAATTAAAAAAAATTTACCATCCTTACAACTTCAGTTGTCAAAAAAAAAGTTTCATGTGTAGCACATTTATGCTGTAGATCTGATACTAGTCTCCACAACACTAATGGTGCATGAGTACTTTTCATTTATTCCAGGCAGTAATGCTCCTTATTTACACTTAGTTACACTTATGTACACAGTACAATAAATGTGCATATGATGTATCCTATGGTCACTAGAGTTTTCTACTGGCACTCTTCTAAAAATATTCGTAAGCTATCTTATCTTTACTGAAAGTATTCCTTTATCTCATTCCTTTCTGAGTTGTATTCTGGTATATGAGATGCCAGGGGAAAGCCTTTCACATCTAGATTTCTGTGCTGTTTTTTTTTCTTATTCTCATGATATCATTTTCTACTGCAAAAGAATGACCAAGCAATCTATTCTGATCTTGGCAAGTTAAAGGGAAGTGATTTTCAAGAATTACATTGCAGTAAATAACTACGTAATACCCTAAATTGAATATCTTAATACTGTTCGCACATTTGTGTTTTGATTTCCTTTTTCTAAATTATAAAACTTGATGCTAGAAAGCCAGGATTAAGACCTACGTGCCAACATTTTGCACAACTGGGAAGACACTAAACAATGTGTCTGGAGATACAAAAGTGACTGGGAGAAATTACAAGTACTTGATCAGTGAATGCAATGAATTCTGAGGTCAAAGTGCAAAATATGGAACAGTGTTGTGCTTGCTATTTTTAGGGCTTAACCAGGAGCAATGCACGAAATGGTGAGGAGAACACTTGAATATTCAAGCTGAGTAAGATTGATCAGAGGCAAATACAGAACAGGCTACTGAACAAACTTCTTTAAGATCATAAATTTAAATTTTTTGTCCAGCTACCAATGATGATTTTGTAATTGTAATCTATTGTAAATAAAAAAAAATATTTTAATATATTTTTTAAAAATATGTAAAAAAAAACCCTCTAATTTATCTAATTTATCTACAAATTTGCAAGCTTGATCTGAGGAAAGAAAAATTGACTGGTTTTCCTGCTGAAGTTAACATGCACAATCAAATGCCATGGATAATGAAAAGCATATTAGATTCTTAAATGATTTTCATCTTAACAACCTAATGTGTCATTGTTAACTGAATAACTAAATGAAATAAAATTATTTAACTCCAGTGCTTTCCACTTCTTTAAATCTCTGGTTAATTGGATTTTCTAGGTAATTGATAAAAGCATGGTTCTAGTCTCTCCCATTCTTATTATCACTTCCATGTATTTTCAAACAGCGTGGCATTATTTTTTGACTGAAATTAAAAAACTGATGCAAAGCCCCCGGAAGTCAGAATAAAGATTTCTTCTAACTTTTGTGGGATTTGGATCAAGCCCCAAATAAACTGCATTAAATCTCTACCCTTATATCCAAGCACCAAAAGCAAAATTAATTATTGTATGGCCAAAAGTCAGGATTTCCATTCAATCTGAAGGCAGTTTTCTTTACTGACCTCTATAGTTTATCCTATTTGATTTAGTAGTTGTAGTAACATTTCACTTACTTGACTCTCCATTTTTAATTCTTTATGTACTGTTGGTATTACTTGCAGGACCTTCATTTCATGGTTGGCACCCAGCAATTTCAAGAGGAACAGTATTCTATGAATATAAACTCCAGACCAACACTTTTCCTGTTTTGGAGAATTTACCATGAAATAGCTAAATTCTACTGACCCTTTGTTATTATCAGCCTCTTTTCACTCTGATTATCATGATCCAAATCCGACTTCAATTAATATTTCCATGAAAAATGACATGGAGTATCAACATAAAAACAAGATAACTCTTACTTCATACAGGGTGTCTAGATGCCAAAGTGTATTGCCATAACTTTTTAAACTAGATTCACTTCAAACAAACAGCTCAAATGTGAAAACAGGACTGAGGTGAATTGTCTTAGTTCAGATCTACCAGAGAAAGTAATTCAGCTGAGAGAATCCCCGGTGAGATGGCACCTTTTTTTCCTTGTGAGATTTAACATGTCATTTTAGTGTGTTTTGAGTATATAACAAAAAAGATTTTTTGTAGTGATCATATATCAAAAGACCTTGAACTACAGAGGGGATGGGACCTTGCACAGATTATCTGAGCAAAAGACATGTTTGGTGTCACGGTATCAGATTTTCTCCAGAGGCAGTTGTCAGAAAGTGCACAGGTTATTCTACATTCACCCACTTATTTGTGAAATGACCTTAAAATACAGCAGTATTCATAAAAAATCTCTCAAGAGACAGCCCTCTGATTAGAATGATCAGTGTAGTGGTTGAAATTGCATCATTTTTCTGTCCCAGTGGGGAAAAAAGTGAGAAAGAGTTCACTGCCAGCACATTAATGGAGTGAACAGATAGGGATGCCTGCCTTTAGTCTGCAGTAAAAGCACACAGCTTCCCCAGTTGATCTCTTAAAGAGCATGAGTGGTAAAATCATACTGAAAGGAATTGTGAGTGGGACAGAAATGCATTATACTGTTATGTTTGCAGTGGCTTACAGATGATCTGCCATGGGTCCACCCACAGTCATGATCAATTAAATATTCTACTTACACTCAGTATTATCACTTGTTTTGGGTGAGCTGCTGTTGTGTGCCTCAATACATAAATAACATGAACACAATACAGCACTCAGTTAAGCACACATGTCAATCAAAAGACATCGGTGGAAATGTCTTTGTCAACTACACTGGTCTCAGCCCAAGGTAGGGTTCATTTACTAAAGCTGTTTAATGTATGTTTAATGTATATCCTTTGGACTGGCTACAAAAACAAAGGCATCAAGAAGAGAGCCTACAAGTTTTGCAGTCCCATTTGTACCTGAAAAGTTTCTCATTTTTCTGATTATTTTTGGCCCCAGAATGTTTCGCCCAACACTTGAAAACCATAAGGACTTTCAGACCTGCAGCTCACAGAAAGCACAAGATTTCTTTCTACCCCTCCTCTTTTTACTTCTCATCTTTTTTGGACAGCTCAACAGAAAGGCTGACAAATTTCAAACTCAGGAATATGATAAAAACTTGCACTCTAATAGCCTCCGCTACGCCTGTTCACAAGCCAGTCTGAGCATTTCATTCTTTACAACCATGCATTACTTTTCAGTCAAATAGTTTCCATTAAAACCTGTACAAGAAACATCCCATTTTCTTTAATCACAGTACTCAGCTAGGAAATAACAGAGGATAAGCATCAGTGCTTCACCGTTTAAAAACCATCCATGAAACAAGTTTGCAAGGATGAAAACAGATTTTAATCTTTCCAATAACCAGTGTAACAATGTCCCAACACAGGACCAGAAACTCATCATTTTTATGTTGTTTCTTCTCTATCTTTTTGTCCAAAAGATGTATCTGAAGTATCTCGTTATCTTAAGCAGTCTTACTGACTGATGTATTAAATCCATGTTAACTTACATAGTTAATCAAGTTCTTCAACAGTAAATATTCTACTGCATATAGATACATTTAGAAAGTAGCAAAGGAAAATTTGAGGAAGAAAGCAAGATGTCACTGAAAATGTAAAACAAAAGATCATAAAATATTTAAAGCACTCTTCACAAGAAAAGAGCTGTTATGGGGGGCCACTGAAAGGAGGATGGATAAGGAGAGAGATAAAGAGATCAAGGCCCACAGGCTTGGCATTAATGAAGGGATAGGATTTCAGTAAAGGAATGAGAAGTAGTGAACTGGGAGCCAGGATCAAGTCTCCTTTGAAAATGAAATCTGCAAAATTAGCTCACTTCTCAGAGCTGCGAGAGTTTTTCCCCCCTTCTAGTTGTTCAGTGAGAGAAAACATTTCTGAAGGCGTCATCATAGGTGCAATCAGGGGCAGTACAGAAGAGTTCACTTAAAGGCACACTATAAAGATATGCTTTGTTTTGTTTTGATTTGTGGAGTCTGCAAGGCTTTCCTGGAAGTTCCCTAGGAATTAATTTTTTCCCTAAGATTTGACAAATGAGATATATCTGAATAATATTTCATGATTACTTCTCATAATTAAATTATATTTCAAATAATGCAGCAAGCAGCATCACAGAAATCAGATCAGTCAACAGATGAACATCTGCTCTTCATTTTCATGTCTTCTCTCTGGGTAGCACTAGAGGCAGGAAAACCTGTCTGAGTCCCAGCTCAAGCATAAAACTGTGACTCCCCTCAGTAACTCTAACAATAATATGTTCCAGAAGAAAATTCTGGAGATATATTGTATAGTAGATTGGGAAGCATCCTGGCTTCCTTCTTTTAAATATAAATAAATAAATAAAATTAAAAATAGAAGCAATAATAAAAAGCTTAAATCAATACAACCTGATTGTTAGTGTTCTGTGACTTGCACGCCTTACAACATTTATGTGGGTTCCATGGATTAAGCTGGTTGAGAACATAATTACCACAGCCTGAGCCCCTGAAATTTTGTTCAGAATCTATGACACCTTTATGAGATCGTGATTTCATTTCCTTGCTTCAGTTTTTCAAGTCACAGTGAACTCGTATAGATAGACTTCTGGGTTTTTCTAAATTAAATTTTCTGAATGAGAACAGCACATAGAGGGGTAGAAGAGAGAGGATTATTGTGCCTCAGTTGAACAGAAAACATCTTTCAGCAACACCAGAGCATTGCAAAGTATCAAATTCCCATCTCAGAATAGAATGAACACATACCACAAAAATGCTCAAAACTGAAGCATTATATTTCCAAATGCTTCAAGACCACATAAGAAAATTATTTCCCCAATGCATCATTTTAATCACAGTAGTCTTAAAGCTGTGATTTTTTCTTCATTTTCTTATAAGAATAATTTTAAACTGGAAATCAGTGTTTGAAAAAAAATCCATTTAAGATACTAAAACTAATTTTGAAATATTTTACAAACAGCTGCTGGATTATAAATTCACCGATTGCAGCCTTTTACCCCAATAAGTCTTGCTTCAATAAATCAACACTTCTAGTAGAAAAAGTGTCATTACACAAATACGATCAGCAATGTTTCTGATTACTGAAATATGCTTGGCTGCCGTGTAATTTACTTTTTTTTTTTTTTTTTTTTTTTTTTTAATATCTCACTCATTATTTTTGGACTTGTCTTCAGTTTCAAAATCTTAATAATTGATCTTTGTACAGGAATAGTTCCCTGGACCTTTTATTTCTCTCAGATAGACCCAGCATCTTTTCTTACATCCCAATGTTACACTGAAAAAGTCATCCATACACACACACACACAAATTTCCCAGCACTTCCTAGATGGAAACTTTTTCTTCACTTTTGTTTCCCATTATGCAGCAAGTATAAAAATTCAAAGCTGTAGTTGCTCTTTCCTCTAAGGATTTTCATCATATATCACTTAACTTTTCCTGACATCCTTCTTCCCTCTCTTTTATATAACAAATTTCCCCTAAGCAATGCAAACCTGTATTTGCATCTTTGACAGCAAAGGAGAGACTGACAGATGGAAGCAATGCTCTCTTTGAATAATGCAAGATGTTGTGACACTGACAACAATAAGGATCCTAAATAATAGGTCCTCCTTGATACAATTCAAAAACATGCAGCCTATTGTCTCAGCCACCAGCAAACCAGTGCAAAACAAGTGCCTCAGTGGTAAGGCCGAGGTCCATCCATCTCAGTGACAGCTGACAACAAGAGACTAATCCCTCTTAAAAATACTTCCCAATCACTTTTTGCTGTAATTAAATCAACACAATGTTCAACCACACACATGCAATGGAAAAGGGCTCTCTGTTTTATGACATTTCAGGGTGAGCAATGTGCTTAAGAGTTACTCATCAGTGCCCTGGGGGAAGTCACTGTCAATTAGAGTATTCTGTGTCACCTAATCCCAGCCAAGGCTCTGTTCTCTTTTGTACTGTCGTTATTTTTCTTCAGTGGTGTCTACAGATATTAACAAACAGGAATGGAACACTGATAGAATGGTAAAACCATACAGGTTTAAATTCTCCTTGGGCATAAAGGTTCCTGAATCCCACAGTGTTGACACTACTAAGGATCCCATCCTCAGGATTTTATCTGTGTCTTAGTTTGTGTCTGTCATTTTATTTGGCAAGTTATTTGCCACATGAAAGAAAGTCAGAAGAGACTTGGAATATGTTCAGAAGGTGAAAAATTGGTTAGTCCCAGCTGTACTTTTAATTATGTTTATAAATTGATACAATTTATACTATTAGAGAGGTTTTATTAACTAGTGCAGATTTTGAACTACAGTTTCAGTGACATAATTTGGTCATTAGTGAGTTGTAGGCTTTCAGCAAGGTATTTCTGGAAAATCCTGTCAATTAGAAAGAAAGTCAGAAAGAAAAAGATGACAAATTCTTTGAGAATATGGTTAATTTTATATAGAGTTTTGGGCCTCATAATATTCAGTCAGACTTGCATATATGCCAATAGTTAACAGTGTGCTGAAGTTCTGAGTTGCATAGAAGATTGTTTGTATAATAAAAATCTAAATCAGTGGCAAAAGAAATCCTACAACCACAAGAGAAAAGACAATCTACTCAAGAGTGCCACCTACCTAAGGTATTTTGTAGAATCACAGGCATGGAGAATACACTAAATACTTTTATATCTTTGGGTGAGCGAGGTCTTGGAACATCTGAGACAGCGTGTCCAGTATGCCTACACAGCAGACTTAAGCACATTATAGATATACCCAAACTAAGTTGTACTAGTTACACCACAGCCATATAAAAATGAAATTCAGCATGAGATTTTCTAAGTCCTATATTCACTAAGTTACTGACACCAGAAAGGCTGATTCAAGCTTGCTTTGGAATCTCTCTCTAACACTGACGGAGCAGTCATACTTGAAATTATATCTACTTTTCTAATCCTCTCTTTGGCTGATGTTACTCAAAATAACTGCAGGCCTCTTGCACTGAAAAAACCCAGCCACAGCCATGGTTTCTACAGCCATATCTTATCAAATCAGCTTTCATACCAGAAGTATAAAGACTGACACAGCAGTGGAGATGTCATCTTAATATACTACTACACTGCAAAAGTTCCAGTATCACCAATCACAAATTTCTGTATTGAGGTTTCAAGTATAATCTCCTGAGCAAGAGCTTCCCACTCTATCATTAACCAAACCACAACAGATGAATTGCAGCTTGCAGTACATAGAGGTATGCAAAAGGCTAAAGTTGGTTTTTATTTTTAAAAGATTATAAAAATCATTCAATTTTCCTTCTACTTCTAAGAAAACTGCATGGAGGAAAACACCAAGAGTATGCTTTTTCTTCTATGGAAAACTGAACAACTAGTTAGGAGGTTCAAGTGATCTTTTGTTGAGTTTGCGATAGAAGTGCAGGTATATAACTTACCGCAAATCTTAAGAGTTTGGCAAGATTACTCAAAATGAACAATATTCATTGAAGAAAGTAAAGAGCAGCAAAATAAAATTTCATGCAATTTCAATCCCTGATAAAATCTGCCTTTGGTGGAGCAGTTTCAATACCTTCACCTGAAAGAGTAGCAAAGAAAGGCTCAGAAATAACCTTACAGCCATCTTCTACCATCTCTGCAGTGCTTGTGTGCTTGCAAACATATGGTTTTTTAGAGTCATTTTCTTATAAAGAGTGGGCTCTTCTGAGTCATCTGCGTTATGTCTGAAGAAACCAATTCAGGCAAATTCTCCATGTGAGTCTTAAGACTCTTTCATGCATAGCGGAGATCAAACCCACTTTTGGTACTGTTTGAAAGTACCATTCCAAGGTCAAAGGAGAGCTGGCGGCCTACCTCTTTCTAATACAATACAGTCTTATTCCCGGTGTTGTTTTACAGCAGCAGTGGAGATAGGTGGCCCAGTATGTCTGAGATCATTCCAACTTTCATTTACTCAAACAATACATCAACAAAACAGAATTCTGCTACTCAAGACTAATAGACATAAGAAATAAGAAATCTGCCTTAGGAAACAAGATAAAGGCAAAGCCTAAGTATCCTCTTATTGTATACATATATGCACAGCAGGGCTGGTGAAAAAGCATCCGCAGTTTTTTCTATTGATCCAAGCTATTTCATAACATCTGGCATGCAGTTTCTCACTGTATCTGTCTGTCAAAGGGTAGCAAAATCACTACTGAAAATAAAAAGAAACAACAGAAAAACAAACAAAAGCTTTTTTTTTTTTTCTAAAAAGCCCTAACAGGATGAAAAGAAATATACCGAAGACCTTGATATTTAAGAAGAATAAAAAACTTTATTTTCCATTTAAAATCAGAGGAAAAACTTGTTTTCACATCTGTCTCTGATTTCCCAATGCTGATTTAATTCCAATACTCACATTGTACTCAAAGCAACACCGGCAGATGTTTGATAATCAATCTGCTTTGAAACTCATCCAGAGAAGCAAAATCTGTTCAGGGAATCCAGTGCTGTAGCTCAGAGGGAATAACTTTAGATCTGCCTAGAGCCACTTAATACAATTACACCTGTACAGTTCTTTACTTGGTATGTTTACTGTATGTCACAGGGTAGTAAATGAAAAAGAGTTAAGTATAGCTTTAAATCCATATCCCACCTGCCTGTGAGGTAGCATGTATCATCATTTGCTACCTCTAAGGAGAGTGGAGATTTATGAATGTAGATTTGTAATTTCAAATGAGTACTTGTTTGACCTATAATTTCAATTTAAAATTGTGACAGCTGCCTAAGACTGAGAATTTCTTATAATTCGCTAACACTTTTTCAGTTCTACATTAATTCCACTAAACATAGCACAATTCTCTGGAAGGTGTATTTATCCCTTCTACCATTTGTAAGAACGCCAACATGATTCCACTTGCTTGTTAACCACCAAAGACTACTAACACAAATGCTATGGGGCTTCAGAAGGCATTTTCCTATTATCCATTTAGGGCACCATGCTCTCATGCTATTATGGACAAGCAGCAAAGAAGTAAGAAAAAAAAACAACCAAACAAACAAACAAGAAAGAAAGAAAGCAATAATTAAGTTCACGAGCAGAAGATACTACATCCAACATTTCTTGAAAATATTTTTTGCATCATAAATCCTACTCATACAGCAGAACATTCCTGATCTGTTTTATTGCTGCAGGAGAGAGATAACTCTGTTTTAACATACTTAATTGTAATGTTTTTATAATTCACTATTCTAAATAGGTTTCAATCAGAACTGATAAAGAGTTTAACCAAAAGCATTTTGTCCCCACAGCCTTGTTCAAGTTACTAAAAGATCCAGGCTGCCTCTGCATGAAATCCTGAGAAGTGTGACACAATCCTCAACTTGCATAGCAGCCAAAGTCCATTGCTTATCACTCTATATCAAAGAGAAAGCAATGCAGAATTGAATGTGGTTGCTGAGCTCGCTGGGCTCTAGAAGAATGGAGGAACTCTTCCTTTAAAAGACAGTAGGAATTTAATTAATTTTTCAACATATATTTCTGAAATAACAGCAGTTTTCTGACTAGGGTAAAGACAGTGCAGTTTGCTGTGTTTGTTTAAAGTAAAACATTCCAACTCAGCTCTGGCAATGAGATTCCTCAGGGACTGTGCAAGCAGTATATACAATCCACAGTACAGCAGGCAGGCTGGAATTGGAGTAAAGCTCCTTGAGGGAGCTACGCAAAGGTCTGCTTTGATAGTTGATAAGTGCATAGCAGCGTGTTGTGTGATTTTCTTACTACCTGTTTCTGGAAATAGAAAGCCTGAGATTAGCAAGCAGGTGGAGTAGCAGTTAGCTACAGAAGAACAGAGTTTGTAGAGCAATTTTCACATTTGGAAATCAAACTGTAACAAAATATTCCTTAAAAATTATCTTTGTTATATTTTATTCTCCATATTTCAACCTTGCAGCAATTTTCTGATGCTCTCAAACTTGAGATTTTCAGAACAATAATGACAACATGGAATGAAACTTGCTTTGATGGGTAAAACTCTGGTTTTACCCATCTGTTTGAAAAGTCTGGTTTTATCCATCTGTTTGGACTATAGCTAAGCCTTTGATATCAAAGCCAAGTACAATGGGAAAAATTTTAAAAAGCATCTGTTACCTAAAGTCAGTACTATAAAATCTACATTGCTTACACAGCAGGAAGTCTCTTACATTATTCCTCAGGCCTTATGCATGCAGGAATCATGCCTGACATGATTCTCATACTTTCAATTCATAATTTGCTTTAATTCAAGCTATGAATTCATCAACTGTGTGAAAAGTGTAATAAAGTACACTGTGTAAACTCTTAAAAAAAAAGAAAACCCAGCTTCAGTCAAGCCAACTACTCTCATTTCACAAGAGCTGTGATTAATAAATTGTTTCAATAAATGAATTGATAAAAATAAAAATTAAAAAAATAGATAAACTGAAATCATGTTATGGAAAAAAATCGGTGAAATAAAACTTTTTTTTAAAAAAAAGGGACATGGTTTAGTGGGAAGTATTGGTGATAGGCAGACAGTTGGACTGGATGATCTTAGAGGTCTTTTCCAGTGATTCTATGGTTCTAAATCAAGTCATGACTTCTGACTGGAAGAGACATTTAGGCAACCACAGACTAAGTAAGGACAATGAACCAAAACTGAGGTCCTGACTGTGTCACAAGTCAGATATGCTTCAGTACATAGAAAAAACAGGGGAATATTTGATGAGTGAAATGAGCATGCCTTTATCACTGTGTTCGTGCTTGTTCCAGACTTGACAGCATCAGCATCTTCCCACTCACACTCAAGCATTATCTAACTTATACTGAGCACAGGCAAACACTTTTGTCTGCAAAAGATGAGTAGGCTTATTCTAAGATTATATGATAATATATGGTGACTCACAACAGAGCTACATTTATTTGAGTTGCTAACATTGCAGAGGCCCAGATAAAACAAACAAAAACAAAGACTAGTTTAAAAGATATCACTATTACCAAAAAAGGATGCCTCTCTTAGGGAGTACCTCTGAAGAGTGATTCAGTAAAGGCAGTCAGGTTTGTCTGAACAAAGTCAAACGGCCAGCACTGTAGGTTAGCCTAGAGCATGAGCAGATAGGGTAGCTATCCTTCCTTTATAAAGTTGTCCCTCTTCTTTCAATAATTATGTGATTTATTTTTTTTTTTTTAAAGACATCCATCATTTCATGCACTAAGAGGAAAGGTGAATCAACAGATCAAACAAGTAATGTAACTGCTGACTAAATTTTGTTCTCAATGTATGTTTCAGCCAAGAGAAATATTGTTTTTTAATAAAAAAAACAGAAGAACAATAGTTTACATTTACATTCCAGATTTAGAAAGCAAATAATTTTACAAGAAGATATGAATCAAATAATGAAATGTAAAAAGAATCTCTCCAGTCTTTCCAAAGGAATTGCTGCCAGAATTAATATATATATGGTTGTTAATTATTCTAATTTTCTTAATGTCTAAAGAAGAATTTCATTCCTTGTATTTATCAGGAAATAAATATCAGCTATATTAGCCATAATACTACTATCTGTTGGTCCACTGACAGCACAAAAAAAGATGATGATCCTGATTTAAGACTGATTCTTGACTGACTAAATCTGAATTCATTTAGAGATTCATTCAAAGATAGGGATTGGTTTTATGATAGCCCACCCACTCAAGGCTCATTTACTGAAATGAGGAAAGAACTTTCCAAACTGATAGAATAAAATAATAATAATAATTGATTCCTAAAGACAGCAGTAGTTGCAAGAGATTTGGCCTAACTTATATAGAAGCAGTTTCTCTATTTCTTGTGGTAGATCATTAGGCATAAGAAATACATGAAGTAATTCTATTGGTGTGAACAGCGAGAATAACAGTCTTAAAATTTGGTCCGTGACTAAGAAATGTGAGAATATTTATTTTCTTTATAGGTGGTGATTGCATTTGGAAAAAAAAAAAAAAGCAACAGTCTCTTATATACTGTCATTCATCCAAACTGTTTTGTTGTAACAGAAAATGAAACAGTGCTATTTTCATGATTTCCCCCTAGATAAAATCACAGTAGTTGAGATAAAAGGTTTGTGTTTTGTAATCAATATATCAGCTTCATTCTTCACTCAGAAAATAATGTGAATTTGTTCCCCCCATACATCAATCTGTGTTCTATAGACTCTTGTAAGCAATTTTGCTGCAACTTGCATGATAGGAAAGGGATTAGCGTAGATTTCTGTAGAAAACGCTGATGTGCTTATTTTAAATGTGTATGTTCTGTGTGGCTATTTAGCTAAACAGTAATACAGTAATATGTGCTAGGCCATCCATATAAATGCAAGTTAAAATCTGCTTTGCCCTACTGCTCGTCTTTGCCTACTGCCTATAGGTTATTCCAGAAATTTTGAAACCGCTGGGAAAATGAAAAAGAAGAAACTGCATGTGTTATGGTAAGGGCCTGTGGAGGAACGTGGAACACAAAGCTTCTTAAATTAGAATTACATTAACATTCATAGAACATCACGAACATTAACTGTTCACAGAATAACTTATTCTCTGCAGCAACTAATACTTTAATACTATACAAATATCAACTTCTACAGTTACTGGTTGATTGAATTGAACGCTCAAAAAAGCATTGTGAATTTATAGGAATAAATCAAAAAAAAAAATTACTACTCTCAAATGGTCTGAACTTTGGTAAACCAGTATTATTTGTAGAAGATATTATTTGTTTTGGAAAGCATTCTTATGTACAGAGGAATAAAATTTAAATGTTCTAATTCAAATACATAATTACTGCTTAATATAGAACTGTATGATACAAAGATTGTTTGATTTTGAAGGCTCTAGATGCCTTTTTTCCAGCACTTTTCTTCATTTGCCAAAATAACTTCAGAATTACAAGAATTTCATTATGTCAGCACTTAATTTATGAAAATGCTGATACATGCTCACAAAGGACAATTATATGCATGCTTTTATTTTAGAATTTCATAATAGGCTCCTGAGTTAATGAAAGTTAATTTAACAATAATTTTGAAGTTTTTTTCAAGAATGATAATTTTGGGAATTGTGGACCAACATTTCTAGTGGCTTGAATACTAGCTATATCTCGCACAACAGTTTCTTTTTCTGAATCACTGTCAGAACTACTAAATCTAGTCTTAACACAGATTTGCACAAGTCTGTGAAATACTGAGTATCTTTGGATTAAGCGTGAAATTATGATTAATATGGAGTGTACACATAAGAAATTGTGACCAGGTTAAGAAAATATCTAATGAAATAGAATAAAAGTGATAATAGGAGCCTGTTAAAGCAGAGCATTGCAATTAATTGTAGTTGATCATCTGAGAGGAAACGGAGTATGCATACCAGAGAATGCGTGCCAGTTCAGGAATAGTGATTTCTTCTTAAAGATTGTTTAGATTTGAGTGGTTTGTTATTTCATTTGAGAAAGTTGTTCACTACGTGAACAGTAGAAGGGGAGATGCATTCCTCTGAGTTAATGATATGTGGTCTGCTCTCAATTTTCATTTGTGTGGTGATTTGGGGGAATATGGCTGTTTCTGCTGAACTCCCAAGAAAAAAAAAAAAGCTCTGATTTCAGCTGCATAATCCTGGTGTTTCCAAAGCAGTAGTATTAGACTATTAGTAGTCCTGGTAGCGGCTCTTCGAAGCAACAACACAGCGCTGGTTAATGGAATGTTAAACAGGGCTACTCAAAGTCATAGCGGGGGACATGTTAAACAAGCAACAGCAAACAAGACAAAGTTTATAGTTCTAGGCTTAGGTTGCTGAACAACTATCTCTTCTAGCGTGTAAACATAAAATCTTAAAGAAAGTATGAGATAATTAATCTTATACTTTGTCTGTAAAAAGAGGAGCCATACACTTTGAATCTAATACTACATCTATTTTAAAGACAAAAGGAAAATAAATAAACAAACAAGCCACAACAACAACAACAAACACTAGCCCTTTTCTGAACCTGCAGTTTTTTTTAACTACAAACAACAACTGTTCTGGAAATAAACTAAGTCTTATGGAAACTTCAGCAAGTGTAAAAAGCAAGGATCTACTATCACAAATGCAATATTAAATAGATTCTACCTAGAACACAAAGATTTGGTTGGACTACATGATCTTAGAGATCTTTTCCAATCGTAACGATTCTATGATCGGTGATCTCTTCAATACCATTACATTTCACCTCAGAACCATCTGGTGGAAGAAAAATTCCCTCAAGAACATTTCTCTGTGTCTGTTTTCAATTTCTTGTTTTGGTTTGTTTTGTTGTTGCTGTTAATGTTTGTTTGCTGCAAAGCTAGTTGATATTTTATCTTTAAAACATTTCTCTTAACTTTGAAACCACTTCTATTTTAAACAAAACATTTATGTTTGGGAAGTTTTTATGATAAAGACTTGACTCAGTCTTCAAAATGTGTACAGAATGCATTCCTAGCTTTTCACCAGCAGAATTCTAAAACACAAAGGTATAAAGATCTTTTGGGAAAACACTTATCCTCACAGATCAGCTCCAGCTAAGTATTAGATCATCTGTCCTGTTCTGTACATCCACCTAGATCAGTACTCCAGATTACACCTCAACATGGCCTGATGAGTCATCTCAGATCCCCAGTAAATCTTTCTCCCATATAGCAGCATACGACAATTAGCTGTGCAGCGATATGTCTGCTTTGGAAACTTTTCCATGTTACAACTTTTCCTCCTAAGACTTAAGAGATAAAAGAATACAGCAAAACTTTTACTGGAATCAGGACTTTGGGTATGTAACCTGGCTTTACCTTTTCTTACTGCAGGTACAGTACCTTATATGCTGACTCCATCTGCAGTCACTTGTAAAGAAAAAAGACAGTCCAAATCATATTGAATCATTTCTCTCACTCTGCAACCACTTCCCAATCATAAATAAAAGACAAATCACAAACTACACGAAATTGGTAGAAAAGGATACCTACTTTTTTTCTAGATTATAAATAAACATCTATTGCACAGGCTGCTTGGAAACATGTTTTCCCCATTTCTAGTGCACCCCTAATACTAATGAGATTTGTTAATTATAATGTATCTTTTCCAATGCTTTCAGCTGCTTAGTTAATCCCCTAGTTTACAAACTAGTTCTGAATTTGTTCAAAATAATCAGAAACTATAAACCTTGACAGCACTCAGCTGTTTGCTGACATTTTTTCTTCTGGTGGACAGACTGTAAATATAGCAGGTGGGAAAACAGCCAACAGTACTTTACTAGAGATCCATATCTCTACCCATTTGATACTTGTCACTGTCTTGTAAGCAGGAATGAAAGTAAGGAACCAATTGAACAAACATTTTTTAATCTCAACACTGAAATTTTCTTCAAAAGTTATCTTCACTGATGAAAGATTTTGCTAATTAACAACGTTTTAATGTAGGTTCTATGTATTTGTGTGACGTTGACATGGAAGCCAGGAAGGCACCACAAAGGCACCACGTGGAATTTCCCATCCCAGATGTCTGCTGATGTCCACTATAACATGAACTAAGCCATTTCCCTTCTTTGAGTTTCAGTAACTGCACTCTTTTGGATATTCAGACTGTAAATTCTTTAGAGAGAAGGGAACTGTTGTCAGTCGGTGCCCATTAAATGGATCACTTTGACTATCAATGAATAGAGAAGTCATACTATTTAAAAGAAATGTTACAGGCACTGAAAGTTCTGCTTTTAGCATTATTTGCCCATTCACCACCACTCTGAATTTGATCTACATTGACCATTCTAATATTGAATATCCATAATGAAATTCTTCCAGTGCAACTCTGCCTTAAACTGCTATGCCATTTCTAACATGCCACTTTATATGTAGTACTGACTAATGGAGAAATACTGGAATTCAGAATTTCATCCCTATTGATCAGATGTCCAGCATATCTTCATCTTGCTTCTATCACCTAACATGTTAAAAAGCCACTGAATGTGTCCTATCAGCAAAATGAAAAGGCTGTCACACATTAACGAGCACTGAGGGCTGTGCATAAATCTGTTGATTTAGCACTTTTAGAGGCTTTAATTCCACATGGAGAAGTTTGGAAGGGCTGACCTTCACCTACCACCTCCTATCACCCCAGCAACATGCCCACAGGCACTGCATCTCAGAACTGGCAGGACAATCATTGTCTGGGCTACGCAGACCATGATGATTTAAATAAGACAGCCAGAGGCAGTTTAGTTAATAACATCAAGCACAACACTTTTTCTTTACCAGAGATGTACTGACATCATGGCCAATGTTAGTGCTGAAGAACTATTTTGATAACCAGCAGCAAACACTGTCAAAAAGTACATGGATTTATATTTAAAGAATCAAGACTGAATAAGATGTCCTAAGTATACAGCTCTTTAGAAAACATGCCTTTTTCTTCCCAACCGTATGAGTGGAATGATAGCAACAAATTCAGCAACTGTGCTACTTGTACTCACAACAGTGAACAAAAAGCAAAGAGTAAAAATAAAAGAAAGTTTAGAAGTAAACAGCATCTCTAAATGAAAAGTAGATGCAGGTGAAAAACATAAGGAGCAGACAGAGCCACACATAGTCTGCATGTGGAGGTGGAAGGCACAGAGGGCAGATGAACAAAAAGAGAAACAGAGAGGAAAAAATTCTTTGTGTTACATATAAACACCTTCACATGGTCACACACACTGCTTGAAGTTTTTGTTTTTCTTGCTCCACTGCACTGATGCATTTTGACAGGATATTTTGTTCTGCCTCCAGGGTTTTCAGGAAGAAGGGACTCGTGGGTTATTACTGTTCTGGTGAAGAGTTTGACTGAAATGTTTTGGCTCATTTCCTTGAGCTATGCATTAGCCAGATGGTTTGATGCATGTAGCATGCCACCCTGTTTGATCCTGCAGTTGGACTTCAGAGTCTGTTCCACTGTCAAAGGAAAGGATTATTATGAATGTTCTCATTGATATTCACAGCGAAGAGTGATCTGACTGCCACTTCACTCGTACTGCAGGTTAAGAGAGAGTGTCTTGTCAAAACAGAGAAGGGTCTTCTAACATAAACCAGTCTGAGAGAAGGTTTCAAGCAGAAAATTATATTTCACTAGTTAGGACTTCTATATTCTCAAGCACTGATTTACTATGTCAGAATCTCTTCTTCATTAGCAAATAAGAGTAATATCTCACTTTCTCAAAAGGAAGGAAAAAAAAAATCAAGATTTTATGATAAAATTATTGGATACAATTTTATAAACTGAGATTCATAGCACAAATAATTTTGATAAGCTATTTTTTTTAATGATTGTTTATATGGGTTGATAGAGATAGGACAAGAGGGAATGGTTATAAACTGAGGCAGGGGAGATTTAGGTTACATATTAGGAGGAAGTTTTTCCACTCAGAGGGTGGTGACACACTGGAACAGGTTGCCCAGAGAGGTTGTGGATGCCCCATCCCTGGAGGCATTCTAGGCCAGACTGGATGTGGCTCTAGGCAGCCTGGTCTAGTGGTTGGCAATTCTGCACACAGCAGGGGGGTTGAAACTAGATGATCTTTGAGATCCTTTTCAGGCCATTATATGACTTTAAATGCCTCCTTGCATACAGGACCTCACCATGTCATCACCACATCACACAAGCCAAAAATTCCCTCTGTGGCTATGGCACACTAGCACACTGAAGGAACAGCCAAAAGGTGGGGAAAAGTATGGAGCACTCCAATGGGATGGATTCTTGTCCACTTAATTCTGACAGAAGGGAACAGGTCACAGAACTGAGGGCAGCCACTATGTCATAGGGTCAAAAGCTCTCCAAAAGGCTGCTCTCTAGAGATGCTGGGCAGTGTCAAGGCAGGAAATCTGCTGGGTCCAACTTCAGATATAAGACACCAAAATTTTGAGAACACGGTTTTAAACACTATGTACTTACACAACAAATTTTAAAATATGCTCATTGCTGCTATCCAGTCATTAATCCAGCCAACCTACACTTGCTCAGAATTGATCATAAGTTAATATTCTGTTTGGAGTTACCAGAAGTATATTACATTCTGAAAATGGCTTTCCAAGACAACTTATTTCTGTTTTTAAACACACTGAGCAATAGAAAGTATACTGTTACTCATCCCAGTGAAGTATGTTACTGGTGTATGAAGCTGCTAAGAAAGATGATTGCCTCTTGCAATCATATTTAAATGCTGCACATCTTGCAGCATTTAAAAATTCCCCCATCATAGTGTATTTGCTATATTACTGTGACCATAAATTCTGGAAGTTGACCAAAAAATCATGGAAAAAAGTGACGTGAAGGAAGCTCAAACAGTGAGAAATTTTTCTTTCAAGACTGAAAAGGAAAAGTTTAACATTCTTGATAACGGTTCTACAAGTTGTGCAGTATCCCTCTGGCTTCTGAAAAGGAATCATCTCCTCAGATTTTGTCTATCAATCTCTGAAGAAAAACTGTACTTCTTTCTTGCTGTGAGACAGGATACCAAACTCATACTCATGGCACAGTCCCTAAAACTAATCTTTTGAAGTTCTTGTATAGCTCTGTACTATTGATACAGAACGCATTACATTTGTCTACTCCAGACACAATTACAACGGAATGGATCCATAAACCTGCTGCATGCCAACAAATACAGGAAAAGCAGTATCAGTCTGAGCAATCATCAGCAAATTTGTTTAATTTATTTATTTGTTAGGTGAACAAGAATCACCTACCTGCTTGACTATATACTATTTTATAAAGGCAGAAGTGGCTGCAGCACAACTAGCTAGTATTTGAAATAACATTTCTCCTAACCATCTGGAGAAGTACCAGAAAGGTACTGAAAAACATCCTGAAAAGAACATCCTTGGGGCAAGGACTTGATCATGCAAGAGTGTTTACAATAACTAAACCCAAAATATTTACCTTCAAAAATTCAGTTCAGTTGCAGCCTGACAGAATAAATAGCTGCCAAGAACTTATCTGTAAGTGATCTACCCTTTCTCTGTTGGTAACTGCTACAGCTTCTTGGGGCTAACAGAATATTAGTCCCAACTCCTCAGCTCTTGTCATTTATAGGGCGGCATATCACTGCAAGGCCACCTCCATTGACATAAACTAATAAACGGACTTGTCAGATACACACAAGACTGACACATATTTATTCTTCTGCCCCATTTGGCCTCTCTGGCTAGGATAGATAGATTGAAAGTCAAAAGCAGCAAATTGTTCAATCCTGTTTAGAAGATTTAATCTCAGTCAACTGCTTAGTACATACTGTCTCAGACAACTCTGTGCCCAACTCCTTTGGAAGTCAAAAGAAACGTTTCTGTAATTCTTCTACCTAAAAGAAATCCTCTTTGATGTTGCTGATTTCTCTCCTGAGCCCACCTCCAGCAAAACAGTATTCAGTTCTGATCCCACACAGGCATCACTGTGTGAAAAGATTTAAGTGCTGTTAAGGCTACAGATCAGCAAGTCATTTCCTCAAATCCAGGAGCATGGGATCTGAAGATCCAAGGTATTTTCCTATCCCTTTTATTTCCTGTTGTGTGGTCTAGGAAGTTCTTTACTAAGAAAGTTGCCTTGCATATTATAAAATGAACATGCTTAATGCTGCATGATCAGAACCTTACAGTTAAAATCTTAAGACTGTGAGTCTTGGATACTCAATATTTTGAGTGTCCTAAGGAATTAATTTCCCTGAGTAATAAAAGTGCTTATAAAAATAAATTGTTCCATCCTTAAAATATATAGAATTTTGAAGCTTCAGAAGCATTCTGAGCAAAATAAATTGTACAGGAGTTTGTCTTCATACAGTATGTGGGAATCAGTTACCTAATTGTTTTTATTTCAAGCCTTAAATATTTTGAGATATGTATAAAGTTTGAAAGATTCAGACACAGGCTGGCAGAAACACACTACACTGTTCTTAAAAAGCTTTTCTTGATATTAAGCCAAAATATTCCAATACTTCCTGACCATTGCACTTTGAGGATTAACTCCTTCAAAATTACATTGTGACAACACACTAGGTATAAAAGGCAGTCACAGTGTTAAAGGTATTTTTTAAAGCACTAGGTTTCCAAAGCAAGAAAAGTAGACAGAGATTCTTCCAGTTCTACCTCTATTGGTCACATTGCCAGCAACAAAGAGCCTTGCTGAACATATAACAACAAGAGGTGAATTTAATGTCAATAGCTTGTTCAGTCCTTTTGCCTCTCTGCCAATGCTTCCAACAAATGCCCAATTAGCAGTGACAGCAATGGTGGTATTTATGAGAAACTAACCTGAGACTGTCATTTTTTTAAATTAAAAACTTCAGAACAGACACAGGCTAGTAAAGCTTTTAAGTCCCTACCGATGTGTGCCAGAATCCGGCTTTGAACCAGTGACTAAGAGGTGAAAATCTTTCTTTGTACAAGTCAGTCTGTCTCCCATAGAATGAATATGTAGCACACATTTCATTCCAGCCTACTTTATTTCTCCTGGGACAAAGGAAGTCTTGCCCTGTGCAATATCTGAAGCAGTTTCTCCCATGCCCTACCTCTTCTCTGTCTAACCAAAATAAAGTTGAGTTTCTGTGGGCAGTCAGGTCACAGAATCACAGAATTGTAGGGGTTGGAAGGAACCTCTACAGATCGAGTCCAACTCCCCTGCAAAGCAGGCTCCCTAGAGCAGGCAGCACAGTGTCTCCAGTAAGCAAGTGGGTTGGGACATCTAGCACTGGCAAGTGAAAACAAAATGCTGCAAAAAATACAAAAGGTGCAAAGTTCAAACTAATAAACACAATAAATTGTCACAGGAGAAATTACGCAGCAATGATAATGAACATAATATTTCAGAAAAGTACATTCAGAACTTACTATAAGGGATATGAATGAGAGAGAAGAAGGAGGAATATACAAGGGAGCCTTTGGAAAGGCTTATGAAAACAAAATATGGAAAATACTGGAATGTGCCCTTAAGGAACAGTCTGTTAATTTATTATTGTGTTTTACCTATCATAAACTTCTGCATACACTGATGAGCTATTCAGTAAATAATAGTACACATTAATTTTAAGCATATGGGCTAAACTGTAACCATAGTTTGCAATTTTCAAATGTATTACAGTGCTGCTGTTTCTATTTCAAAGTCTGAATCCCACTACACTATTTTTTATTATTATTATTATTTTTTTTAAAAAAAGATCTCACTCCTGTGTAGGGTCTGAATTCCCAACACAGAGGGTTTTGGTTTACCTTGGTATTCAGGGCTTGATTCTCTCTTGGTCACTGTTTGCTTTGAACACCTGGACAAATTATTGCTATTTGAATCTCTTTCTTCTATTCTTTTTCTTAATGCTTCTGCTACTGCCTTCTGAAATAGAATGAATCCTGTATTAGGCTATTTTTGATCTGGCCTCATAAAACCCTTCTTCTCTAATGCAGTGTAGAAAGCTATTCTCTTTTATTATTAAAGGAAGACAGACTTCCTATCTGATATTATGGCTGCTTTACAATCTCTTTCTGTGGGTGTAAAAGACAAAATGAGTTACAAAATTCGGGGAATGGAACTTGCACAGCGTGCCTGAGTTGTAGACCCAAGGTTATTGTTTGTGATTGTTCTCCTTTTTGGCTTAGCTGTATGGCAGAAAGTCATCTACACACTACTCCTTTCCAGCTCCTGATCTGCTGATAATAAAGGACGTGTTGAGAGGTGATATGGCTGAGCTCTTGCCAGCCAAATCCGGAACAATGGTGCCTTTGCCAGCTAAAATGAATCAGAGCAATCTACAAAAATAATCTAACATATTCTGAGACCAAGGTAGCCTTGGAGATTAGATCATCACCAAGTTATTACAAAAACATTTTTGACAGCTCTCCCACTGTCCAGAATTGTGGGTTGAACTGAGCAAAGCTTAGCAAGACTAAAGAACTGAATCTTTCAATTAGAGACCCATGAAACTTTGAACTGAAGTAAGCCCCAACAATACAGTCTACGCACTATTTTTTAAGAATATAGGAGAGCTGGAAAACAAAAGTAGAATACATCATATTGACGTAATACAGATAAGGTAGGTGATGTTTGCTCATATGCCTCGCTTATCCATACCTGGCTGATCATACTTCCTATGCTTCAGGCAGCAAAGCCTTGGCTCCCACCACATCTTCTGTGATTTTACTGTGCTCAATTGGAAATGTCCAGCTTAGCTTTTGTACTTTCAGAGACTTATCTCATACCTCATCTGACTCAACTGCTATAAAATGTTTCCTAATATTGTCCTTCAGCTGTTTCCTTCAACTAATTCATGCTCTCATATTTGTAATTACTACAGAATAACTATAAAATCCCTCTCGTGTACACACACCTTCCAGACTACTACAAAATTCTAAGTTATTAGCCTTAGTGTGTCTCTACATGCACAATATAAAATCTGTGGACAGCAGATCACCTCTGTGTTTATTTCTGATCTTCTCCGTAATGGAGACTTTGGAGTCCTTCCATTTATCCGCACTGCAGACAAGTGGTTACTGGAGTGTTTTTCTTGTTGTTAAAATAGTTTGAAATTTAATAATCATACTCAAAACAAAATTATTCTGACTTTTAAGTATATATATGTATATAAAATGTCAGCTAATTAATCATGAATGTTTGAGCAAGCCATATCATTAGCTAAAAATCCATCTTGTCACATTAAGCATAATTGAAGGAAAAAATTGTCATCCATTGTGAAATCAATATAATTAGGACAAATACGTAGTACTACAAACTTAGCCCTACTATTGCCTCAGGCATTTATTTCTTCTTGGAACTGCCATCTTCTCTTTCCCTCCACTCTGGATTAGAGCTTCCTAAATAATTGGTTGATACCAAAAGTATCCCATCATCTCCAAATGAAAGCAAAAGAGATGGGTGCTGAAAGTTTAAGGTTTTCCTTAAAAGCTAGCCTGGGAAATGAGAAAATTTTCAGATCTCTCCTTGAGCAGAGGGATAGAGAAGCCAGCAATTCCAAGAAAAAAAAAAAAAAAAAAAAAAAAAAAAAGATGCCTGAGGCAATAGTAGGACTAATGGAAACTGGACATGTGTGAAGGAGACTAGTAAGGCATAGAAAACTGTGTGACAGCCAGCTTTGGAGTCATGAAAGGTTCAAACAAAAACTTATAGATGCCTGGCCTCTCAAAGGAAAATTCAGAAGATATGCTGTGCTTCACAGCATGCTTTTCTTGCACCCAGGGACATTGCATTGATGATAAATTCCTTTCCAAGAACTGCTGCAAGCCCTGGCTCCCAGCTCCTTGGGGATTTTACTTTGCCAAGCAAAGTTTAAAAACAACCACCACCAGTAAAGTTTAAAAACACAAAATACTTGCATTTTATATTACTCTTATAAGCAGCAAAAAGCAAAGGATTCTTTAGTGAAAAAAATAATAATAAATTAAAATAAACATATATCTTAAACCTGAGTAGAGCTCTAAGGGGGATAATAAATTAAATACATTTATTTTTACAGAGAAAAGCCTACTAGCAGTCATTGGGTTGGTTGGTTTGGGTTGTTTTTGCTTTTTTTTTTTTTTTTTTTTAATTTTTAACCTTTATTCTTTATTTCATATATTAATCTTTTTAAAATTATTTTAACTAGAAGTGTATAAATAAAGCCCTCAAACCTCAATTTCCATTTTATTTCTTTATATCTCTGCAGAAGACATTCTTAAAATTTGTAGCAAGATTTACTGATGTCTGACAGCTGTCCTCAGTAAAACTAAGGTAGTCACCATTTTCAGCAAGGCTCCTGGCTGCTGGATGATTGAGCTGAGCCAAGCAACAGGACTCAAATGCCATTAAGGAATCTTACCACCCACAAGAGAGCAAATTGCTACACTGTATCACAAATCTAGAGGAAAAGAACTAAAAGGATCCACAAAATAAGCAACAACAGTGAGGCCCCATGGTTACCTTATTCTACAAGAGTCCTTTTATCAGTAATGTATTTGACCCACCAGATATGCCCCACTCCTTGAAATACACAAAAATGGACCTAATGCATTTTTCCAACTTTTTCTTTTTTTCCTTTCTCTCACAAACACATATCTTTCTACCGTACACTGGGAAAACCACGGTAAACGGAAAATGTTCTCTGCTTGTACTGTCTACTGCTATAAAAACAACTTCAGAAGAAAATAAGAAATAATATACATCTTCGTATTTATTTGCAATGGCATGAAAACAGGCCACATTGTGTCTGTATTTTTCATCAAGATAAGGCAACAGCGGTTGTCTAGTAGAGGAAACTCATCACCCACTTACAGCCACTAGCACCAAGTATTTATCCACATTATGTTATTACTAGCACTTGTATATGCTTGCTCTTTGCTGTAATTGAAAATGATGTCACACTACCTAAACTGTTCTCTGTAGCAAGTCCATCAAAGACAGTTTGACATACAAGAGAATTCTCTGTGTCCCACCAAGCCTCAAAATTTCTGGCCTTCTAGTATCCTTGAGGCTGTGCAAGGACACGTGTGGTTCATGTGCAATAGCCTCAGAAGAACAGTTCTAGGGATGACAGATTCCTAACTTCAGCTGCTTACAGCTGTAGAGATGATTTATAGAAGTCAAAATGAACAGCTTACCCAAATGCCATACAAAGGAGCAACTGAATATAAAATGTGACCATTTCAAAGGTGCCAGAGTTGCACTAATTGCCTTTCCAACGATTTCATCTCATCTCAAATATAAGCACTTTAAAAACTAAATATGGCAGCCGCTGCCCAATAGAACAGTTGGGCAGAAATAAATTTTTAAAATGTTATAAAAACAAGCCAGGAGTATGATTCCATTAACTAAATGGGACTCAATAAATGGCTATCATTACTCATTGTCACTGTCCTGTTGAAAGAGGGGAAGACTAATTATGAATGGATTTGTTTGTGTCTATAGTTCTTTCATTTACAGGCTTCTGCCTCTATAAGAATAATTGCAAACTCAGAGTAGGTCTTCCTGAAATACATTACTCACAAGGACAAAAATCAGTCCAGAATTCCAGCTAATGACAAAGCATTCTTCAGAATTAAAAACCAAGTTAATAGGTTTACAGTTATTTGTCTCAGATTATTGATTAATCTTATATTTGGTATGACTTTCCACAATGAAATCAATCCCATTCCTCAAATCAGATGGCTTACGCCTTGTCACTCTAATGTAATGAAATCAGCTATTAGATTCTGCAAGCTCAGTCCTGATATTGATTTTTGATAGCTCTATACGCTGCCCTTTATCCAGAGACTCAGGAGGATAGTGACACCTGCAGGGAAACAGGGGCCCTACAACTGACTTTCTTTAAAGTACCACTGCAGAAGGGATTCCTTATTAACATGAAGGACTTAAAAAANAAAAACACCACCACAAAACACAGTAGGTACAAAGCTCTGTTGGTGACTTCTAACCTGAAACCTATTCTGAGGCATATGAATACACTGCAATAGGCACTAATTTTGCTTTCCTGCATCTGGGCCAAAAAGCCCCTTTTTAGCTATTTTGAGATAGATGTTTGGAATGCACATTATTTTTTACTCCAATAGAGAGTGCATTTTTTGCCAGAGTCATCAGTGAGAAAACAGGATGAGAAATGGAAAATGTTAATAAAAGCCATGGAGGCAGCTGTGTGAAGTGCAGGGTGCAGCCACCAGGAGTGGCTCCAGCTGCTACAGTATTGAGAAAACAGGAAATAATCCAAGAATTGGATGCCAAAAGAGGGATGTAATTCTGGAAGCTGTGCACATTTCAGTGACAGCTTCCTGAGCTACAGAGTGAAAACTGAGCCCAGTTAAAACTTTCTCAGAGTTTGGGTATATTCAGTTGAAGGGGATTTGATGTTTCACAGTTACGTGTGGGGGATTAGATAAGAACACTGACTACTGGTCCATCTATTCAAGGGGAATGGACAACTACATTTGGGTGTATCTCACACCATCATGCATGGTCCTTCAAAGGGATGTGAAATGGCATAGAAGGTTGACTGCAACCTGCATATGATGTAGTTGGATTCTTAACCATAATTCAGACCTGGATCTGATCTAATCTACAAATCCTGTTGCTATTATCTAGCACTATTATTTTATCATTACTATTGTTAATTTTCATATTATTATTTGTAAAAATGGATTTCATAAAATGGGATAGTCAGCCTCCATTACTTCTGCCCAGTCTGTACGTGTTTTACCAAAAAGTAGTTGGAGGAGAAGCTTAAAAGCACAAGGTGCTAACCTCAATGGCTGGATATGGCTTGACTAGATTGACCTATAGATGCAGGCTGAAAACCATTGTAATTTTCATACAGACAAAAGAAAAATTGCAGAAGAGAATTGTTTTATTTCAAATTCATTAATTGCTTTCATCTTTATCATCCTGCTATCCCTTGGTCACCTTCCACTAAGAACAGAACAGGTGACCACAAAGTCTACAAAGATCGCTGGCTCAGTACAGGCACATGTACATTCAATAACATTTTAAGTATTTGTAGCCTATAGCTCAGTCATGATTTTAGCTTTTTAACTCTTTCTACTCTTCTATGATAAACACAATATAGCTTCTACTTTTTATCTTTCACATTACCTCTTGCTGCAGGAAAATATCCCTCTGTGGCTTTTTGTTTTTCGTGGCAGCTGGTTTGCAGTGCAGATGGCAGCACGCTTAGGTCAATTGCAAACTACTGATGACTGGAATTTTAGATTCATCTGCTTCCCTGTAGCTGTGGGCTCCTATGCTCCTACAGTACTCCAAGAAGGAATAACTTGCTCAAAATCTAAAAGGAACAGAGAAAACATGAACAGTTGTTCAAAAGATTTTCTGTAAATTTGATTTTCAACAGTGCAAATTCAGTTATGTCATTCAGCTTACTTTCATTAATAACTTCATGTTTCCACTAATGTGACCAAGATCAGAATCTGATTTCAAGGCATAAAATTTCCTACAGAATTTTGTTTTGTACATGGGTTGGTACAGGGACTTTCACAGGCTGCAAAGTAGCTGAAATAAAAAGAAAGAAAAGATACAGAATGTCACACCGAATTGCTAGTAGATAAAGAGTCTGGATGATCTGAACACATGGAATAATGTTGCAGCCAGCCCTTTAGGGAAGGTAAAGGGCTTTGCTTGCTATAGAAAATTGCAGAGCACTATACACAGTTACAGCTTGTCACTGATCATGGTGCCAAATCCTTCCCTGAGGTAACTTCAGCACTTTCTGAGGATTTACTCTAACAGTGAAATGGACCCCCAAACAAATAGAAACCTGCTCACAGAGACAAGCACCAAACCAGAAAGAAACATGACCCCTCAGCTACCAAACTATCAAGGTGTGGCTCCTAGCAGGATAATTTTTCATGCAAAAGGTTTGCTCCTTGCAAGTCAATGTTTCTTTCGCCTCCATACTGTTTCTGCTCAACTCAGCAATGTTCAGTACACCTGCACAGGCAGTACTGCCAAGAGCCCCTCCAGCTCCCCCAGACCCAGTGCCCTGGGCAAGTTTGGGCCATCTCCTGCTTCTGCCTTTTTTCAGCTTGGTTCCCACTGCAACTGGTTGCAGGCAGCAGAGAGAACTAGACTACAACAAGACTGGAAGCACTACTGTCACCTCCAAACAGTCTTATGCTCCTCCTATTTAAACCACTAGTTTTCTGCTGCTCCAACACATGCTGGTTTGGGGATGTTGCCCCATCCTTCCAGCCCAGAGTCCTAACAAGTTAGCAGGAGCTCCTGTGCAAATACCTGAGACATAGTCCTAAGCTGTGTAAGCAGCTCCTGGTGAGTGTATGGAACATTTTGCCCAAGGTGATTTTATTCAAAAACAACTGCCTGGCTTCCCAGGCACTGCAAGGTTTATTAATACACATTTTCAAAGCTTTTTGGATGACAGGAAGTATTCCAGAGCCATATAATTCCATAGTGGGCATCTTAAGCATATTTTTAAAATACTCACCTTCCTATTGAAAACACACATTACTACAAAGTAATAACAGAAAGAAAGCAGCCCAAAGATAAGGCCCTTCTGAATTCAAGATAATAAATTATGGCATCACTGCAAATAAGTTTATCTGCTCGATATATAGGCTCAACCAATTTGCAGAGTGCATTCAGCTATATTTTTGAGATATGAGATGCATTTTATTGATTTTTTGTTTTAAATTATACTAAATTTGGCACTGAAACAGTCATTACATTTTAACATCTCAGCAGGGTATGTTGCTGCCTGCAGCACTGTTGTGGTAAATCAAGCTTAGCGCTGACAATTAGTTGTGCTGTTTGTTTAGTTGTCCAAGAGCACATACGGAGGTTCACAAGTTGTTTTGAAACCAGTAGGAGCAACCTTCTCACAGCCTCAGAAAAAAAATTACCACAACTTAAATTACTTAAAATTTACCACAACTAGGTGTTACTTTCCTTCTCTCAGAAAGATCCATTAACGAGAACTATATCCACCTAAACAAAGCTGTTTTGTGAATATGACTATTCCACCAGTTGTTATGAAGTAAAATAAAAGAGGAAACAAAAGAGAAATCAGTTGTTCACATAATTTTATTTTCCCTTACTTTCCTATGAGAAGCCTAGGGTCACTGTAAGCCCAAGATGTTCATTATATTGTTTCCCCTAGGTAATTCTGAAAAGGTTACAGAATGTCAGTAATCATCCCTTTTATGTCTCACTGGAAGTTTATGATTGAAGGATTACCTTGCTAATACATGTTTAAATGAGGCTCTGACAATGTTAGTGGTATTTAAAAGAGCTCTGGCATTTGAAACATTTGACAACAATAGATTGTGCTGATATACAGAACTACAGAGGTATTAGGCTGGTTCTGAGAGCAAAGACTAACATCAGCTTTGTTTCAACACTTTGCTTTTTTAATCCACAGTAAAACTGTTTCATACCAAACGCTGAACAGAACATCAAAAAAGCTGAACGTAATAGATTCAAAACTGTCGCCAATATGAAAAAAACATATTAGCTCATACTTAACAGCTAGCACTATTATCATTCCATATGAAAGACTGAATTTCAACAACTTTTTATTTATTATTATTACATATTAAATAATAAGTGTTAACTATCTTTTGCTGTGAATTCTTTGAAACTGGCAATAAGAAATATAAGTAGGGCAGTATCTGGTCATTTTCTTTTACATTTTTTGACCGCTCTTCCAAGAATAACAGATATGTAGCTAAGTCTTTAAGTCATGGGCAGGATAACATGTGATGTCTACCTCTACTAAGTAGGTCTCTCCAAAAGTAATGGCTCCTATTTATTTCCATGGAAACTACAAAAGATTCAAAGAGCACAAGAACACCACTCAACAGAGCAAATTCTCAATTACAGAATGCTCTTTACCAGCACATAAACCACCTTTAGCTATGCATTTTTGACTGTGATGAACAAGAGCCTGTATGCCACGCTCATAGAAGTCTGCACCAGCAGAGGTTACTCACTGTAGCAACTGCTGAAAGACATCACCCAAAGCTTCACTAAACTCATATCCCACTGCCTTTGTTACCTCCTCCGTTACTGATGAAAATTCCACTTCTCCTATGTTTTGTGGGTTCTGTCTCGTACTTCATTTGTATTAGATTGTTAAACCATACACAGTAACTGCAAAAAGCTGCATTTCTTTCTATCACAACTAAACTTCATAATAAAAAAATCGACCATTTCAGAAATCCAAATCAGCCTTCATTACAACTTCCTCAATTTTTATATCCTCAGACATCAGTGACTACTCCAATATGTATGTGGTACATGGATGAGAATAAAAGCTGTGTCCAGAGCTAGCCATAAGATAACAGAACTGTGAATGGTTTCTTGAAAGCACCAGCAAAGGCAGACAAATTTTATACCCCAGGAATTTTGGGCTATCCAACAAGAATTGAGTGAATGCTGCAGCCTTTGTCATATCCCAGCATGCTGTGTCAGGTTTGGAATTCAAAAGTCACAGGTTATAGCACAGAAGAATCAAAGTCTCATACAAAATAGAAGTTTCAATACAGGATAATTTATTAGTTTACTTCATCATCATAATCAGTAGGCAACACTTTTCTCTTCTGAGTGAGAATTCTGTACCCAAACACCACCTGAATGCAGATAAGCAATAAGAGACCCCAAAATCTATATAGACCCTTAGGTTACTAGGAATAGGAGGCTACAAACAATTATGCAGTATTTTCTATCAAACTGTCCATTAGTTTCCATTTGACAGAAGCTCCTGAGAAAAATGCAATCTTGGTAGTGCAATAGGTGTGGTATGTAATTTTTGCCAGCTTTTGATTTGCAAGTAGAATGGCACTTGAAAACTGGTTTGGTCAAGATCTTACATGTCTTTAAGTAACTGTTTCTTAAAAGTGATTTCACGTCTTTAAGATGAATTTGCACAGTCAAAACGTTCAATGTTTTTCATTTTAAGAAATGAAGGGGCATGTAACTAAATTTTGCTTCAGGATATGGAGTCCACTCCAGCCCCACCAAACTAGACAATTTTGGCTGGGGTAGCCATACCACAGGCTGCTTGCCTTGGTAGTAGAGTATCCTTCCACTCTGGAAGAATAAGCTACTCTTCCCTATGAACAAAGTAACTCTCAAGCCTATTGGGTGGGTTGTCCTGGTGTTTTTTCGTTGTTGTTCTTTGTTTTGGTTGGGTTGTTGGTTTGTTTTTGTTTTTGCAAGGACATTCTTAAAGCAACAACACCTGTAACATTCCATATACCTATTTTTTTTCCCCCCTATTAAACCTACTTAGGTTTCTTGCACTATTTTCAGTTATTAAGTGGCAAACATTTTACTTGCTCTTCCAAATTAAAAAGACAGGAGCAAAATGTCAGTAACTGCAGTTGACACATAATGAGATCACTGCAGTGTCTTGTGGATGAGGAAGTTGTAGGGCTAGGAAACAAGTATAAAATAATAGTATCTTTTAAAATCACTTTTGAACAAAAGCATCTATTTAATTGGATTTCTCTGCTGATTTCAAATGCTTCATGATAAATCCTGAAATTAATAGCAGAATTATAATTTTTAAAGGAGTAAGCAAGAATGTAGAAGAGGAATCTTATATTATAATGACTTCTGCTTGTACAATTCACATACATAAACATGTTTTCAAACAGAGTACTGCTTGAACCATTTCTGAAAGTGACATTCTCTCCTGATAGTAATATTAACAGGACAGTAACTCAAGCAAAGTGTAAGGTACCAGATATCATCCCTAAAGGGCAGACTATGAATGTCTTTCCCTGAATCCACCATTCCATGCTGAATGAATCTTTTCTGGTTCATGCTAAGAAACTTGATAAAGCAAAAATCAAAAACTGTTAACTCATGAAGTGGCAGTAGCAAATACTGCTTGAAGATTATATACGGTTGACCAGGTCTCATATCCTCTGCAAGAGGCTAATTGAGACAGATTTTTAGGTGGACTCACAAAAAGAATGAGTACATACTTAGGCTACCATTTGCTTATGACTTAATTCTAATACAATTTAAATTTAATGGAAGATATGAGTAATAACAAATAGCTCAAGATGAAGGTTTGTGAAAGCTGAGCTGTCAAAGAAATCACTATTTAAAATAAAATTTAAAAAAAAAACTGCACTGTACCCTAGATTTTTCTCTAAAGCTGTAAGTGTAAATGATGCCATTAAATTACACTTTCAATGTCTAAGGTATATGAGTTACTTCCACCATGTTGTATGACATAAAGCAGAAGATATAGCTGCCAATGACCAGTTTTCAGACCACCCAAGAAAGGTATTTGCCAACTCTTAGTAATAAAGAAGAAATAGCTTACCGCTTTCTGAGGATCAGAACTTGCTGAAAAACTCCCAAAGGAAATGACCTGCAAGTAGAAATATTCCCTTTCTAGCTACCAGCCCCTAAATGAGATTCTGTCGCACAGGTGAATTGTTTGCACCTGTGCTTCCAGGGCTGGCCACACCCCTTCACCAGGTGCTCAATCACTGGTTCAGGCTAGGACCTAACAACTCCCATACACTTGTTAGTACAAACACACTGGAAAAAAAACAGCAGTCCAGAATAATCAAAGAATAACTAAAGAATTTGTGGTAGTATCATACCTTTTGTGTCAAATGATAGAACTGAGAGAGTTTAGCTGCTATTTCCTGTATCTCTCAATTTCTCTTGGTTAACAGTTAAATTCAGGAGACTACGATAAAAAGGAAGAAAAATAAGAAAAAAAATTCCCATTTGGAAAATAGTATTTTGGTTAAATTGATATGCAGAATCTAAATACGTAGAATCTAAAACTACGGGAAAAAAACTGCTATACTGACTTCACAGACAATAAGCTTGTTTTACTTACCCTGAAATTAGCCATGTTCATGGTTGTGGGGAAAAAAAAAAAAAAAAGAAAAAAAAAAAGGAAGAAAAAAAAACGAGAGAGAAGAGCAGAAAGAGTTTTAGAGCCAGATGTATACTCCATAATAAACTGTTCAGGTCAGCCTGGTTGTCATCAAGCTGGAGAATGAACACAACCCTTGGTATTTGTTTTCTGTACAAAAGTGGAAAGCCCCTCACTGCCTGATGCAATTATCTGGTTAGATTTGCTTTCTTTCCTGTGTTGTCCTACGCAAAAGACATATCTCTGAAGAAGTCCGTATACATATTTCCTCTGGTCACTGGCAGAATAAGATGAATAGGACTTGATTGCAATCCAGTGTTGGGCTCTGGCTCCCTTACACTCACAATGTATCATGATGGCATCCCTGACTGGAGGGGAAAATATATTCATATTACCTCAGCCAGCATAACAGAAGCTGCGCAAAGCATTGGGTAAAGTATCCTAACAACACAAAATTCATAGGTTATGCATGAGTAACTTCAGTCTCTGGGCATGGTGGATGCTAACTGTTTTTGTTAGGACACTTTGCACTTTCATGAGGTGTATCACATATTTATTACATCAGTCAAGACAGGGGAGTTGAACAGTGGTAAGTGGGTGTGATTGAGTCTTAGCAAGCATGAAGAAGCCTGAAGTTGACACTTCTTATTTGGCAAAGGTGCAGGTTAATACGGGAGACTTCTTTAATTTACACCTTCATACTTTCTCACATCCTGTTGTGTGTTGCAAAAACATCTTCTACAACTCTTTTAACTTACACCCTGCCTACGATCGAGTAATTCACACTGGTTCAGACACCCAGTCTGGACCCCATAATCTGCAGTCACAGGGCAGAGCATGACCAGTCCATCACTCTCAGCTCACCCATGATGGCTCCTAGACACAAAAACATCCTCTGGACTCCAACACTATGGTAATGGGAGGTCGTTAATTTCATAAGGTATAATATTCCTTTTTCTTACATTCCTTGTAAGCTACAGAACTGGCAGCTCACTTGGAGCACAGTTTTGTACCGGGAAGCCAATAAAGGATCTCCCTGAGCCTCTGTCCACAGCAACGTGAAGGTGAGAGTTAAAGCAAATGTGAAATCATGACAACCTACTCTTAGTTTCCAGTGAAACCCAGAGTTAATTTATTTATTCCCCCACATCCCTTTTTCTATTTTCCATTCCTACCACAGAAGCTGAAAAAAATTTCATCCTGACAATCACAATCCATTACTTTTGTCTTATTATTTTTTATGATTGTCAAAATAGCCACTGATTAATAAATATTATCAGCAAACAGGTCTTTTGTTAGTGTTGCTGAAGAGAACATTATTATGTTCAGAGATGACAGACTGCTTAGGACAGCAAGGAGATGGATATTTTTTATTTATCTTTTTGCTGTTCAGAAATATTTTTCTTTGGATAGATCTCCACAGAGTGTAAAGATGTACCAGCACAGAAAGCCACTGCTTCAGTTCATCCACTACTTTGCCTTGGTATTAATTGGCTTTTTTTCTACTGAGTGCTGTCACAGATTCACAAAGCAGTAGGAAAAAAAATTCAAAATAGAGCATACGAATTTCAGAGACCATTGCAGTGAATTACAGTACCATTGGAGGGGAAAAAGATGATGTTACAAGATGGAGAGATGGGGGAGCTGCAAGGCAAGGGATAATCTGCTCAGAAGTAACAGCAATAGGTGTGGAAAAAGTCTGTTTACTTTAGGAAGGCCCACACAGCCCTTAGGTAAACAGAGATCTCTAAACAATCCACTCTTGCTTCCACTGACAACCCTTAAATAAGGTCTGCTTGCACCTGAGCTCACCTGGTTTGGCCCTGCCTTCTCACCAGGTGCTCAATCACTGGTTCAAACCATGACTTAGCATTTCCCACACAGAGGTAAACACGAAATACTCTAAAAGCAATCATTTCATTTTGGAAAATGATAGTTTTTTTCTGATACTAAGTAAGCATAATTACAGCTCCCACCTACTTTTAAAAATGTGTTCACTTTTATTGGGATAATAAAATGTTAAACTTACTGCACTTTTTGTACCAGAATCTCAAGATACTTTGTAAACACAAAATAAGCATTCTTATGCAGTCTTCTGAGATAGTTAATTTTCATCATTTGTCTTTAAAGATAAATTGAAACAAAAATTATTAAAAAATTTTCCCAATCACACATCAAGAAAGTCCCAGATCTCAAAATAAGACCCAGAGGCCCCCTGTGCCATAGTGTAACTATTAGATTTCCTTTCTTTTTGCTTTTTAAAATGATCAAAAACACATACAGCATAATGAAATTCTGAATCATATTTCAGCAAATTCAGTAATAAAGAGCTGATGATGAATAACATTTTTCTCCTTGCTCTACTGAATTATTTTCAGTGTTTGCTCCATTTGTACTTCTTCTATAATTCTGACAGCAAGTTCTTTGAAAAGCAATCACTCTAATCCAATTTACATCATTCGTTTGATGTGCCTTTCTTTGTCCATCAAATCTGTGCATTCTGATTCACTTCCTGACTCACTGCAGTTTTACACTAGTGTCACTCAACTGAAATCAATTTTGTCTGGGTGGGATTTTGCCGCTTTCAGTGAAAAGCTGCATTTACTCGTTACTTCCCTAAAATAGAGCCTAAGGAGGCAGGAGAGGGAGAGAAGAGGAGGGGGATAAGGAAGGGAGCATTGGTTGGTTGTTGGAGTACAGGAGAAGAGGGAAAAGATGAAAGGTTCTTACATCAGATTCAGACATTTTCAATCATTTGTTAACATGGAAGTATTTTTAGACTAGAACTTAGTTCCTCTGAGGAGCTGGCTTCAAATTCAGGTCAGGTTAAGGTTAAAACTAACTTGATGGACATCTTGAACAAATGATTGTTTGCATTACACAAGCACAGAAGCCCCAAGAATCCATGGTTCCTGCTAATACATTGTAGATAGCCCCTGTCCCCAGGAGCCTGATTCCACGAGTAGGACACAGAAAAAAGAAGAGGATGCCTCCCTTCAAAGAGCTGAAGTTTGCATCCCAGTTTAGAAATCAATTAAAGTTATGACAAAAACAAGAGGAATAAAGTATGGAACAAAAGAAATATCACTCCAGACTGAAGAATGAGAACTACAATCAGATGAAATTCTGCTTTATCCAAAGGTTTTCAAAGGTCACTTATTTCAAGACATAGATTCTCTGAAATCCAGTGTGTTGATCTGACAAGACTTCCACAGATCTTTGTCTAGTTCCTACGACAACTCTGCTTGAATTCTATGGATATGAAGAATTCTATAGTTACATTCACATAAGAGCACACTGTAAGTGATGATTTCAAAACCGGTAAGAAACTTGCACAGCCTGTGGGCTCATCCCTACTTCATCCCTTTCTCCAACTACATTCATTTTCAGCTGCAGATAATTCTGCTCTGATTCCAGAGTGCTAACATACTCAGCTGGCAAGAACCAACATACCCCCGCTCTCTTCATCTTCCCCAGGTTTTCCTTTAAAAGGTCAGCAGCTACAGAAGTCAGCCCCTGTACTTGTCAAAGGTCTACTTGGAAGGAATGATCCTTAGCTTTAAGCTGGGATCCTGCTGTGGCTCACAGTGAAATCATAAAAGGAGGATGAACAACTGCTGGCTAGGTGTTGCCTCACTGGTCATTCCAGTGCTGAGACTCTTAAAATTACAGTTAACCTAGTCCTTTTCAGTGGCGATGGGAAGGGAGACTCCAATCTCCTGCCAGAATAGATTTAAGGTCTTAACATCTTTGCATTCATAGAATTCACTTGTGATACCATTTTGTGGCACCTCCTAAATTAAAACTCTGGAACCAGCTATCTCTGAACACTGTTTTCAGTTCCCTTGAAGGTAGCCTTAGTAGAAAAGTGCTCATTTTTAGACTGAATGAAGTCTGAAAAATGAGGAAGGAGATGTTCAAGAAACCTGAGATGGGAGAGAGGGATCAGTTTTATGAGGTATTTTCCAATCCATAGAGCTTTACTGTATAGGGTTCTTCATCTCTATCTTTCAGGAAATTATTTGGTTTACTTGTTTTAAATAGTTTAGAGGAGAGATTTGTAATTGGTAGATCCAGAAATGGGGAAAATTATTCTCATTTACATTACTTGAACTCTTTTCTAACTAAAAAATAAAAATAAAAATCTACTAGTGAGAGATAGCCTGAACCATCCACAGAAAAAAATCTGCTAACACAACACTTTAATATCACACTCCCTAAACTAGAGTTCAAGTTCTTGCTTATAATACCCAATTTTGTACTAAGACTGTAAGCAGAACTGTTCAAGTCCTGTGCACTGGTACTTTCTCACTCATACGATCAAAAGGAAAATGTCTCACAAAACATAACAAAGTGAAAAAAAAATACTAATTAGAATCATGATATCTTCCTTAAAAGGCATGGCTACGTGCAAAAGTGATAAAGAGTGTGCAAGAGTACAAACATGTTTACCACCAAGATGTGAGACTAATTCAGGATCTTAGACTAAACATTAAAGGAAAGCCTTACTCTAAAGAGAGCTAGGGCCCCTCACCACCAAAAGCACAATGTAAAGGGCCTTTTCTGTAAAAGAAAATGTCTGATGACATAATATTATCCAAAAAATTATAAAACAAGAGACAGGCACAGCAGAGTACTAAAGAAAATGAAAATATTTGTAAATATTTGTACAGCACATTGGGATCACTGCTACTACCATGATGACAGTAACAATTAAGTGAAATGAAAAATTGCTGTGCAGTGAGTCAGTCATATCAGCAGCCACACAAGACTCCCCCCCCCAAAAAAAAACAAAAAAAACCACAAATCTTGCCTTGCCTCCCCCTCCCTCCCCNTTCTATCACCAAGTTGCTGATCTTTTTCATGTTACTCAGTACATTACAGATTAAGCACCACTAAACTTGGATGGAAATTGGTGGTGGTGGTAATGATAAGGAATTTCAATATTTTTGCTCTTAAGCAAACACTTCATCAAATATTTTGCGTTTTCATTTAACTCAAAATTATTCATAATGACTATTTGCCATCATTTTGCTGTCTTAACTATGCAAAAAAAGAACAGAAATAACACAATCTCTTCCTTAAGGCCTATGATGAACCAAGGATAGTTAAAATGAATAATTCAACAGATATGCATCTCAAAACATTTCTAAAGTCCACACAAGAGTTCAAAATTAAAAACAAACAAACAAAAAAACCACCAGCAATAACCATGATTAAATCAAACATCTTCAGTGATTTTTTCAGTCCTGAATAATCATTAAAAGTGTGAGAATCTTCATCAAAATCTTAGTTATTTTTAAAATAATAAATCTCTTGCCGTTGCAACAGCACTTAGCAGTGGATCCAGCAGGATTCCCTTTACTGTAAAAGTTGCAGGGCATTTTCTGTGAGATTTCCAGGAAACAACTCTCCACCATGGTTTGAGTATTCTAAATTTAGCAATATTACAATGATACTGTAAGGGCACAAGTCAGGGAGAAATTCGGTTAAGGGCTAATATGATGAAGGCAACAATAAGAAATCTCTCTAAGTTAATGGTTTTTTTATTTTCAGTTGAAATGGATACATGCATTGCTACTGAGGATTTCATTACTGTTTTCTTAAAGATAATCTCTACATCCTCAGAAAGTTATGTTAGTACTTCAAATCTTAATAAAGAACATTAATAGACAGTATACCACAAATTGAGGCATGCAAAATGAGTAAGAGCTTTTGCAAAGGCATCAGATGTTTATGGGCTTCAGCTTTGTGTGTGTACACTCAGGTTTCGAAATCCTTCTGCATCTTCTATGGGCTTCAAATGCAGTAGGAATATGTTATTTAAATAACATCAACCTTAATTCTGAAGTTGTTAATTGCACAAGGGATCAGTGACAGCATTCTCTCACAAGAGCAAACGAGGAGCATAATATCATTTTCTTACATGCACTTACTATTAGAAGGAATTTCATCATGATAGAATGTATCTTAGAGTTTACATTCTGAACCAGAGCCAGTTTAAAAAAAAAAAAAAAAAGACTGAAAACTTGTACAGAAGCAAGCAAAAATCAAAAGAAAAAAGAATTAGTGCACATTATTCTGCATCCTGCCTATATAACCCAGTTAATCCGTAATACCAGTAGCTGTAAAGTTCTCCCAAGAAATTAAATTAACTGCATAAAAATTTATAAGCAACTAAATATGTTATTTATAATACAAAGTTTTGCTTGCTAACTGGCAAGAGGTAATTATATCTACTGTCACAAATGCGATATCACATTGGGTCTGTAACCTTGCCATCTTCTTGCACCCTACTCATAATTAATACAGGAATTAGATGCATATGTTTTGCAGTTTACAAGAGGAAAGGTAATAGCAATTAATTGCCCTCTACCATTGTCCAATATTAGCATAATTCCATATAAAAATGCCAATTATATGGCTGTCCATGTGGCACAAATCTCATGCAAGCTTTGTGGTAACCAGCTGGTATTTCTAGACAGTAGTCATGATGATGTGATTGCTGGAGAACAGGGAAGCATCTGTAGGGTTACTAGTTCATCCCTACATTGTGGCTTACTTTTGGATATGATTCTGTCACAGCTGGCTCCTCTGGCATGAAAAAAAGGAGGCTGTTATGTGATTGCAATGGCTGCAACCACCCTTACTTAAGTACCCAGCAAAGTCATCACGGCTTTTCAGCTGGCAACAACAAAAAGTGTCTTTGTACTAAAAGGAAAAAAAAAAAAAGAGAAAGGAAAAAAAAAAAAACACATTTTGTTGTTCTTGCTACCATATAAATCAGAAATCCCAGCTGAACACACAAAGAAAAAATATTAATAGGTTGTTAATGATGTGGTTTGAGGGACTTGACTAAAACACCCAGGAACTCTACAGCATATGCAAAAGATAGCAAACAGTTTAACACAGCTTTCTAGTGCAAAAACTGTGGAAGCCAAGCTCTGCAGTCCCCCATGGACACATACCCTCATTTGTTCTTCAATAATTTTCCATCTTCTTGTATTTTTTTATTTTCAGTCTTTTCCACCCAGTTTTTGAGTGCTCTGGAAGTAATACCTGCAGATAGTTGGTATGGGTATTTGATAGTTTAGGAATGTGCCATAAAGTTGTTCATTACACTTCAGAAAGGTAGCAAAATAAGGTCAGATCCAGAAAACATGAACAGACAAGGGGCTAAGGAGGCAGGAATCATTGGTTCTGTGCTTGATTCTCAACAGCTGCTAGGAAATAAGCACCCAAAGCTTTAACCAAGAAGGTACTGAAGTACCATGGAAGCTCTACAATTGCCTAACAGTGAGGTCAGGAGAAATGTAGCACTGAAAAAAACAAATTGAAAAATTCCTTTTAAAACCCAGAAAACACTTCCATCCCTTGTGGTTCTAGCTTTAGGTGAAAGGATTGGGATTGTGCTACGGGAAGGAAAACAACAGGTCTGATAGCCAAAACAGATGGAACCTAGGTAAAACCAAGTAAAATTTTGATTTCAGATTTCCTCAGCCTTATAGTTCACAAGCAAAGGATTTAATTGCTGTGTATAAAGGTCAGTAATAAACGGTTATAAAAAGCTTTACAACATCATTACCACAAAGTATGGAAATTGGCTTGTTTCATGTTCCCTTTATTTTTCAGCTCTTTTTTTTTTCTTTTTGAAGATTTCTCCTGGTCCCTGATGACTTATTTCCTTTTAATATTAGCAGAGCCTCACTAGCAGCTCATACATGGATTTTGAAAAATAGTATCAGTTGATGTTTACTCTCCTCTATTCGATTTCAGGGTAAATTTGATTATTGCAAACAGAAAGTTAAAAAACAAAACAACAACAAAAAAAACACGCCCCACAAACAACAAAGAGACTATTCTATTTATGTAGAAGTGAGGCATGAGGGTTGCTTTTGCATTGCATTTCTTCTCCAGTGCACTATTATTTGATGTCTCTTAAACGTGAACTTGGTTTGCTGCATAGTGAGATAGTAATGAACATACAGCTGTTTATATAATCATTTTTGCTTTTTTGGCTTTGTTATTTCCTGATAGCTCGAAGTTCCATCTCAACCATGGCCCAGAGGCTGATTACTGTGGGCTTGTTATTCCTCCCTGAGCTCCAAAATAATCCTACTTTCTGTGCTCACTGCCCAGAAGTTTCATTTGCTTTCAGTATTAGGAGGTCAGTCACCTACCACATCAAAAGCGTTGATGCTCAGATTTTGTTCTGCTAGAGCTTTCATCTCCAATCATCTAATGTGAATTATCTGTAAATATATAGAAGGCACAAGCAGGTCATTGCTTACACCTGCCTTTCAGGCCGTATGCAGCACTGGACAACTCAACAAAGTTTACTGTGCACTCCTTAACTGTACACATAAAGAAATGAATCTAGATCTCTTGTAATTATAATAAAGATTCAGGACCAAGAGGAAGTGGCAACTGGACCATGTTCTGAAGAGATTAATCATTTCATATTGTCAGAGTTATGGCTCCTTTTCCACTGAAATCAGAGGTGGTTTTCCTGTGAAATCATTAGCTGAATAAATAATACCCAGAGTGCACAGCCTCCAAAGCCCCCAGGTACTACTTCATCTTCTCCCCTCACTATCTGCCTAATTCAAGAACACTGCATTGATGAGATAAATCAAATAGATCACCTAGCCAACCCTGGAAAGTTATCCTAGTTGTAAATGTCTTTATTTTTTTCTAGCTAAGCTGCAAAGGATTTGAACCCCAGCTCCAAACAAAAAAGGAGACTGTTTCCCTGAGAAGCGTAAGACAATTCAGAAGGGCAAATGACAGACCGAGAACACTGGGATGCTCTCAGCTGTTAAAATCATTTAAAAGAGGTAAGGGGAACACCTCTAATAGGGCTGACCTCAAGGTGCACAGCCAGCACTCTGTTTTGTGTGGGCATGAAATCACTACTTTTGGAAGGGTGGGAAACAAGCTAAGACTTTGCAGTGGCTGTATCAGGGAAAGGACAGAGGTAGATAGGACATTAATGCAAATAGATTATGAAATCTAGGAGGATGTTAGGGAGCTTTGGAGTTTTTCAGCACTTGTTTTACTGTCACTTTTGAAGGGTTTTTAAGTATCCATAAAGAGATATTTTTCCAGCCATGGCCTAGACAGTCAATTACAGTTATGATTCACTGCTATGGACTTTATCATGATGTTATCATCATGAGCCTCTGGTATCATTCAATGAATGCCTTAAAATGGCCATAATTAGTACTGCACTATAAATTCATACAGGGCTTTAAAAATATTATGAAACAGTATGTCTCCTCCCTAGAGATCAACAGCCTATAAGTAAGTCATTTTCCCAGACACAGCACAAGCATGATTAATTTAGCTAATAGCCAACAAGGAAGTGTTAATTACTTCTTTCTAACAGTGACCTATGTCACTGTGAAAAAAATGCAACATCTCAACACAATTCTGAAGACAGGGCTAAAAGAAAGATGCAAAGCTTTGAAGCTTTTGGCCCAGTTGCAGTTGCTGGAGTACATGTATCAGTGGCACCTACAGAAGAACCCCTACTAGCTGTGTTCAGTTATTTGCCGTGAAACATCCAAATGAATAGAATCTAAGACAGAATGGCCAGGTCTAGATTTGAGGCCTATATTATACAGAAAAAAACCAGTAAATTATGGTATGTTAAAGGCGAATAAGGGAAGAAGAACAATTCTCAATTCTCTTCCTCTAGAAACATACTCATACACAATTATATAATTTTAAGAGAGAACTTACAAAATGTTCTTTTTTTGCTAGAATATAATCCAGAAAGCCTTCATCAACTTCCATCTTTTATCAAACCTTTGCTACTAGTAAGTTTTTATTATTTTTTAATTCTATCCTACCACACCACAGCCTTTGTAACCTAAGATGATGGTCGTTTTTATTTTCTAGTCCCATATGGCTTCCTGGCAAAGATGTTGATCTTACCCTTTCATCTCAGTTACTGTTATTACAGCCTGCCACTCATTAATTGACACATACCTGCCTGCTGAATGTCGGTTCTACCTTACCCATTTCAAGACATCTAGGTCAAATTAAATTTTACTGCAGAAAAAATAGAACTAAATCTTTTTCAAGTTCAGAGCTTCAGATTTCCTAGAGCATAGCTCTTAAGAAGTACATGGAGAAAATACCTTTCACTTTTAAAGATGTTTCTGTGTGCCCCAGTTCTGTTTTCCTTCCAAGGCAATTCACTTTTAGCTTCACAGCTAGCCTCTTGCAGTTTAGAATGAAGGATGGGGACCAGCTCTATTTCTTAGTTATATTCTTAAGACTCCCAGGTGCTTGAGGTGTTTTGTGGGGAAAGCAAAGTACAAAGATTGAGACCTGCGGTTTATCAGCATTTAATCCCATTTCTTTCTGAAATAGGGCTAAGCAGGAAATCTTATGCATTACTACCACTGTGATGTAAGAGCTGAAGAAGAGCTGCCTTTTATCTGCAATTAGAGACGAGCATTGAACACCAGAAAGCTTGTGCAAGCTGGAATTTGGCTGGAAGAAATTGTGTCTCTGTCAACATAACTAGAGGCTCAGCAGTCTTCTGATTATTAATGTGCCACAGAAATCTGCAGGGGCTGATTAGACACGAACAATGAAACGCCAGTGGCCTACTCGGGTTTCCATTTCTTGGGAGACTGGACATTCTTTACCTCTGGAATCGTCCAGCCTTCAGCACTTGGTGAAAGCAAAACAAATGTAATGTGCATACAACCAGAATCACATGGCAAGGTTATGCCTCTTCAAACTATCTCATCAAATGCTCAGAAATCATCAACCCTCATGTTAGCTGAAGGCAGAATGACTATATTTTGCAAAGGTTTGTTGAATGCTGAGGTTACTGGAGTATGAGAATTTTACTGTCAGTTTTTTGTAAAAACATGTTGACAAATTTATTCTTATTCCTTGCTTTAAAAAAACGTTTTGTTACCCTCTCCAACTGCCTGTAGCTTCATCCTCCTTTTTTCAGAGCTCAGAAGTCCAGCCTGTCTTTTTTCTCTAAGCACAAAAGACAAATTTCAGAGCAGATTTGAGAGGCATCTCAGGGTTTTTTCCCTTTGCTCAGGTATATCCAACCCACAGCCCGGCATAGCTCAGAATGCGGCTGCACCCTGCACCGTGCTATAGAGGCGGCAGCTCTTCCCTGCAGAGTGACCCTTTGCACGCACCCATCACTCAGCAACACCCAAACCATTGGTGAGCTATGCCAGCCGAAACCAGGATATGGGGAGGGCAATGTTGTGCAGCGTTGACTCAAATGGTGGCAAATAACTGTATGCATTTTGATACATTGGCTAAACATAGTGCTCTAAACAGTGAAGAACATGCAGCCATGTTTTCCATTCTGATAAAGGAATTTGAGAATAGGTTTGAAGATTGCCCCCCAAAATAATCAGTTTATGTTTGTGACACATTTTCAGTTGATCACAGAATCACAGAATCACCAAGGTTGGAAAAGACCTACAAGATCATCCAGTCCAACCATCCACCTATCACCAACAGTTCTCACTAAACCATGTCCCTCAACACAGCATCCAAACGTTCCTTGAACACCTCCAGGGTCGGTGACTCCACCACCTCCCTGGGCAGCCCATTCCAGTGCCTGACCACACTTTCAGAGAAGTAGTATTTTCTAACGTCCAGCCTGAATCTCCCCTGGCACAGCTTGAAGCTATTCCCTCTAGTCCTATCACTAGTTACATGAGAGAAGAGGCCGATCCCCAGCTCACTACAACCTTCCTTCAGGTAGTTATAGAGAGCAATAAGGTCTTCCCTGAGCCTCCTCTTCAGTTCTGTTCTCTTGATACAAATACATGACCCGTAAATTTTCAAATGGAATGTACAGAGTTGCAATCAGATATTCAACTCAAAAATCTGATCATGTTTGTTTACCAGACTTTCAAAAGCCTTTTCTTAACAGAGAAATATATCCTTCACTTCACAGTCACACTGTATTCATGTCATTGCTTTTTGGCAGTACGCACATTTGTGAACAGTTGTCAAAGATGAAGCCCAGGAAAAGTAAAATTACATCAAAAAATCTCTGATGAACACCTTGAGATCTCACTAAGAATTGCAACCACTGCTATCAAACCAGGGTGATGCACTTGTTTCATGAAAACAATCTCAAATATCCCACCAGTTTTATGTTTTTGTTCCACTCACTTTTTTAAAAAATATTTTAAGAAAATATTAAAAATTAAAATGTTTTGTTACTTATACAGTATCAATATTGTATATTTTATGAGGCCTGCTCCAAAAGTAATGTCTCCTGTTTTATTATGTTGGCCCATGACATCAGAAGTAGATGCTTATGGTATGGCAGTAGAGGTTGAACCTTTCCACCAGTATTCCATTACATTTTGTTGCTGTGAGACAGATGGCAGCAAAAGGTTAGTCTGACAAAATGTTATCTGACATGGAAGTGCGGATGAAGCAAAGGTGTGCCATGTAATTACTCCACTGATATTCACTAACACTTGCTGAATGTTTATGGAGACCAAGCAGTGGATGTGAGCACAGTGAGGCTTTAGGTGGTGCAGACTTTTATAAGCATGGCATGCAGTCTCTTGTTCATCACAGTTGAAAATGTATAGCTAATGAGAAAAACAGGGAATCCTAATATACTCATCAAAAGGAGATAAGCCTTCAATTAGTACAGACTTAATGACTGTGCAATACAGCTCAGTAGTTCTTGTTATTTTCTGTAGAATTCAGTGGTAATCATAAAAAATAAAAAATAAAAAATAATTTTTTTAAAGCCTATTTTGTTTGGTTGAGTATATTTTAACAATTTTTTTTAACACTGTGAGTTATCCTCTATGCTTAAAGATAGGGGTGAGGGTTAGAGAAGATCCATAGCTAAATTTTTATCATGGGTTAATTTAGTATAATTTTCTCAATGGGATTTCCATCTCAAATGACCATCCCAATATGACAACGTATGTTTGTAAGGCTGAATTACTTTACTAGCATAAAATCATATGAAATGAAAATAAAATTCCTAAAGGATCTAGAAAAGGATTGTGTATATTTTTCCTTCTATTTTTTTTTCCAGACCTCTCCCATGTTGAAAAATGATTGGAAAGAACTATGTGCTTCTCAGCTAAAGGCCAGCTGAAAATCCAAAATCCCAGCCAGAATTGAATTGCTGGCTGATTTCAACATATTGCAGTCAGACTGAGGAAGGACATCCATGGACAGAAGAAAAACAAAAGCAGAGGTTGTCTATTGATGGAGGAGCGATTTCAATTGGAGGGAAAAAATACAATAACTTGTCGTTAGAAGTCAAATGCAGAGCATTTTTTTCAGGACAGAAATGTGAGAAACTTAACTGACCAAATCAGTTTTCTGATTTGGGAGATTGTTTTTTTTAATTTTTATTAGTCTGGGTTAAAAATACTAGACCAAGTCTTAGGTTGTTATAAATCAACATAGCTCTTTTAATTCTGATGGTGTTGGATTAATAGTGACTACTGGAAATATTCACTGTAAAGCAAATGTTATGGCAAATAAGTTGATTCAGGAGAGCATTGCTTAGTGTAAAACTGAAGAGGTACAGGTTGTTCTCGGCAGCCTTTGTACTCCTCCTATCTTACTAATTGATTGGAGAGTAATTCAACTCTAAATTAGAGCATCAATCAAACGAGACTGCACTAAATAATGTTCTTGCAGCAATGTATCAGCAAAATTTAACTTGTTTCCAAGTTTGTACCTTTGCTTTAGCTGTGTGCTGCAGATTAAAGACTGTCTGAGAATCACTTTTCCATGCACTTTTCAAAGGATTTATTTTCTTTCTACAGCATTATTCTCAATTATTCAGAGTGGGGAAGAATATAGCATGCTTTTAACATTATCAGTTTAAAAATTAAATGCTTCTAAAACCTACAGCTGCACTGTTTTTTCATGGACTGAATGTTAGCACAGAAGTCCTTAATAACAGATTTCACTCCACTCAGGACACCCTGTGCAGGTATTGAAACACTTAAACACCTCTGTGAAAACGGTGTGGAAGGGCTAGGTCCAGACCTGTCCTATCAGGCAAATTGCTCTGACTGCAGAAGATAAAAGGTCAAGTATTGAAACAAAAATACTGAAAACAACAGTCTAACCCAGCCTTCACTTAAAGATTATTTGCATACGAAGTATTAGGAGAAAACTTTTTTTTTTTTTTACATGCAACAGATGGGGAGGAAAGAGAGACTACAGAACAGAAAGTCAACTCTACAATCCTAGAAAACGGTTGATGAGGGGTGAGTTTTCATTGTGGTTTTGCATATTCTCACAACATTCCCATCAGCTTAACTTTGCTTTTCCCTGCTGACTTTTTTTATTCCCTTTTTCCTTCTCACTTCATCTTTTATCTGAACATTTCTTTTATCTGAAAAATTCTCTCTCCTGGATTTTTTTTTTTCCTGGATTTTTTTTTTTCCTAAGAGATAGTAAATGTAAGGTCATCACTTCCCTTCCACCAAAGTTTCTCTCTCACAGAGAAATTCTGCCTTGTTACATTTTAATAAGCATGACTGTACAGCCATTGTAAAGAAGAACAAGGAGAAAGAAAGTAAAAAACGCTCACTGATGGGATTAAAATAACACAAGTACAGGAATCTTATTCTACTTCCTACATTGGCTTTAGTGGAAGTTCCTCCTGCACATTCTTTGCTTCCACACTGCATTTATATTGGGCATAATCCATGTCAAATTGCAACCTGATTAAAAAGGAAACATTATTTATTTGTAGAATGGTGAAGTAGCGGGTTATGGATGGTTTTAAACTAAAAGAAGGGAGATTCAGAATAGATGTGGGGAGAACATTTTTCACTGAGAGGATGATGAGGCAGTGGCACAGGCTGCCCAGAGAAGCTGTGGATACCCCATCCCTGGAGGCACTCAAGGCCAGGTTGGATGGAGCCCTGGGCAGCCTGAGCTGGTGGGTGGCAACCAGCCTGCGGCAAGGAGTTGAAACTAGGTGGGCTTTAAGGTCCATTCCAACCCAAACCATTGCATGATTCTATGATATTGGAGACAGAAATTCTGAGATTCTCTTTTTCATCCCTGTACAAAGAAAAGCCTTTTATTAGAAAGTTCAGTGCATAAAAATGGAAGAAGCAAATATTTTTCTAACAGGTCTGACCTCACACCTTTGCTCATATTAAATTTGAGCTGCAGTGAGGGCACCTGCTGCATTGTGCTAATACAGTGCTATATTTTGTTTACTCAGATGGAAGCAGTAGAGCCATGGAAAGTGTTAGACACCTACCAGAGTTTATTCCTCTTCTTTTTCGCTTTTTAATGCAATTCAGAGTGAAGGAATTAATATATCAATGCCCTTTAGTGCCCACTCCCCTGCCATTCAGTATGTCTGCTGCCTCCCATCTCCAGAGATGTCTGACTGCACACCATGTGCTGCTTCACCTCCTTACCAAATCTCCAGCTGCCACCTACATCCCTCTTCCCTCCTCCCTTTACTTCTCATTCCAATTATTTCTTGCAGGCACATCATGCTTCCTTGCACAGATTTCTCATCCCTCCCCCTTTCCTTCATGATAAAAGCATAGTTTGAGAGAAGTCAGAGAAATCAGTAAAGTAACACAAAGGTCTGTTTCACAATTTTCCATTATGAGATTAACTAGAGATAAACACTTATGAAATGCAGACAACAAATTTATAAAGCATAATTCTAGGTTTAAAACACATGAGATAAAAAAAATACTAGGAATGTGGCATTAATTAAAAGCAAAATGAGATAAGCAGAGAACAGTNAAAAAATCAACCAAAAATACTGCTGAGCTTTGGTGGAAATATTCCCAAGCTCTTGATTCACAATGAATTCTATCACCAAGTTGCTGATCTTTTTCATGTTACTCAGTACATTACAGATTAAGCACCACTAAACTTGGATGGAAATTGGTGGTGGTGGTAATGATAAGGAATTTCAATATTTTTGCTCTTAAGCAAACACTTCATCAAATATTTTGCGTTTTCATTTAACTCAAAATTATTCATAATGACTATTTGCCATCATTTTGCTGTCTTAACTATGCAAAAAAAGAACAGAAATAACACAATCTCTTCCTTAAGGCCTATGATGAACCAAGGATAGTTAAAATGAATAATTCAACAGATATGCATCTCAAAACATTTCTAAAGTCCACACAAGAGTTCAAAATTAAAAACAAACAAACAAAAAAACCACCAGCAATAACCATGATTAAATCAAACATCTTCAGTGATTTTTTCAGTCCTGAATAATCATTAAAAGTGTGAGAATCTTCATCAAAATCTTAGTTATTTTTAAAATAATAAATCTCTTGCCGTTGCAACAGCACTTAGCAGTGGATCCAGCAGGATTCCCTTTACTGTAAAAGTTGCAGGGCATTTTCTGTGAGATTTCCAGGAAACAACTCTCCACCATGGTTTGAGTATTCTAAATTTAGCAATATTACAATGATACTGTAAGGGCACAAGTCAGGGAGAAATTCGGTTAAGGGCTAATATGATGAAGGCAACAATAAGAAATCTCTCTAAGTTAATGGTTTTTTTATTTTCAGTTGAAATGGATACATGCATTGCTACTGAGGATTTCATTACTGTTTTCTTAAAGATAATCTCTACATCCTCAGAAAGTTATGTTAGTACTTCAAATCTTAATAAAGAACATTAATAGACAGTATACCACAAATTGAGGCATGCAAAATGAGTAAGAGCTTTTGCAAAGGCATCAGATGTTTATGGGCTTCAGCTTTGTGTGTGTACACTCAGGTTTCGAAATCCTTCTGCATCTTCTATGGGCTTCAAATGCAGTAGGAATATGTTATTTAAATAACATCAACCTTAATTCTGAAGTTGTTAATTGCACAAGGGATCAGTGACAGCATTCTCTCACAAGAGCAAACGAGGAGCATAATATCATTTTCTTACATGCACTTACTATTAGAAGGAATTTCATCATGATAGAATGTATCTTAGAGTTTACATTCTGAACCAGAGCCAGTTTAAAAAAAAAAAAAAAAAGACTGAAAACTTGTACAGAAGCAAGCAAAAATCAAAAGAAAAAAGAATTAGTGCACATTATTCTGCATCCTGCCTATATAACCCAGTTAATCCGTAATACCAGTAGCTGTAAAGTTCTCCCAAGAAATTAAATTAACTGCATAAAAATTTATAAGCAACTAAATATGTTATTTATAATACAAAGTTTTGCTTGCTAACTGGCAAGAGGTAATTATATCTACTGTCACAAATGCGATATCACATTGGGTCTGTAACCTTGCCATCTTCTTGCACCCTACTCATAATTAATACAGGAATTAGATGCATATGTTTTGCAGTTTACAAGAGGAAAGGTAATAGCAATTAATTGCCCTCTACCATTGTCCAATATTAGCATAATTCCATATAAAAATGCCAATTATATGGCTGTCCATGTGGCACAAATCTCATGCAAGCTTTGTGGTAACCAGCTGGTATTTCTAGACAGTAGTCATGATGATGTGATTGCTGGAGAACAGGGAAGCATCTGTAGGGTTACTAGTTCATCCCTACATTGTGGCTTACTTTTGGATATGATTCTGTCACAGCTGGCTCCTCTGGCATGAAAAAAAGGAGGCTGTTATGTGATTGCAATGGCTGCAACCACCCTTACTTAAGTACCCAGCAAAGTCATCACGGCTTTTCAGCTGGCAACAACAAAAAGTGTCTTTGTACTAAAAGGAAAAAAAAAAAAAGAGAAAGGAAAAAAAAAAAAACACATTTTGTTGTTCTTGCTACCATATAAATCAGAAATCCCAGCTGAACACACAAAGAAAAAATATTAATAGGTTGTTAATGATGTGGTTTGAGGGACTTGACTAAAACACCCAGGAACTCTACAGCATATGCAAAAGATAGCAAACAGTTTAACACAGCTTTCTAGTGCAAAAACTGTGGAAGCCAAGCTCTGCAGTCCCCCATGGACACATACCCTCATTTGTTCTTCAATAATTTTCCATCTTCTTGTATTTTTTTATTTTCAGTCTTTTCCACCCAGTTTTTGAGTGCTCTGGAAGTAATACCTGCAGATAGTTGGTATGGGTATTTGATAGTTTAGGAATGTGCCATAAAGTTGTTCATTACACTTCAGAAAGGTAGCAAAATAAGGTCAGATCCAGAAAACATGAACAGACAAGGGGCTAAGGAGGCAGGAATCATTGGTTCTGTGCTTGATTCTCAACAGCTGCTAGGAAATAAGCACCCAAAGCTTTAACCAAGAAGGTACTGAAGTACCATGGAAGCTCTACAATTGCCTAACAGTGAGGTCAGGAGAAATGTAGCACTGAAAAAAACAAATTGAAAAATTCCTTTTAAAACCCAGAAAACACTTCCATCCCTTGTGGTTCTAGCTTTANATTCATAATTTCACAATGCAATTATTTGGAAAGAGGACTAGAATAAATAGTGAAGTTACATAAAGGGTCACCAAGATTTTTGAGACAAAAATCTGACCAGCAGTTTTCTGGATTATTATTATTATGACCAAAAGGAAAAACATTTTAAATTCACTTCCATCACCAAAACAAACTTCTTCAGACACATTTTCCTATTTTTCCTTGCAGAATCTCTCAGATGAGGGTATGAAAAATAGAATTGACAAATATGAGCTGGGGCTTGCTCACTCTGACAAAAGGAGTAGGTCTCATGGTGAGTGGAAGTTTTTTAAAGGCAAGATCTGAATCAGCCCCTTCACCTGAGGGAGGCAGGTATTTAAGATGCTGGTGATTGATGGAATGGTTAGTAAGTTATGATAAAGGTGAGTAATGATTTTTATGTCATTCTTCACAGACTGTCTTCATATCCTCTTTTGTATCCTGCTATTTCACAAAGCACCTGAATACCTCAGCGCTTTTTATAACAAAGTGATATGAACCGTGCTACTCCTGTCAGCCCATGAACGACTGACTCTAGAGCAGGTGTGGGTTTCTTTGGTAGAATTCTTGGCCACTGTTAATAACAGTAGCAGGAAGCCCTGAATTTCATGTTCTGTCAACAGCAGGCCTTTAACAATCTCAAAGGGTTTTTACCCCTCCCTCACTTGCCGTGTTTTATGTGAACTAACTGGAATAAATCACTTCTATGACCTTCTCTCACAGTCTAAATAGATATGAGTGATTAAAATATTCATGAAAGGAGGGGAGAAAAAAGAGGAAAAAAAGTTGAAGTTATAATAATGTTAATAAAATAGTCAAAAGAACAGAGTTCAGGGAAGTTAGAGATAACAGCATGTACCTTATCTCAGCTGCCTTCTGGTCTGGTTTATCCACATGAATGTATAGAGTGATGGAGAATGAAGGAATAATGCTTAGTACAGTCAAGCTCTGTGCCACAGGGTGTTAAACAGGAGTAAAACACTGGGTCAGTGACAGTGCCTCTGAAACTGTCTCCAGCCTATTCCTGCACCTCTTACAGAGGACATATCCTTAGGCAATTTGCTACACAATTAAATATTGCAGTTACTCATTTGTAAACTTCCCAGTTGCTCAAGCTGTGGTGTGGGAAACGGTGAGCAGAAATCTATAGTAAAGTGACAATGTGATGCAATCCTCCACTTTACAGGAGGATCTTGGATAAAAAACCGTTTCCAAATCCCCACTGAAAGGCACGTATATGATACATGTTGCAAAGTAAATCTCTCCTTTCTCAGTCAGTAAATTGATGTTAACATCAGTGCTATACTGCAGTTAATAAGTACACTGAAAGATTAGGTGCCTGCATGTGTTATGTGAGTTGATTTATTCATTTATTTATTCATTCATTCACACAGTATTTGCAGATTAACACATTTGTCTTTCCTAAAACAACCATGTAACACTTTAGATCTTTAGTTTCTTTACAGCCTATCTACAAATAATTGCTTCTTAGAGTCTGAAAAAAAAAGAATACAGTGGCAAATCTGCATTATGAAGACACTAAAAAGTTGGCATTGAGATGTCAGAAGAGGTGCTGATACAACTTTGGTACAGATTTTGCTAGGAAAGTTATCAGAACCATACAGCAATGAAGCCTCTAGCTCAAATTGCATTTGTTAAGAATTCAGAGGCTAAATATTTCAAATTTTCCTCTGTACCAAGCACATTTTGTCAGCTCACAAATCCTTCTACACTACAGACAGTAGGGAAAAGCGCAGGTTTTTAGAGAGCAGCTGATCCTGTTTCAGAGGTGAGCAGAACTTCCCCTCTAATTCTGCTTCCATATTGTTAGAAGCTGTTATGATGTAAGGTGCTGGATTTGAACGAGAGAAAGCTGTTTCTCCTTACTCTCATTATTTCTCTCCTAGAAGCCCACGTCTTCCTGGAGAAGGGGGGATAAAAAGGAACAATGCAATTAGACTGTGAGAGCTTTTGATATCTTACATGGACTGGATGGTGGAGAAAAGGTGAAAGGAAAGCGGTTGCTGGAGGAGTCAGTGATAGAAGGGAAAGGGAAGAGTGGAGGCTTTGTAACTATTCAGCTCCTCAGCAGTGCTCTGCTATCAGCAATAGCTTTGAAAGCCACACTCAGAATGGGTCTCAGAAATGACAAAACCATTTAGCAGACAATAGTGATACCAGAAGATACAAAGAGGTCCATACTATGAGTATGAAGGATCTAGTTAGGCATTATGGTTGATTTTGTTTTCTTGACAAAGGACAGCTTGTTGAGTATATCTTACACAGCAAGAGGGTTTGCTTTCAGAGGGTTTCCACAAAGCAAAAAGTTTGAGGAAAAGAGCTGCAGAATGGTAAGTGCCCACAGTGACATTTTCAAAATTGAAAATCTTGGTTTTATGGCATGTCACAAGCTTTCATTTGAAAATGCAAGCTAACTATGATAAAAAACTAAAATGATCAAACAAAAAGAAAAAGTTCAAAATTATACAGAAGACCTGCTTCAATTCAATAAGAATCATGTATTTAATTTTCAGTCTAAGGAAAGTGTGACATTTCAACTTCTAAACCCTATTTGTGGTGAATATTTTCTTTCATTTAACTGGGATAATTTTCCTAAGAGAGAAAAAAACATCTGTTTCCCCCTCCTTCCAGCTGCAGCTTTGCTCTTTTACATTTCTGCGTGTCAGATCTTCATACAATGGGTAGCATTTCAATGGGAAATAAGGGGGATGGAACTCAAGGGTTTCATTTGCTCTTTTAGCAGAAAAAAATCCCTCTAAAAATCTATTGAATGTTACGGTCATAAAATCAGAGGCCCAGAATACATGAAATGCCAGAATTTGAATGTCCTTTCAACCTTAACTCAGCCATTTTCTGTTTATACATTACAATACAGCTTTTTCATTTTTATGATCACCTTCTTCTTTCCCCAGAGCACCATAGTACATAAATAGGTATTTTCTGAGTGAGTAGTTTTTCACTGTTGTGCATTATCACTATCATTTAACATGTTTGCTTTGACACTTTGTCTGGATTGATGCCCCAAGGTCCTATTTATGCAGTCTTTCCTTTGAAAGATGTCTATTTGCTATTTGTTGTTTGTATCCTTTTTAGGACTCTAAAATCAGAAGGTCATATTCTGAAAGAAAAAAAATTCCCCATAAGTTTGCAATATACAGTCATCAAATTTAACTTGAATTCTGATATTTTAATTGTAGACACTTATCTAACCGTTTATGTTTGTACCTCATACATTTAAAGGCATAAGTCAACAAATTAACTAACTCCATAATGAAAAGACTTGGGTTTGCCTGCTAAAGAAAGTAGCCACAACATTTTGGTTTTCATTGTGGTATTGTTGAACCCTCACTATGGTACCTGTTTTTTTTTATTTCTGCTTTGAACTTCATTTTTTTTCTTTTCTTGGCCAGTACTGTCAGGAACTTCACCTCAATTTTATAGTCTAAAGGGATGAAATATCCAAGAAGAATTCCATAAGGCGTGCATCCAAGAGAAGCAAAGAAACTTTTCAAGCAACAATAAACCAGAGTATTTCAAATAAAACAAAATACACAGAAATCTGTATCTTTATGGTGGGAAAGACTTTACATACCATTCTCAGAATGTGTATATACACCCACCTCCTTTTTCACCAGTTCCTTTTTCCAAAACTAAGCTGTATTTCATTCAGGTTGTTTTAGAGGTTTCCAGATAATGTTGCTCTCAAATCTGTCACATTTGGAATGCAGTGGTTCATGAATGACCTTTTTGTTATGTTCACTAAGCAAGTAGGATCTCAATCCAAGCAGATTCTTTGGCTTTGGCTCACTCCACCCTCCCCTGTACTCTAAACAAACCACTTCCCCGGGCTCAGAGGGCCATAACTTTGGTTGTTTGAAAAACTCATTTAAGACAATTGATTGCAACATTCTCCCTCTCTTTTCCCCCAGCCATAACTTCCTGATTGCTGTTCATCTGTACCAGATGTGTGCTTTACATTTCCAAACTATATAAATGTGTTGCCCCAAATGGCTCTCTCTCTTCCCATGTGCTGTATATTTATATTTACAGTAGCAAGCTAACTTGTATACTACAGCATCCATTTAACTTCAGATCTGGAAAAGAAATGGGGAATTCCTCTCTGAGAGGTGCAATTCATGCTGCTGGTAGCCATATCGATCTTCAAAAACATCTGAGTACATAAGTTGCACAAGGAGGAGTTAGAGTGACCTCCAAGGAAAAACTGAGATATGCAGAGAGTAATTGTACTTATGAAGCAGATGTTACTCTTCTCTCTTAATCAGTACTAAAGCCATACACCACCATGGTGCAAAGGTGACAGGGTTGACCTGGGTGTCATTCTTCTAACGAGCTAATCAACAGTGACAGTTAAAACTTTTCAGTGCAATCTGCTGCTGAGTGGGAGTTTAAAGCAGCTTGTATGTGTGCACGCATACTTTCTACAGCATTTCTTCTGAGAAATAAGCAGAAGCCAAAAATGGTACATTAATAGAAATATGAACAAATTCTGCAAAATCCACCTTCTTCATTTTCCTGTCTAGTAAGAAGGGAATGGTGACTACTTCTTTCATCAAGAGACATATTTTAATATATTTCCATGTGTAGAAAAGTGATGCGACCCTGCCCGTGGCAGAGGGGTTGAAACTACGTGATCTTCGAGGTTCTTTTCAACCAAGACCATTCTATGATTCTGTGATTCTATGAAGATGCAGCCTGTGCATGCACAGAGATGCTGTGTAAGTACAAGGAGACTTTGTTAATTATATAGACTTTAGAACATACCCTTAAATTCATCTTGGTGTTTTTTACAAGCGCAAGGGAAAATTCCAGTTTGCCTTTATAACTCTGATCCTTACACATACACAGATGGAATTTCCATCAGTTTGGAAGTTATTTTAGATTTTTAAAAGATCAGATATTTCCCTTTAACAAAACATATGCTGTGACTGCAGTTGCCAAATCTTCTGGTTTTAATGTACATCTACTCTTCTGAAAATTCTAGCTCCAGGAATTATGCCATTATGTTAAATACTGGACTAAATCATACAAACATTGATTTATCTCATTATACATTAATCTCATCTGAAATTTCTCTTTTGCATGATTCTGAGACCTAGTGTATCATCTGGCACCAACGCAAGAAAATGTGATGGCTCATCAACTCAAGAGCAGCAGCATTCCAGAGTCTTGACTTAACTCAGTCATACACCTTTAACTCTTAAGGAAGAACAGAGTAGATGCTGTTGAAATTTGAAGACTGTGATAATTTTGTCCTGAGAACATCTATACTAAGCTGCATTTCCTCCTCTTTTTTTTTCTTAATTTTTGTGTCTCATTTTTTTAAGTTAAAAAAGCAATCATATTAATGACTCAGAACTGAAAAAACAACTATTTACTGATTAAAGCTGCTTAACAAAATAAGAAGCTTTAATAATTATTTCCAGAAGAGTCTCAAAACGTTTTTAATGCATTTGTTCTGAAAACAAATAAGCAAGCAAAACAAAAAAAAACCGCTGCATTTCAATTTGTATTTAAATTATATCCATTTTCACTTGAACAATTTAGCATATTTTCAGTTTTGTCACCAGTGCTGTTAGAGTATTCAGCACACTGGGGTATCATCTCAAGCCCCAATGCTATGACAACATATTACAATAACAGAGCTATGATAACACTTACAGCTTTCCAGGTCCACTTATGCCATCAATATTCAAGTGGTATTGTGTATATCCCTGTGTGTGGCTGTATTTCTGTGCCTATATCTCTTGAATCCATTAAGCGCTCTGATTTGAAAGTCAAATGTGGCAGCTGCAAAGAGAATGTAGATAGTATGGAAGAGAAAATCATGTAAAAATGCATACCAAAAGATCAAATCTTAAGAAAGACATTAACTCATGAGCATTCTGCAGTTTTGAATGGGTTATTGTCATCTCCTGTCCTTGCTTGCCATAGAGTTTGCATGCAGTTTTTAAGTAGATGTCCTACTTCATTATTAATAATTTTGTTAGTAAGTAATGAGATTACCATGGAAATCAAATAATTCACTGCAAATTTATCAAGCTCCCTATGTGTAGATAGAATGAGGGGCCTTGGTTTGTTGCTGTTGATGTTGTTTTTATAGCTTATTCAATTTGTAGAAATATTTCTGATAAATACTAGAAAGTGAAAAATATGAGGATAAGAAACCCCATGAACATTCCTGCCTGTCCCAATGGCTGTACTGACCCCACTTTGTGACAGTGTGCTCCCCCTGATGCCCTCCCCTCCCCCCCAACTCCTTCTCCACCCTTTCTTTCCCTCAATTCCCTCCTTTGACCTGCCCTCACAGACAAGGCCTTACACAGTGGAAAATGAGCAACAATACTGATAACACTCCTGCTAAGACATATTAACAACCATAAATCTGCCTCAAACCTGGGGGCTGAAAGAACTATTAACAGACACCTTGTTCAACAGCTGAAGACCAATTGAGCTTGTGTCTCAAAAAAAGTTTTAGTCAGAAGTTACTTCTGACTATGAGTCAGTCATCTTACCCCATAAAAAATGAGCAGCCCAAGAACCCCCTTTTAGCTCTCCCGCAAGGCAGTGGGCTGCATGACAGGATCTCTCCACAAATAGGGACACCTATCAAGGTTACACCAGTGTAGAGATCCAGTACTTCTTGACGTCAAAATGTCTTGCCAATACAGATCCTTGGTAACTGACTAATCATTTCAAGCTTTTTTAGCCTTGCTAAGATCACATATCTTAGATTGATCATCCCTTAGGTATAAACCATTGACTAAGTCTGGGACTAGGAGTGGATCCAGCTGCACCTAGGCTCCATACATTCATGGTTCAAGGAGTCTGGAAAGCAAGGGGATCCACTCTGAACCTCGTAATTCAGCGGGAGGGCCTCATATATAAGTGTGTTTACCATACTCTCTATGCAGTAAATAACCAAGTGTATACAGCCATCTCTTAGAATCATAGCATCCTTAAGAGTTGGAAGGGATGTTCAAAAGGGCATCTAGTCCACCTCCCCTTCAGTGAATAGGGCACAGCTAAGTCAGGTTGCTTAGGGCTTGGTCCAGCCTCTCCTTGAAAGTCTCCATCATCAACCACATCTCCAGGCAATCTTTTCCAGCACCTCACCACCCTCACTATGAAAGACTTTTTCCTTATATCTAACCTAAATCTCCTCTCTTTAAGCTTGAAACCATTTCTCCTTGTTCTGTCACCACAGACACTGCTAAAGAGTCTTCTTTCCTGTAGGTCCCCTTTAGATATTGACAGGCCACCATCTGGTCACATCGCAGCCTTCTCTTCTCCAGGCTGAACAGCCCCTATGAGCCTGTGCTCATAGGAGAGATGTCCCATCCCTTCGATCATTTTTATGGCCCTCCTCTGGACGCACTCCAATGGGTCTATGTCTTTCCTGTACTGAGGACTCCACATCTGGACACAGGACTCCAGGTGAGGCCTCACCAGCACAGAGTAGAGAGGCAGGATCACCTCCCTTGACCTGCTGGCCACGCTTCTATTGATGCATCCCAGGATACAGTTGGCTTTCTGGGCTGTGAGGGTACATTGCTGGCTCATGTCCAGCTTCCCATCCACCAGTACCCCTAAGTCTTTTTTGGTGGAGCTGCACTCAATCTTTTCATCCCCCAGCTTGTGTTGGTAGTGAGGGTTGCCTTGACCCAGGTGCAAAATCGTGCATTTGGATTTGTTGAACCTCATGAGGTTCACCTGGGCCCACTGCTCAAGCCTGTCTAGGTCTCTCTGGATGGCATCCCATCCCTCTCATGCATTGACCACACCCCACAGCTTGGTATCATCAGCAAGCTTGCTGAGGATGCACTCAACCCCACTGTCAATATCACTGATGAAGATATTAAAGATATCTCTATCTATCTCACTCTCTCCCCTCTAACAACTCAAGAGTCCTGAAAAGATTCAGAATTTAGGACTATGCCTGAGATTATCCCCCAAATCTGTGGGTGATATTTGACTAGAAGGATGGAAGAAGACCTAGCTGCTACTTTCCCTGCCCCTTCATTCACATTTGTGCACCTCCAGCAGTCAGAATACACCATTCCAAAGAATAATTGGATTTTCTCAGCTTCTCAAGGAAACTCTAGAGGTATTTTTACTTTCAGTAATTTTTATTTTAACTATTATTGGTATATTTTCCTCAAGATTCTGTGGTATTGGTGGCAGACAGAAGCTGAGGTTCAATCCTGCGCCTTTCTTTTTATACATTCACTCTTCAGCAGTATAAAATATCTGTATACTTTGCATGCAGAGATGAGTAATAATTTATTTTATATTTTATATAATTACTTCACCTCCTCTTCTAATTCTGAACTAACTGTAAGTAAGTTAGAACTCAAGTGGCTTTGGCAAATAAATCTGGCAATCATTTCATGAAGAAATGTGCAAATATGGAATCTTTGAAAAGCAAATGTGTTAATATTTTGCCAGTGTCACAAAGAGGTGCATGACCTGGGTCACTTCATTTTAGTTACTCTGGTGTTGCCCATGAGCAAAATTATGAAGGAAAAAAAAAAAAAAAAAAAAGACAGACCACAGTCAGCAGAGTGGTAGAATATTTTCTGGTTTTCAACCAGTTTTCCTGAAAGCTGAAAAAAAGGACTCTGTGGGAAGAGAGATAGCTTCTTTGGCAAAGAAATGTAAATACAGAGATATATGTTATATAATTCTCTAAGAGAGTTGTTTTAGTACAATGTGGTCTTCTGATTTAAAAGCTCACAATATTCAATATCAGCAGAGCACACAGCAGATCAATAATTAGCTAAGTGACATACCTAAACATAACTGGTTAATAAAGAATTCTTCCGTAGGTCATGTTGCCAAGCCAAATGTTATGCAATGTTTTACTGATGGTCTAGGAGAAAACGTGAAGCTGATGACTAAATATTCAGATGACACAACGACAGGAAAAGTAAGAAATAATGAGAAACTATTTGTACCATAGAGTAAACTGGACATGGTCTGACAGAGTAGACTGTGGAAAGTCTGAAGTCCATAGGTGAACAGAATATGCTATCTCTGTTATTTATTCAGGAAAGCAACATCGAAGTCATTGGGAAACTACCCATCTTATTTTCTCTTTAAATGTTCAGGTTTTAGAGCTTTCTATTCTGATAAGAACAGATTCACATAACCTGCCTATTTTTTGCAAGTAAGTCCCTAAAACTGTAAAATCAATTAAAGCAATCTGTTTCATTTCAGTTCATACCACAACACTTTCTTCAGCTGCCTAATTATCCTTTCTAGCTGGGCTTACTACTGCCGTTAAATGGTAGAGGTTTTTTAAACTAAATTTTTTGTACACATAACTGCCACTTCAAACTCAGTTTGTCTTTCTTGAATTAAATAAAGTTTTAGAAGAGTGCATTTTTCATAACTGAACTTTTGGTGAAGGTCAAGCATCTATTGAAATGTTTTAGTGCTCTGTCCACATCTTCTGTGGATGGAAATTATTGAATTCCATATTTTTTTCCTACCAAAAATAAATCATTTTGTTAAAACACTGGATAAGTACTGGAAAGTGATCGAAACTAAAAGGATTTTTTTTTAATAGCAGAAAATTTTGTTACTTCATTAAATAAAATTGATAATATATCTCTGTAACTATTGCTTTAAGCACTTCAGTACAATATTACACTGGTTTTATACAACCAAGAAAAAATGCTTCTGTGTCCTTTCTTCTAGTGTTCTCAAGTGATCCTTTAGTATTTATTACAATTTACTAGTCTTTCACGACTATTATGGAATTTAAAGGATATTGGCATGGTTCAAATAAGCTATTTGCTCTTCTTCCATAACCTGGAGCCTTCCTGTTACTGGCTACATATTGTGAAAATAAATGGCAATTCTGCTTTACTATTATTCATTGGGTCATAATACTCAAAGTTAATGTGTGCTGTGATAACTTATTTATGAAAAACATTCACAAATCTTGAAAGTGTCATAAATTTTAACATATATAATTTGCTCATGAATTCATAGCATAAAGCATGGTTGTTCTTTATCCATTCTTCATCATGCATCTCTCTTTTAAAATCTTTCATTCTGCCAATGAGGAAACAAACAATACAGCATTTGCCAGTGACCAGTCACGTTTACGACTACATAAAAAGTTAAATTATTCTATAACCCTATCAACAAATATTTTCTATCCCCTACAGAATAGAATTAACATTTGCAAATTATTAATCAGCAATGCAGCTCATTTTGAAAATCATTCTACAAGAAGGCTAATACTATTTATTCCAAGAAAATAAATCGCATGATTATATTTAACATATCTCAAGAAGTAGAAGGTAAGTGGAAATATGCATTAAAATTCTTGACTACAGTCATGGGAGCTGTAACTCTTACAAAGACCGCAGACTTGATAGTCATATGAATTTCCTGTATAAATCTGTACACATCAAATATATTATTCCCTCTTAATCATCACAGTAAGTGCCTTAGTACTAGAGAATTTTGATTCTGATCACCACTACTGAAAATGTCTTCTTTTTAAGCCCTGTCCTTGCTGTTTCCTGAAATGAAATGTTAATATACAGGTTTTGAAGTTTTTCGCTTGCCTTAAGGTTTTGATCTTAAAGTGGCAGCTAAGTATTCCTAGTGTACTATTCAAAGTCAGACAATCTCAGATTCTAAACTAACCTATTTTGTGACTCTCCTACTCTTTTTCTTCCTTAGGTATCTATTGTTTGAAAACTGTAAAAGGTGGGAAATTGTCCTTCATTTGCCTAAGAAAATGCTGTGCTACCAGAATCTGATTCATTTTTTCAAGAAGATGGAGGCACCTTTGTTTTGAGTCACAATGTATTCATTATGTCCAGAAAGTGCAGAACTTCTGTAACAGCCAAACACTTAAAGCATTGCTGCCATTTATTAAGGTTCACTTAACGTACTACTGAGTTATTGTTTCTTCTTTTAATTTACGTGGTGCCTGTCTTGCCAAACTCTTTTGCATACACAAGCAATGGTGCATATGTATGAATACATTTGCAAAGACCTGTAGACCTTACACTTGAAATAGCTTAGCATTTGTTTGCTTCCTCTTCCATTAAAGCCAATGATGAATCCTTTCAAAAATATCCACCCACCAGTTCAATGTGTTTTGCATTTTTCTAATTGGCAAGTCAATAACAGAGAAAAACAACCTTCTGCTGCATCCATCTAGTGCAGTCTACTACTCTGTCAAACCAAATGGCTGAAGCCTCTGCTCCGTTGTTTGAGGTTCCAGGTTCAGCTGCCAGCAAATTACTTATTATGAGGCTCATTAGTTACAAGATTATTTTTCTGAGATGAAGACAAAATAGAATATATCTGTTCAAACTCATTAACTCAATTACATTTTTAGAGAACTGTACTTTGGCAGATGAGCTGTGAAAAAAAAAAAGTAGTGTTTTCAGAAGCTGGGCCACTTGCTTTTAAAAGAGCCAGGGACCTCTGAAAATACTATACCAGAAACCTCCAGAGGGAAGTCAACTCTGCAGAAAACCATGGGCAGGCACATTATCTTCAAAACTCAAGAGACCAACTCAGTGGCAATTTCTTTTCCAACAGATTATATGGAAAATTTTGCATATTACAACCAACTGTAGTGGGATGTTTCTCACTGTCATAGAAATCTGCCTAAATTTCTCAATAATATATCACACCTGTTCATTGAGAAGAGTAGTTTTATAGCAAAAATATTTGTACAAAACCAGAACAATCAACTACTAGGATAACCTTATAATGCACAAATGCTAATTATCACCTCCCCAACACTCTTCTGTCTTTCATCTTTCACTGTTTCACTCTGCAGTTGCTTGTGTGCAATATTTTATTTAGTCTAGACACTGTTAAGACAACATGATTCCCCTTCAGAAGGTCATAGAAGCACATAAGCCGGTGCCTCAAGCTGCAGTTTTAAATTCTACCTCTGTTATAGATTGGCTCTGGTACACAGTACTAGAGTACTTTGTTCAGAATAGGATTGTCAAAACTGTAGTAATAATTACCTTAACAAGGTCTGCTTTACTTCAGAACCCAAGAAAATGGTATGCATAATAAAAAACAATGCAGAAATATAAGTCATACAATACATTATTTCTATCATATCTGTACAAATCCTTTCTGCTGTGCTCCTTGCTAAATAATAAATGTTGATCTTCACTGATGACATATCAAGGGACACTTTCATCAAAGGTCAGTTATAAATAAAGTCACAATCCAATTGTATTTTAAGAAAGGCTTAAATTTAAAAATGCCTATATATTATAGGCACTGGTGTGATATTATCCATCTTGTTTGCAGGTGAAAAGCGCAAACCTTATAGGCAGACATGAAATTAGAAGTACTCATTTCTATCAGGAAACTTACTTATAGAATTCATGCAATTGGGCATGTTGATATCACTGTAGGATACTGAAAAGTACTAAAATAGACACATTTTTAAGAACAGGTTGACACAGAAGGGAAAATACTAAGTGGTCACTTTTTTCTTCAGTTCTTGGTTACCCTTGATGTATAAGTTTGGCAGCATATTCTTCACTTCCTCTGTAACTGTTGTGCAACATAAACATGCCGAAGTGTGAGCACATATGATTGTCATTTTTGACCTTTTCCTCCTCCCTTATGATATTCTTCATTCCCATGATATCATCAATATCCAAAGGAATGAAGCAGAAACCCACAGTCTACATTTCCCTGTATTCACAGCTTGGCACTTCAGCATCTGCCTTCCACAGCACTAGCAGATGGATTCATTTACCAAAATCATTGTTGGTTTCAGTTCTCAACCAGTCTGTCAAAACATATCCAGCTTTCTGGAAAGGGAGGCCTGTGTAATTTATTTTGTTCGTGTAACATGGAAGAAAGGGCACTTAGCATTCTATCACAAAAATCTGAATGTTTTTCCCTAGTAACAACCACAATGATGTGAGATATCATATAGCTCCACCCCTTCTCCTGTTTATTTGTGGATTAGGAGTTAGAGAGAAAAATGTTCACAGTTACTCTCCCAAAATCACACATAACTATTCATAGAATCATAGAATCATTAAGGCTGGAAGAGATCTCCAAGATCACCTAGTTCAACACTCAACCCGTCACCCTCATGCCCATTAAACCATGCCCCTCCGTTCTATATCTAGATATTTTTTTAACACTCCCAGGGAGAGTAACTGGGCAACCTTTTCAAGTCTATCACCACAATCTGATACAAAATTTTTTCCTAATACCCAACCTGAACCTTCTCTTGTGCAACATAAGGCTTAATTAAGTTAAATTAATTAAGATAAATAATTAATTACTTCTCATTCTATTGCTGTTATCTGTGAGAAGAGGCTGACATCCACCTCACCACAATCTCCTTTCAGGCAGCTGTAGAGAGCAATAAGGTCTCCCCTGAGCCTCCATATCTCCCGACTTAACAATCTCAGTTCCCTCAGCCACTCCTCATAAAATTTGTGCTCCAGACTCCTCACCAACTTTGTTGTCCTTTTCTGGACACACTCCAGGGCCTCAGTGCTCTTTGTAGTGGGAGGCCCGAAACTGAACACAGTACTTAAGGTGCAGCCTCACCAGTGCCAAGTACAGAAGGATGATCACCCCTCTGGTCCTGAGGACTACATTATTTTTGAGACAAGCCAGGATGCTGTTGGCCCTCTTGAAAACTTGGGCACACTGCTGGCTGATGTTCAGCTGGCTGTTTTCCACTGATTGCAAGAGACTTACATGCACTGAAAATTAGATGAGGTTACAAAGGAGGAGTACAAAATCACAGCAGAGACATATAGGGGTAAATTTATAAGAGTCAGGACAGAAGAAGTTACTACCAAGGAACTCTAAGAGATACAAGAAATTTTCTACATGTTTATTAGCACTACGTGGAAGACCTAGGAACAGACTACTCTTCCTTTCCAAGGACAGAAATCAAAATATATACTGCTTCATGAGTTTTAACATCTATTTTGCTCTCATAGATAATTGCTATGAGGCGGCTATCATTAAACCAATGATAAAAGCGTAGTAACTCAAACTCAAAGGAACTATTTAGATAATAATTAGTTACGTTAGAAGTTTTATCAGTTGCGCTTGAAAAAAATGACAGAAAGATAAACTCTGGAGATTTCTAAAGCACTACTATGGAAATTACATGTTGAAACCACTGAAGAGTGGGTGAGCACTCAAAACCCTGGAAAATTGCACGTTACATTGGTTTGGGGTTTTTGAACTGAAAAAAAAAAAAAAAGAATGGAAGAGGATAGAGATTTATAGAATAGTCAGCTTAATTTTGACTCCCAGAAAATTTATCAGAGCAAAGCTAAAAACTCATGAATATGTAGATGATAGTAAGCACAAGGTTAAGGGTCAATGTGGATTTGGAAAGAGCAAATCATATGCAGGGAATTTAATTTTCTTTCCAAAATAAAACAAAACAAAAAGGGGCAGTGTGTTCCTTATTCTGATAAGGAACCATTGCAGGTTACTCCTGCAAAAATAAGTGACATCTTTAGCATGGATTGAGTCACTGAACGCACATAGACCAATGCAGCAACTTGGCAGAACCAGAATGCTTGACAGCATGTTTAGCCAACTGGCAAATTCAGCTTCTGCTGCAACCATTAGTATGGATGGACAAGTGGAGAGAGTTTGAACGTATCTTCCCTCCACAACAGGCAAACCCAACAGTAACAGAACTGTCAAGGGAAACCAAGATATTTCTAACTAAAAGTGTGGTTTAATTCTATAAGGAAAAGATTTGATCCATAGAAAAATCACACATGATCAAAGTCAGTAGAATTATACTAGTATGAAAATAATAAATGTCCAATGAAAATCAAGTCTAAGCCAAACTGTAGCCAAAACAGAGGTATGTGAAACCTATGGATTAAAAACGTAGTAATTAGAATATGGTTCAACTGCATTATTAAAAAAGAGTGTAGTGTTTGTGAATGACAATTAAATCAGAATATGTTTCAATACTGAGTATTCTCCATTTCTATCTGTGGTGTTGCATCTGATTTTTTGCACATTCCTCATCATCTTGTTTGCTGTGGCCCACAGCATAGAACAAAGTTTTGTGACTCTTCACAAATACACAAGAAAGCATCAAATTTGCTTCCATCTCCAGCTGAACTATCAGTTCCATTCTGTGCCTTATCATTACCCTCAGAAGATGTGACTGACAAACTAGGCTGATGTTTCACAGAAAAGCTATAGTGAAAACAAGCAGCTTGATGTACAGGGTGGGAACTCTCCATGTGGCAATTTCTCAGATGGTCAGGTCTGCATATTCTCTCTGAAGATAGATAGCTGGAGTTAAAAAAAATAAATAAATCCAAGAATCTACTTCATGTACAACTCCAGGCTCATCAAAGGCAATACCTCCTGTCAGACTACCACACTTTCTCTCATTAGCTTGCCACTGACTGAGAAGCTCAATAGCAATATACAATCCGTACCTACTGCTTCTGTTTATTTTCCTTTTGTTTGAACAATGAGAGGATATACATTACACCAAGACTTGATTTTGTAGCACTGCTAAATCACACTTGAGGGAACAATGAAAACAGTGCCTGTTTAATAAATATATGTTGATATTTCATATCTAATTGCTTCCAATGGGATCCTAAATGCATCCCATGAAAGAGAGGGAGTATATAAGTCACGAAAGCTAGAGAACATCTGACTGATGTATATAACTCTCATGTGTCATGGTTAAAGCTCTGGAGCAACAGTTCTTCCTGTCACTTTGCTACTGCCCTGGTTTCAGCTGGGACAGAGTTGATTTTGTTCATAGTGTGTGATATGATGCTATGTTTTGACTTCAGGAGAAAAACAATGTTGATATCACATTGATGTTTTAGTTGCTAAGCAGTGCTGTACAGAGCCGAGGACATTTCAGTTTCTCAGCTTCTCCTGTTGTCTTGCCCATGAGAGGGCTGGGGGTGCACAAAGAATTGTGAGGGAACAGAACTAGGAAAGCTGATCCAAACTGGCCAAAGGAATAATCCATACCATATGACATAGTGTGAAGAAAAATGAAACAGAGGGGAGTTGGCCAGGCAGGCAGTCACTGCTTGGGGACTGGCTGAACATTGGTCAGTAGGTGGTGAGGAATTGCTTGTGCATCACTTGTTTTGTGTATAAATATACATACACACATACACACACACACATGCATATATATAATTATCATTACTATTGTTTCTCCCTTCTTTTTCTTAGTAAATAGTTTTTATTTCAACCCACAAATTCTATCTTTTTTTTCTATTCTCCCCATCACAATGGGTGGGGTGAGAGTGAGCAAAAGGCTGTGTGGTGTTTAACTTTGCTGGGTTAAATCACAACAGCTACCAACTGCTGCTCCCAGATAGATGAGGGAATGAGAGGAAAAAAGGACAAGCCCAAGGAGCATCTGGCAAAAAGAAATATAAGAGGCAACGAAAATGATACAAATTAAAGCATAAAGGAATTTTACATTTCCAAACTACTTGACAAATGACTCATTTAGATAAACATATATGGACACAAAAGGTAATAAATCCCACAGTTCTTACAGGAACATATCTTACTCATGCTAGACATGCTCAGCTTTTTATTTACTTACACACAAAAATGCCACTTTATAAACTTTCACTTTCTACATCTGCATGCTACAGACAAGGCTGTGTCACAGGCTTCTGCAAATGCACTAAGTCCCAGGTGTTAGGTCTTATTTCAAGGCTAATGCATTCAGTTTTTGGACTGTTTAATGGCATTTATATTTCCCTCTGTCAAAAGTGTAAAATCTCTGCTACTTTCCCCTTTTCCAGTTTAACTGACAGGGCCTCAGACTTGCATAGTTCATAGACTCATATAATCACCAAGCTTGAAAAAGACCTCCAAGATCATCCAGTCCAACTTACCACCAATATTTCCCCACTAAACCATGTCCCTTAGTACAGCATCTAAATGTTCCTTGAGCACCTGACTCAACAGTCTTCCTGGGCAGCCCATTCCAGCGCCCGACCACTCTTTCAAAGAAGAAACTTTTCCTAACATCCAACCTGAACATCTCCTGGCACAACTTGAGGCCATTCTCTCTAGTCCTATTGCTAGTTATACAGGAGAAGAGGCTGATTCCCACCTCACCACAGCCTCCTCTCAGGGAGTTGCAGGGAGCAATAAGGTCTCCCTCGAGCCTCCTCCAGACTTAACAATCCCAGTTCCCTCAGCCACACCTCATAAGACTTGTGCTCCAGAACCCTGACCAGTTTCATTGCCCTTCTCTGGACAGTTCACAGAAGCAGTAAATGTAAGCACTTCACCACTCCCCAACTTCAGCAGCTATACGAAATAGGCTTGTAGTGGGAGCTTAATCATAGAATAGTTTGGATTGGAAGGGACCTTCAAGATCAACTAGCTCTAACCCCCCCAGCTATAGGCAGGGACACCTCCCTGTAGACCAGGTTGCTCAAAGTCCCCATCCAGCCCAGCTTTGAATGCCTCCACAGAGGAGGCATTCACAGCCTCACTAAGCAACCTGTTCCACTGAGGAACAAGGAGAAAGATTTGGACAGATTTGGTGTTTTAAAAGGAAAGAGGTTCACACCCATTTTGAATTATTTCAGGAATGTCACACTTAGGCCATATGAAGATAAGCCAAACTTCAGTCTCTCATCTGTAGCAGAAGTCTCTTTCCTCCAAGGAGAAGCAGCTGGGTATGGGAAATGAGCCCAACTGCCAGACAGCTCGTGCTGTACAGGGCTGAGGTATTTACTGTAATAGGGTTAATCTGGGATACAGGGCCAGAAATAAAAAAACAATGCACTCCTGGCATCCTGCATGGTCCCGTATAAGTGTACTGGATTCTGGGTGAGTCATTTTAAGGTTTAGCAGTTATATTCCTAGAAAGACCCTTTGCTGCAAGTACAAATGCTCAGGCTAAGTGAGTGTGTCTTACCCTAATGCTGAGATCCACCGTGAAAGAAACTGAATGCTAATGACATGCAACTTTTTCATAAAAATTTTTGTTTTTCTGGGGAAAGTTAAAAAAGGAAATCTTCAAGGGAGAAAGAAAACTGTGATAATCAGTATTCTCAGCTTCTGAGGATTCCTATTTCCTTATATCAGGGTCTTTAGACTCTCTTTGGACAATAAAAAGTAGTCAGTACAAAATAATTTCTTCTTTCTATTATTGTTTTAATTTCCTTCTTCATCTAATATGTGCCATTTGCTATTTGACAGAATTAATGAGCACAAATCCAGCAACAGAACTTCTTCACCAGGAGGCTTTTTTCCCAAGACCTCTCAAATCAGGTCACACAGACTTGCTTTGTTGAACAAATATATAGTTCGGTACTCCATTTATCTTCATTTGACAACATCCAAATTCTACCAAAGGAATACAGTTTTGCACTGATCAGTATGAATGATGCTTCCATTATGTTGTTCTAGTGGCTACATGATAATTAATGTTTAGTGACAGACGCATTCAAAATAACATTAATTATGTTATTAATTATTTTAATTAACTTAAAATGCTTCTATGTTTTCCAATAAGTTCCCCACAACTAAGAATAAAGCTGCACAGAATTTTCAGCTGCCAGCTTTTTCCTGCTCTTTGTTTACCTCAAAGATTTAGTCTGATCCACAAAAATGCACCTTTGGAAGTTCATTTGAAGTCTGTTTTATTAATGATCTGATTCTTTTTATTTTTGCTTTTTGTTTCTTTCTTTTTAAGTATGTAACTGTAGAATGTTAATAACAAGATACTTGCATACTTTTATTTCAATATGTTTCACCATATGTCTTGTTTCCTGCATGAAGTCAGCCTTGAACTGAATTTTCACCACAAGCAGAGAACAAAGCTGAATGGTGCCTCGCTAATAGGTTTAAAAACACATTTAATGGTCTTGAGGAATTTTTTTTTCTAGTGTTGCAAGAATCAGGTTGAAGTTGCAGTAGTCAATATGTTATCTGCCTCTTGGGAAAGAAACTAGAGAGAAATTTTCTTTTTGTCTTCTCACTGTTTCTCATTTAAAAGTAATGTTCTTAGCAAAAACTCAAGCAAAAACTTGAGTTGATGAAAACAACTCTGCTGACAACACTGTGGAGGTTTTTATTAATGCACAAAGAAGAAAAGAGCTCCTAGGTAGTCTAAACTCCATTAAAACATATACTTCAAATATGAGAGAAAATTTCTATTGCTCTCTTTTCTGATTATGGCTTTTCCTGTAGAAATGATATCAAAACAAAGATGATTTGGAATCAATTAAGGCAATTTTCAAATCACTGTGGTAGCAGTGAGTGAGGCAGTGTTTTAGCAGCATTACAGGCAGACATGTCAAAGTACACAAGCAGTTGAATTTCAAATTTCTTAGGAGCAGCTCTGAGATGAACTGAGTTTAGTAACCAGAATTATAAAGACTTCCTCTTCTACTGCTGTCAGTCTCGCTATTTTAGCTAGTATGATAAAAGATTAATTCTGCTGTTTTATATGATGTCACAACACAATAAAGATGGACATACTCTGTTTGAAATTGACAGGTCATGGAGATCTGCTGCAAGATGGTGCTGGCTTCTGTAAATGTCCTGTGCACTATAATTTTAGTTCTATACCCTAAAAAGGAACCACTAAATGCCAGAGAATACAATTCAGTAGATTCAGCATCGTGGCCAAAAGTAATCACAATTTAATATACCACAGAACAGAGTGAGCGCCTCAAATTTTGCCCTCCTTGCTCTCACTCAGTGATTTTTCAGTACTCTAGAAGTGTTTCTGTCTACACACAGAACCCAAGATCTAGAACTTAATTCCACATAAAACAGCTAATTATTTATACAGATGAAGATAATATCAGTAGCAAAAATGAAGTAGTCATTTTTCCAAAGCAGGTTAAAGTTGATGGTGAGAGATATCAGGGATGTGTTTGCTGCAGCAAGTAACAGTGCTCTTGAAGAGCCCTGGACCAGATCCTGCAGTTATTCAAAGTATGCATGCAGTCAGTAACTGTGCTCAGAACAAAGAAAGAGCCAACTGAAACCTGATTCCCCAACTAGAAAAGTTTTGAAATCTAAATGAAGACTAGAACAGTGGCTTGTTTCTTGATTTCACTTCGGTGCAGGTATGTACTATATCACAGGCTGCCTGGTTTGTCAAATCAAAGAGGTACTGTACCAACAAAGCAAGAATTTCAAGTGCCACAAAATCATTGTCTGTAGTATTTACAAGACATAAATGTATTTCAAGGCACTTAGAAAGTAATAAACCCAGTTTTGGAATTGGGTATCTAAAATAGCCTTTATAGGGTAAGTGCAGTGCCCAGGTCCTTCATTAAATCTCCTGAAAGGACAGACAGCAGGTCAATTTCAGTATAAGGCTAAAGTTCTCCAAAAAAAAGTTTCTGTTCCAGTGGTGAACAGTCTCCAGGATAGTACTAATTTCAAACTAAACAAAACAAAATAGTGGAAACCATTCCACAAGGAATAGAACTGTGTTGTCAGAGACCAAAACTATTGTACAAGGTTTCCTTCTTCACAGTTCTTGCTGTGGAAAACTACAACACCAGGCTTTACCCAGGCTTGGAGTCTATTGTTTCTTATGCAAAATGGAAGCTGCTGTGGTAAGAAGCTGCTTCCATTTTTTGAATGTGATCAGAGTATGAGGAAGGAAGAACATAAAGGAAAACTCAACTGTTGCCACCTCAAAGCAGTTCAGTGATCACAAGCCTAGAAATACTAATATCTCTTTTTTTATCCTCATCTTCCAAAATTCAAGCAGGATACCACTTTTCCCTTGTGTCTAACTAAATATGAAAGCTTTGTAAGTACAGCTGCCTAGCATCACCTTGATCATTTTAGATGGAAGTTACAAGTGCTCTTCAACACACAGTCCAGAGCCAAACTGATGCTCTAGAGGTATCTTTCTTATACCCAGCAGAACAATTCAACAAGCCTCAGACTGAAGTACCTGACCTATTAATATAATGATCTTGGATATGGAGCTGAAAACCAGATGTGAAATCCAGAAGGAAAACATTAGACATGAAAGCCATCATCTTTGGTTTTTTTTGTTGTGATGATGTTTTGTGCTCCAGCACAATCTAAAATTTTCTACTGTGCACAGCTAACACAGCTGTGTTAGGGAAATTTAAAACTTTATTACTTTCATTTCAGCTTCTTTTCCCTCATTGGTTTCCACAGCCATTCCTCACATTCTTTCTTACATCAGGTCCTGAATCTTCAAATTGTCTCCTGTAAATATAGTTCTGCATGGAATTCCACTGAAATTGAATTCACTTAGTAAAATGAAGAGGTAAGATCTACGACACTTAACTGTTGGCAGGCAAAATCCTTGTTTTCAGATAGATTTGCATAAGGCCACACAGTGGAACTGAAGACATGAATTTTACAATAATATAAATAATGAATAGTAATAAAAACAAACAGCAAATATGTTTAAAAACTTCTTTACCAATGTTGGCTGGGTATTTATATTTTGCAGGTTACCCTGCGCTTGCTTTTCTCTCTAATATATTTATTCCTAGTATTTTATTTTGTCAGAAAGAGTAGAGTGTGTAAATCCACTCCGATGCATGTTCAATATTATTTTAATGTGACTACTTCAGTGTTATCAACTTCAATATAATCAGACTTCAGAAACTTTAGTTTTGCTTCAATGTTTCAAAAAGCAACACTGATGTTTTTCTCGGAAAAACATTCTCAGCTGTTTTAGTTGAATAGATGGAAATCACGAGTCTGTTCCTAGCTTCAGCAAACCTAGGTTTTCCTCTAATGTAAGTAGATACTTTACATTTCCCATAGTTTTGAGAATGGCATTATTCATAACACATCCTCCCACAGGTTTTTGCTAACAAACAATGGGATCTCAGGGGAGACAGAATTGACAGGGTTGGAACCTAGATAGTAAAAGTTTAACTATTGTAAGCAATGTTGGTATTTAATAACTGTGATCTCACTAGGAACAATTTCCAAGAAGGTTCATTTTTGCTTCATTACAACGCATGAACAATGTTACTTACAAAGGCTCACATGAGGAAATAAACAGTTCCCAACTTGCTTCCCCCAACAATCATTAATTACTGTTCCACAAAACACCGAAACTGGGAAGCCAGAGAGTAAGAATTTCAGTTGTGCTTGGCAGGATCAACTATTCACTGTAATATAACATAATGAAGAAAATCAGATGTCACTGCCTACAGGATGAAGGAGAGACACGGTCAATGCTTTCTCAGCTAGGAAAACAAAAGTGACCTAAACAAACCTGTCTGCTGGAGGTGAAGAAAGCAACAGATTTAGGAAATCCACTGCCTTTAAAAAGAACAACTTTAGATTTCCTTCTTCCATTTTCCTTTTCTTCCAGCTGAGCACACACGTGACTAATGCTGCTTTCTTTCCCATCAAATGGGAGAACAAACATATGAGTCCACTCAATGTGAGATGTAGTCTGGAAAATGAAGCCTGCTGTTGAGACTCCAGAAAACTGGGAAAGGAGCCAAATGGGAACAGACCAGGCCTAAACTTACCTCAAGGACTGATTCAGATATCCTGTTCAGTAAAGTGGAATCAGTCTTATTTTCTTGAGCCTAAGTAAATTTGCCTTTCTAGATAGATAGCAGTACTGGGCTGCTATGATTGGACTAAAAGATCTTAGGTGTGGTGCCTAAGAAGATGGATCATGGACACTTCTTAATGTACTATTGGTTTTGTTATTATTGAAATATTTGGCTGATGCTTTGCATATTTTTGAACTCCTTTGTGGAAAAAGACTGATGTGAAATCCTCTGCCAAAGCATTTTAAATGAGAACAAAATATGTTAATCAACATCTAGCCTGCAGGATTTCACCTCAAAGAGAAAAAGTGAAGGACTGCTGGTTAAAGTTTTTCCATGGCTTTAATGAGAACAGGCTAGTCTAGGCACTAACAACTGTGAAAAATAACTGATATTTAAGAATGAACTTGGCCTGAAGAAACAAACAAACAAACAAAGAATATGAGCTGTGACACTGGCATCAAATTTATATTCATAACCAAATTTTGTTGCTTATTTGATCTGGTCTTTTTGTCCAGGCTATTGTAAAAATAAACAGTACCGTCACTAGCGGATGGCCCAGTCTGAAGGAGGGCTACATTCACAGATGAACTGAGTGGGAGAAAGACACCTTTCTTCAAAGAATACAGGCTGGGGGAACTGGGTAATGAATAAGTTGCTCTGAATGGAAATGAACAATGAATGAAATTCTATGAAATCCAAAACCAAAAAAAGCACATTTTTTAACAAGTACATAAGGCAGGCTGCAGCATACAATAAAAGCATTTACAAGCAGGAGAGTTTTTTCAGATGCTATAAAATAGATGTTCTTTGCACAGAGAAGCCATTTCACACATTCTGAACACATGTTGCATGTTGGCCATTTTACTATCCGCCTTCTCAGCACAAGCTGCGAGGGGAGACAGTTAGGAAGTGACCAGGCACATATGGAGCCAAAAAACCTGATGACAGGACTATACAGAGACTATGTTTGTGCCCATACTTCAGTTTCAAAAATGAACAAAAAATAAAGCAAATTATCCTCAGAAAGCCACATGGAGACATTTAGGCATTCTTCTGAGGACTGTGGAAGAAAGCAAAACAGTAAATGAGGGTGAACTCACTGGCTCACAGGCATTCTAAAAAGGAGCTTTGTTGGTGGTTTGACTTTTTTTTTCCAAGAATAAGGAGCAACTATGATAAATTTCTTCACTGACAGAATTATATGCAGTGAGTACTGCCACAAAACAAAACAAAACAAAGCAAAACAAACTCTTATAAAATGAATGGATTTTCTTCCGATTTGGAGAAACACTGAAATGATAGAAGACCAATTATCCTAGAGTGAATGAAAAATGTGTAATTTCACAGCTCATGGAGAAAGTTGCCCAAAAAGGCAGTTGGTAAAAAAAAAAAAAAAAAAAAAAAAAAGGAACTGAGTCATTATGACATCCACAATCAAGGCTTTAATTTTGAAGACCGCATGGGCTTGTGTGCAATGCATGTCTCTTTTCTGAGCAGAGCAACACATTTTCATTTCTCTTCCTACTACTCTTATTCAGCTGTTTGGTTAATTCCCAGATGTTCACAGCACATCCCTCATGCGCTTCAGAAACGCATCCAGGTCATTTTTCAATTCCCATTTTCTTCATCAGACAATGAACTAAAGGACCAGATCTCGATTTTTTTTGGTTGTTGTTTTTTGACAATTGTTAGTTTGTATTGATAGCTGTATTTTCACTGGTAAAATGTAGATCAGATGATATATTTATATATAAAATAATTCTTAAATTACAGCATTGCAAAGATGTAATTTGTCTGACCCCATAAAACAGTACTCTGTGTAGATCTTTACCTTTTTCAAATCACTATGCGTAAAATAGAAAATTATCCAAATTAACTGAAGTTAACAGAGAGTAATGTATTAGATGCATTGCAATATATTCTCAAGATCATGAAAGACCAGCTTTGGTTTCAGCGGCTCATGAAATCTTTCCATTGCTCTGGATTAGAAGCACTTTTGTATGTATTGGAAACAGGAAGAAAGGCCATTAACAAAGGTCAGTGAGAACAGCAGATAAACAGCAGTACATCACAGTGAGATGGATGGGTCTAGCAATTACTTCATTGATCACTATTAGCTCTGTTCTCATTTAACAACTTCATCAGCACAGTGAAAACAAGGCCAGGCATTTGCTGTATTTGTTTTCATTTCTAAGTAAACTTACCTGGACACTTCTTAAGAACCTGTTGCATTTGCCTTCTGCAAATATTCTAGAAAATGAGTTTACAAGAAGCAAATTCATGGGAATTTTAAATGATGATAAGTTTTTACATAAGGTAAATCAGAATAAAAATTCTGAATATTTGCACCATCAAAATTTCTAAAATAATTCAATACAGTAAAAATTTAAAAATAAGATGACCTCTGAAAACAGCTTGCCAAATAATTTATTGAAATGGAAGGAATCTGATATTTGAGCAGTTTAGCTCTTTTCAAATAACTTAGGTAAAATAATCACTGGAAGTTTACATCTGAGAAAAAATTGTCCTACTGGTTCCAAACAGTGGATTTGTGGATCCTGCTAAGTCATTCTTAATCACATGAAAAAATAGAAAATATGTCAAAGATATAATTAAATACTGACCTGTTTCTTTAAAACATTCCTATGCTTTCAAACCTCATGAAAACAGGAAGAGCACATAGTTTCATTAATGACAAATTCTAAGTCTGTGCACTAATAAACTTGGGCAGAAATTACTTTTATTCCCTCACAAGAACACATTATTTTTGCCTTTAAATTTCAGTAAACTAACTTCTTAAAATACTCTTTTCCATAGCATTGTCAAATATTGCACACTACCCAAGTCTGCACAATTGTTTGTTACTTTATGGTGCCTAAATTTAATTGCTCCTCAAATGATCCTGAAAGAAAGCTGCCTGCAACATTTTTCAGCTTTAACCAAGTCTGTAACTGTGAATAAATCAAAGGCCGATGCTGGGACAGTCATTAATATCTTCTAGAACAATGTTATGTTCATGGATAATTCAGAGCAGAGAAAAAGACAGAAACCATCCAATAAATTATTCACTTCAAATTATTCTCCCAGATCTTGTCTCTATCAGTGACTAAATACATCTGTCTACATAAGGCTCTTTTTCTAAACCTGTCAATGTAGTACTTAACTACAACAAACGATGATAGTCTAGCATAGTAAAAAACAAATTGTGCCACATGTGATCATACTGAATCTTACCTGGCTGAACACGATGGCCTGGATTCATCCCATTTTACTTGCCTTTCTTAGCTGAAATATATCAGAAGCCTAAACTCTCTCTATAATCAACTGGAGGTGGAATAGCAGTTTCAGATTATTCCATCTACCTTCTGAGTGTCCCCAGAAATGCTCACTAAAGCCTCCTTCTCAACCTAAAATGTCCACATCACTTTGCCTTGTAAGGGGTCTCCTCTCAATAACATCAAAAAATTTCACTGCCTACTCAGAAAGGCTGGATTCAGTGTACCACTACATTTTTTTTCCTGAGCAAGTTCAAACTGAGATCATTGTCTATATTCAGTCAAAAGCAGAAAATGCCTTAGAAATTTTTTCTTAGGCATAGACGTTCATAGACTTGATCCTGTCTATTGAGGTCAATGGTGATTTTGATTGAACACTTTAGCTACAGAATACTCCATTAAAATGAACATGGACTCGTGATATCACACAGTGCCATCTCTTCCTTTGAATATCACAATTGGGCTCCATTCATAGTTGCCTGTAAGCTTTAGTTCTTCTCATCTTTGCTAAATACAGTAGGAATTTGTCTTCAGATATGTTTTGGAAACACCATGTTATTTGTGAATCATGCACAACAAAGAACACAGTTTTGGTGCGTACAGCAGGAATCTTAATTGGACATCCAACAGTGGAGATTAATATTGTGATATTTACTTTCTGAATTGAGGCAGAAGCATCCGACTTTTGGTTTGTAATCAATACTTTAACTATGTGAGAATTCAGATACAGCCAAACCAGATACTTTCTTCTGGTAATTCAATATCAGCTTCCACTTGGAATGAAATGCATTTGCCAATAAAAGTTTATTTTAAAATTTTATCTGCTAATAAGTCTGTTCTCAAAGCAAAATCCACACTGAATTCTTTTGCAGCTGTATTATTTCGCTTTTCCTTCCAACAATTTTATGTCTTTGTTTCTAAACAGAGCCAGGTTTTTCCATAGTTAAGGTTAGATCTGCTTGAACAATCTACTCTCAGTCCTTTACCTACCACTCTAGGTGTTCTGTGGAATTTGCAAAAGAATCTATATAGAGAGGAATATTCTTTTACTAACAGTTGTTATTAAAAACTATTCAACAAAAAGTTTTTATTTTCACTGCTAAGGCAGAGTATAACCCCTACCAACAATTCCATGAGCTGCTAGAAAGCTGAAATTCATATTTTTTGTTCATTATGAAGGTCCCATATTTCTTTTCTGCATTACTCTGAGTTGGGAAAAGATAATCTGTCCATAGGTCAACTTTTACTATCATCCCGCCATGTAACATATGCACTACAAAAGTAACCCTCAATTTTACATACACAAAGAATACACTGTTTTAACTACACCAGTTGGTTAAATGGCAATATCCTTACTTTCAGGATGGGTATAGCTGTAATGGTCTGCAGATGGGTCGCCCACCATAACACTTTCCCCATGGAAAGCAGAATATATTGCAGCAAGCAGCATGAGAAACCTTTCCACTGTGGTGCATCCACAATGAGATCTGTAGTGGTCTAGTTATTTTAGTGGGTAACACACAAAATTGAAATCTCTCTCAGTTATAAACTAGTGAATCCTGAATATTCATGAATATTAGGTCCTTCATGTTTAAATAAATCCATTAAATAAATCAGAAGATCCTTCAAATTAGAACAGGGAGGGAGAGAAGTTGTGACAATACTTTGTCTCTTTAGCCTCTGAAGGATCCAACCATCCCTAAACCATTCTCACCACAAGTTTGTTTAACTTGTTCATAATGACATCCTACATTCAATTCCACAGCCTCCTTAAGGAATCCATTCTGATCTTAATCCTTGTAGTTATAGAAGTCTCACATAAATCATTATTTAAGATTCAACTTCACAGTAGACTGAAAGACCATTCTTCCTTGCTTCTGAACCTCTGCATCACTGCTCTCTGGACTCTGTCAGCTGCTCTATTATCCAGAATTAAAACTCCTGAAAGTAGGCATTGTCATGTACTTTACAGTGTTATAAATACAATCATAATACTCTTTAATACTCTCTGTGATACTCTTTACGTAAACATACAGCATCCATAGGTATAGTTTACTTGGGTATATGTTAGATTAAGCACTGATAGTATAAACATCTTTTACAGATTAGAGTGAATTTCTTTTCTATAGCCTATTTTTCTTTACTAGAGTCAAGCTTTCAAGTACAGCAGTAGGAGGGGGAAGAAATAATATACAAATAATATACAAATAATATACATCCATATATCTGTAAAACATGACGTATGGTCTGGAAAGCATCTGAAAACACTGCTAAAACCTTCAGAATCAATTCAGAACATTTGAAGCTAAATATTTGCCTCGTGTAATCATGGACCTACAAATTCAATACCTAAAGGTATTATTACTGTCTTTACTATTAGGAGACTGAGAAGAAAGCTTGTTCCAGTGCCTTCTAAATGTCATAAAATAATCATGTTAGAAGCTGGTTGGAGCTGCTTTACTTAAGCTATTTAGAACAAAACTTTAGTCTCTATACATTATTAAGTTGGCAGATAGACATATCTTCTGTCCTAAATGATTGTTTCTAACTCTTGGACATATGTATAAACACCATAATTAATAATAAAAGAATGAAAAATCTAATTCCAGCTAATAGTTATGTGAAAGGGAGGCAGTATAGTTTAGACTAATAACTAAGTCTGGCTCTAAAAAGCAGCTGATTTGTTAGAAAAAGCTTTCCCAAAATGATACCCATGCACAAGTTTTCTCATAGCTTGATGCTTAAGATGTTCAGGTCTAGAATCTGAAAACTTTACTTTGTGATCCAGATCACTGGTCCTTTAACAAAGGCTTGAAAATATCACTTTGCTGAAGCCTAGCAGCAGATGCTGCCAAGAGAGAGTCTAATTTTGAGCTGTCATTCTGCCTAAGTAAGATTGATAGTATCATCAATAAATCTGTAAGGTAAAAGCAGATATGTGCCAATCAGTAGTTCCTGTGACAAAAAAGCAGGGATGAGAACTGCAAGCTAGAGCCACTAAGGCATCATTTGAATGAAATTGCTGATAAATTTTATCTCTGGCACTAAAGAGAGAACAAACTGTACACAAAGCTACAACTCCCACCAGAAGAAAAGTGGATGTCAGTGACAGTTCTTGAGAAAACTAAAAGGGTGTACTGGGTCATGTGACTTTGCAGATGATAAATTTAGACTTTTAAAATAGAGAAAAGAGTATTAAAAACTCCCTTTTAAACAAATTTCCAGCAGCTGAAAAGGAACGACTGAACCTGTCGATAAATTTTAAAAAAGGCCCTACACAAAGAAGCAACATTAAATAACGTCTACACAAGCTCAGGATCTGAAAACAACTACATTAGTGGGAAACTATCCTTGAGTTAACTAGATTTGTTGGCAGCCTCACCTTGCTAGTTTACACAGAAGGAGTTTCCACTAACATGCTTGACTTTTTGGCATAAAAAATATGTTCTTTTGCAAAGGATGTGGATGTAACACACTATTTTAAATGGATCACTGCACCAAGCTCCAGGTGCAGCACGTTAGTTATGCCCACAAATTAGAAAAGCTTTAGTCCCATCTAGGGAGAGGGATCTTAAGCTTTATCTCTTTTGCTAAAAATTCTGTTTAAAAAACCTCACAGTGGTAGATACACCACATGAAGTCTACAAAGACTTCAGTTTCACATCTAAATAGAGTTTTGACTTGTCAGCACCTTCAGGGCACTTTCTCACTCCTGCTCTTGCAAGAGCAAATTAAATGTTGCCTTTCTTTAAATGTGTATGCATTTGCAAATCCTTACACATGCACGCACACATACTTATCATGCGTAGCAAGTGATCTGTGTGCATCTTCCCTTCATTAACATTTCTCTTCCCTTTCTCTAATTCACTCATGATGTCTTACTCATATTTTTAAAACTCTGAAATTAAAAAGAACAGGGATGATTGTTACTGAAAAAAAAATATATATATACAAGAAACTGAGCTTTCATCACTTTCCTTTTCTTATCAATATAGGAGCTGCTTCAAAGACTGAGACTCCAGTCCATACGTGACAGAAACTCTGTCTATGTGATTAATAATGCCAAGAGCAATAGGATCTATGATGACATGAGCTTCTAAAAGTTATATATGTTGGGGAGTGGGTGATATAGAAAAAACAACATGCTAAATGGTAAGCCCATCATTTAGAAAGCAGGTGTCGTGATTTACATGAAAGGCTACCTGTTAGTGACAGATTCCTAATTTCATAAGGTGTAAATATGATAATATTGGGAAAATCTCATGAAATACTCTTTACACACTGTTAGAACTTCCAAGGAAATATAAACAGCAGAATAGCTACTTTGGATTGATGAAATTAAGGGACATAGTACTAGTGTGGAAACACTCACGAAGACAGAAAGCTTCCCCTAGCTTCTTATGCATTTCATATATCAGAGGCCAGACACAGAGAACTGTAAGGGAACACTGAATGATTATATTTCTTATTATTTCACCAACTTCAGGTGAAATGAATTGCACTCTAACAGTGCCTATTTTCTGTCTCTGTCTAGAAAGAGAGACTGATGTGATTAGCTCAGGCAGATAAGTCTATTTATAAAAATAATGTGAGATGAATATCATTCATGTACTAGATAGAACAGGAAAAATATGCAAATAAGCTTCTTAGTTAAGAGTGGAAACTTAGTCACTTTGTTATTCCACTGAGGAAACCACCATCAATTCTAAGGGAAACATTTGCATTGACAGTTCAAGGAGTGTCTTACAAAAGAGATCATCTTTCCTATTCACATAAGGGTATCTCAGAGAATATTCAGTACTGTGTTGAAGCCTCTGGAGCTACCCTGTGATAGAAGCATTAATACCAGTAGAAGCATCAATACCCCCTTGCCTACAGGAAAGCTGGGGAGGGACTTTTTATAAGGGCAGGTAGCAACAGGACAAGGGGAAATGATTTTAAACTGGAAAAGGGCAGATTTAGACTAGATATCAGGAAGAAATTCTTTACTGTGAGGGTGGTCAGACACTGGAACACATTGCCCAGCAAGGCTGCAATTGCCCCCTCCCTGCAAGCATTCAAGGCCAGGCTGGATGGGACTTTGAGCAACCTGGTATAAAGGGAGGTATCCCTGCCAATAGCAAGCAGGTTGGAACTAGATGATCTTAAAGGTCCCTTCCAACCCAAACCATTCTATGATTCTATACCTGCTTCTTCTCAGTTACTTCAAACAGGCCTTTCCTGGACCCATTTATATCTATCAAATCATTTGTTCCCAGTGATAGTACACAAGGCAATGAGCACAAACAGGAACACAAGAGGTTCACCTCTTAATGTTCTAAATTACCTACAACTGAAAATGGTAAAATAGCAGGATCATAACAATATGAAATTGTTTCACTGTGTAAAAGCATAAGGCTAAAATATTCTGTCTTTGTTTCTCTCTTCTCTGCTCTTGGATGCCTTCTTTCATCATGTTGTGAGAAGGGAGATAAAAGCATTGATATCCTGGAGAAATTCCAGATTGGAAAGCTATAATCTGACTAATTGTATTCCCCAGGACAAACTGCTTTTTACCCACCGTGCAGAAGTTTTCCTGCACTTCCTGCTGAGAAAGGACCTTCAGGAAGAATTCATGAGGGACTCTTACAGATGAGACTATGACTCTTATAGCACACCATTGTGCTGAGGAAGGTAAAATGAGAACGTAATTCATAACAGCAATTTATTTGACAAATGTGGATCTTTTTCTCTCCTAATTTTCTCAGGAACACTTGATGATTTTTTCAAATCAATCTGCTGTGTAGGATTATTCACTATAGAGTTCAGATGAAAACTTCCTGGCCTTCAGCTTGTTTGTAAGCACCCAAGTTTACAAAGCTGTAGACATGTTGACTGATTTTGACTGAGCCAACAGATCATTATAAGGCAGTAAGAATGTAAGCATATAAGAATGTGAGAATGTAAGAATATAAGACTTTAAAAGAATAAGGGAATAATCTAGTTTCCAGGTCTAATGTTCATTCATGTTATCATTTACTTTTACAAACCTACCTTCAGTTTTCCTGAAAAAATAACTATTTCCCATACATCCCTGCTTGTAAGCCCATTTTAAGAATATCTAAAAGAAATAAATGTTTCAAATTGTTCCAAGGGTAGTGTTTGTTCTGTGGTCCCCACCTAGCTCTGAGAAAGCAAACAGAAAGACATGATGGGGAAAAAAAAAATGTGTAGAAGGACAAGTAAGGCAGGCTGAGATGCTGACTGAAGTGTTCATCATCAATTGTTTCCTTTTTTGATTGTAGTTTAAGAAAGGACACTGAGGGAAAGAGGTAAACTAATTGCTGTAGGCTATGTTCACACATAGCCTGATTCTGCAAAAGATAGCTGCATGGTTTTGTCTGTGTTTAGAAACAGCAGTGAAAAAATGAACAATTTTCCTGCTCATTACAGATGCTCTTCATTTCTGTTACCACGAAGGGATGGCCCAGTGTCTTCCTCCAAAGACATTTGGATAACCTGGGGATTTTAAGAAATCAGGGAACTGTAGGAACTGAAAGTTTAGAAAAATCTTTGGTTGATATTACATTGTCTCTTGAAAATATTGATCTGTGGTCAAGAGCCGTAAAGTTAGAGGTCACAAGAATAAGTTCATTGCAATTGCAAATCACTACAGTTGGGAAAGAAGCCACCATTCATAAGGTACAGCTAATGCAGAAGGCAACAGCCCAAGCCACATTACACAATGTGTGCTGCTCTGCATCTCCACTTTCCTAGCAGAAAATAGTACAGTCACCAAAGTCTGTGTCCTGCTTTCCAAAATACTCCAAAACTTTGGCAAAGCTAAAGGACTAGCATTATCAGGGCTCCTTACACAAACTTCATTTTCTAGGATCAGTGTTATTATCATTAGAAAAATATCTTTATTCCTTTGTTATTTAGAAATAAAGCAAGCTGAAAGGAGCAGAATGAATTTATGACTGAGAGGATTTTGCTTATTCACTTTCCAAACATCACATACTTTCCAAACATCGGTGTTCACCTAGCTGAAAGGGAAGCTAGCAGAATGGAAGGGCTGAAACCTCTCAGTCTAGCTTTGCTGATGAAGAAAGAGAAGAAAATGTAAAGTCAGCCCCAGCTGAATGGTTTAGTACTACTCCCATATCACTATTAGTAACTTCCCATCTGTATTTTCACTGACCATTACTTCAGAAGTCAGCTGGCAGGGGCCACATCTACAATAGACCTGTCAATACCAGGATCTTATTTTAACCCAGGCTAGTGTTAGTGAATACTTGTGGTTTTTTTCCTAGTAAAAGGGTGATATTAAAATTTACACGAATAGCAGACAAACAAAATACCTTTCCCAACTTTGTTGGCCTAAGTAAGATCTGTTGATGTCACTGCAAACCACAAACCCGTTTTCAGAGAAAATTTGAGCAAAGTAAAGGCTGCTTGCACAGCTGCAGATCTAAAACTCCATTCTACAAAACAGAAAGGCTCATCAGGTTACTTGAACACTAACAGTCCCTTGTCCAGTATACTTGTTCCTGCATGTAGTCAGTCATAGTCATTTTCAGTGTTATTATCTACATATATTTAATTTAACAGGCACCTGTTTCAGAGGAATGTTTGGTAAAGAGCTATCACTTAGTAATTAGATAATTTCTAAGCTTTGCAGAAGGGGACCTAGGGGTCTTGGTGGACACTAAGTTGAACATGAGCCAGCTATGTGCCCTTGCAGCAGAGCAGGTTGACAGTATCCTGGGCTGCATTAGCAGGAATGTTGCCAGTAGGTAGAGGGAGATGATCCTTCCCTTTTATTCAGAACTGGTCTTACTTGAAGTACTGTATCCAGTACAAAAGGGACACAGACATAATGGAGAGAATTCAATGAAGAGCCTCTGTTAGTGTCATAGAGGCTGGAGCATCTCTCTTCCAAGGAAAGGCCAAGAGTGCTGGGGAATTCAGCTTGGAGAAGAGAAGGCTCAGAGAAGGAGACCAACTTGCTTACCACCACACAATCAGCCAAGTCTGTCATTACTAATAGCACTTCAGAACTCAAATGCAAATGATGCCTTACCAAGTCATAGTCATCCCCTGACAATGCAGAGAACTTCTGCAAGATACTCATTCAATTTATGGACACATTAAACATATTTCAGCCTTTCTCCACAGTATCCAAGAGTTTCTATTCTGGCCACAAAGTTATCTTCATATTTATGGAACTTCTCAACATTGCACTTTTGATCTATTTCAAATATATTTCAGAAAGGTGTGGGGAGAACTCTGCTAGCTGTGGCAAGGTTCATCTGGAAGGCAAGCACACTGCAGAAATCCACAGGAGGTTCAGCATCCCCCACCCCCTGTCACCTGAAGAAAAAGACAGAACTGTGAGATATCTGAGATCCTCTGTGTGAACTATTATCAGAGAATGTTAAAGACAGAAGGTAAAAGTGAGGATTGTATAATCCAGCCCAGAATATGAAATAGTCACAGCAGGGGTATTTTAGGCTTTTTATAATACTACTGAGTTTTAACTGATCTAAAAGGTTTCAAGATGAACGTGGAGAATGGATTTCAAATAATGACCTATAATAGCATGTTCTATAGAACTATACTATAGCAATCATGTTTTAATACCCATATAAGACTTCCATACCTAATAAACAAGCAAAGAACCTAAAGAGTGGACTGTGGGTAACTGTTGGATCAGCTCATGTAAATTGCTTCTCCCAAGCTTAGAATCCAGCCACTTAGATGCAGAAAAACAGCAGCTTTCTGTGTGTTCCATAAAGTACCACAGAGAACTTCAGGAAAGGGAGGAAAAAAAAAAGAAATAAAAAAAAAAGAAAAAAAGATGCCATAGCTCTCACCAGATGCACAGGGAATCTGAAAGACAAGCTTTTGGCAACTCCGATGAGAATTTAGCCTGGCACATGAGGTCAAATGATCTTGCAAAATCAGAGCCAAAACTAGTTTTACATATCAAAAAGATAAAGATCTAAATTCATCAATTTCTGGAGATGAGCTTGGCATTGTGACTGAGGTGTGACTGGTGTAGACTTTCTGGAGAGATAACAGTCTCTAGCTTTTCTTTCAGCTGCCTGCTTATATTGTTGATCTAATGGATACATTACTGTACATATAGAGCCAAGTAGCAAGCTGAGAAGTAGGGAGACCTTGCCTCACTCATTACATTTCCTAAAATCCCTTCTGTCTCACAGACAGCTGCTTGTACTAGACAGAGGATTTTGTGATCATATTACACCCAGTCTGTTAACAACTGACTACACTGCATTTTGAATTCTTCTGAATATCTCCACAACTGAACAGCATGTGCAATCCTGGAGGCTTTTCATTCCTCTACTTCCCATCAAAACTAATGGCCTTACACTTGGAGTATCCAAAATATTAGAATCTCTGATCTGCATGTCCCATTTCCTGGCAGCATTATCAAACGTATAAACTATCTTTCTTTCACTAAATGTTTTCACCACAGTAGCTTGGTGCTAACCAGTACTATGGTTTCTACCAACCAGATCACACCTACAGCCTCATTTCAGCAAAGCACTGAGATATTAAACAAGTTTATGAGTAACAATTCATACTGAGAATTGAATCCAGCAAGATGGATATTTAAAAAGAGAAATTAAGCTGTCAAAAAGAATTTCAGTGTTCAATGAAAAATGAAATGGTGGCATTATAGCCTCATGACCTGTCTTCTGAGGGCGAAAAAAGGATTGCTGTTGACATCAGTTCCGTAGCAAATGAAATAAATATGACAAATGAAATAAATATGACAAATTCATTTGAAACTAAAGGAAAAATAAAACTAAATACACTCACAGTCTTTTGAAATCTGAACATTTGTAAATCATCTTAATTTTGTTTAATTTAGAGGTTTTGTACCTCTTGCACCACCTATAACCAGATTTGCGATTAATTTTGGCAGAAATCTCTTGTAAACAGAGACATACATGAAAAGCATATACAGTGAAAAAGAGATGGAGGTGCCTGAATTTGCTTTACTAACCTAGATTGTCAGTGAAAAATGGTATATCAGGAGAAAGGAAATGGGTAAGATAATTTAAATTACTAGAAGTTCATGTCACTTTTATTCTTTTTTCTTTAAAAATACGAAAGTCAAAAGTAATAAGATCATCCTGCAGCAAATCCAAGATCACAGTTTCATCTAGCACATGCTATCACCTAGTTTAACCTACAGTATAAAATGTGAGATTGTTCCTATCTGTAGTAATACAACTTAACAGCTCCTAATTAGACCTTTAAAATTCACAGCCACAGTCTGAGTTAAGATAGGTCATGCAGTTTATAGGAGATTTTGACAACCATATCAGTCACTGAGATTGAAAGAATGACCATTCCCATCTTCAGCACCATATCTTCTCTCTGGGAGTGGAGGGATAACAGGAAAGGGATGAGGAAGGGCACTCAGGGCTCTTCTAAGTACCTGTGAAACTGTAGTTAGGTGGTGATAGCCTTTGCTAAACTGCTAGAGACAACTCTGAATCCCTAACTGGCTCAAGACTGTGCATGTACCAACCTCTTGCATGCTCCTTCCTGCTCCTGGCAAGATTCCTGTGTGAAACTCACTGTGAAATGGTAAGAGCTAGCAATGCCGTAAGCCCCTTATCAGGGAAAGCAGTAACATACAGTTGTCTTCTATCCTTATCACATGAGACAAATACAACAGACATATTCAATGGCTAACGCTATCTGCTTTACTGTTCTCCTGTTTTTCCAAACCTGTTTTTCCCCACCTGACCTTTCCAGCCCTATGAGCACACAAGTTGTGTAAGTTTTGCACTCAGATTTGTGGAAGTTACCCCACTGTTCTTTTTACACCAGCTCAAGACAGCTAACTTGCATCTAACAAAGGAAACATATGAGGGATAAAGAAAAGATGTTCAGTCAGGCCCTGCCACAATATCTCTCCCCTGTTTTTTGATATTTATTTAGATAAACATATACAGATACTAGATAAAGCAAGACATCTTAAAATAAAAGTTAGCCATACCTTCTCATCCTGATAGATCTCCTTTCAGATCTAATCATTCTTCTCCTACTTGAAAGCACCTGGAAATTTCTAAACCTGAAACTGACAAGATCTGGAGTTTTGAAAGGGGAGTGGCAGCATGACTTACAAAGACATCTAGAAGGACGCTGTCTTCTGAAAATGATCTGCCTACAGTGTTGCAGTAGGATAGGATCTCAGAGAGCTACATCATCCAAGAAAATTAATGGAAAATGGCCTGTTGCATGCTTAGTGTACTTGCATGTAACTAAGTTACACATGGCTCAATGACTCTTCAGAAAGAGCTCAGATCAGTTTTGGTAAAGTGATGTTGCCTACTGGTACTCTCCAGCTCTGTGTTCAATTGATCAGAATATTTAATCACTTAACAAAAAAGATACTCAGAAACTAGATGATTGTCTAGACTAGGTAGGGAAATAACTTAAAAGAGGTTATGAACACTCAAGAGGTCAGAGAAAGGTTTCTTTCAGCATTTATAGTACTCTTCTGGAGGTAGACAAGTTTAAGCATGTGAATTCCTGATAGAAGCAAAATCCATAGCAAAAACAGCCACCAAAATTGACAGGATCCAAGTGTTTGAAGTGTTCCTCATATTATGTGGGTTCAAATCCAGGCAGCTACAACACCTCAATGAGAGTACACTGAAAGCGAAAATTTAGGGGCATCAGGATATTTGGCAGACCTCTAGTATTTAAAAGTTTAGGTTCCTATGGTGTTAGACACACCAGCTACATGTAAAGCATCTGGGAACATTCCCAGGCACAGGAACTCAACCATTCATACTAAAAACTATTAAAACATTCCCTGCTACAATTCTGGCAGGTCATAACTAACTCTTTCCCAAGGACAGCTAATTCCAGGGATGTTTCCCAATAGAGAGTTTGTATGTAGCCAGCCTGTTTTGGAGTTTATGAGAGTTTGTTAGTATGGTCAATGGGCCATTGTGTGCCAGTTGGCCTAATTGTCTGGGAATGTTCCTGGAAATTTTTAATATAATAGTTTATTTGTACTCATTATCTCTGAGCCAATGTAGCAGTTCACCACTGTCAAAAAGAGGAAGGACTTGCTCCTTCTCTTGGCTACGTGATCCTAGCCGCTCTTTTACACCATTTCTGGTGCTTGTCAAGTCCTTTAGTTAGCCAATTAAATTCTGTAACCTGCAAAAATCCATTTACTTCTTCTTGCTAGTGCAGGTGACTGCTGGTTTAGGAATTCAAATCAGCTCACTTCTGAATTTGGCAAGTACCAAAGCCAGCTTAATAAAGAGGTGTATATGGGCCTGGAAGGAAAAAAAGGGCAAAGTTAGCAGGGTGGAGTAGGATCTTCCTCCAATAGTGCCAATGATACATTGGGCTGTGCATCTTAAATGTGCTTTGTGTGAATTACTGAAATTAATTTATACTGTAGTTTCACGAGTTTGAGCTGATATATGCTGTCACTGCTGCAGGAGAAGGGTTTTCTTGGCTGCCTTTTTCAGTTGTTCATTCCCATATCTCCTTCCTCCCTTGTGCTAGAACAGCAGTGTATATATCAGTGAGTGAGCTGGACCGGGGAAATGAGCCTCAGGAAAAAAAGTTAATCATAACTACTCTAGTTCACTGCATGGCCACAAATGCTAATGCCAGAATGGGATCACAAGGGAGTCGGGAGAAATATGCAGAAATAAGACTGAGTACCCAGGCTGATTTAAAAGGTAGTGTTAGAGCTTATTAACTTAACCTGCTTATGGAACAATGTTAGCTAAAGACACATGCATATTTAACATCTCAAAAAGATATTCAGATTAAACAGTAGCAGAGAGGGCCTTAGAGGGAACAAGGACTTACAGGTAGCCTAAATATAGATAAGGGTTCAAATAGCATTTTAAAAATAAAGATCTTTTAAAAATCTTGTACAGATTTTCCTGTTTCTTTTTTTCCTGCCATAAAAGTTGTGTTTTCCTAATACTATTAGCTGTTAACTCTCTATTTTTCTTTTTTTCTTTTTAATTTATAATTGAGATGAAATCAACAGGATATAGGTCCAGAAAAAAGCTTGAATTCAAACAGCTCATTATGAGAAGAAATGCTGAATTCAAACAGCTTTGTGTTGCAATAACCAAATTCAGCTTACTGTGTTATTATAACCTTTTAGTGGTGAAGTGGTGAATATGCCTTCTTTCAAAGTCTATTCTGAAAATGCAACTAGTGAGAGGCAGTGGAGGAGAAGCATTAACTTTCTGTTGCTGTCAGAGTGATCTAATTTGTAGTATCCCTTACCACTAATTGCTTAAACAAATTGCATTTTGCTGCACAGACAGGAGCCATATTAGATTTTTGGAATTCTGACCTAACTCCAGAATGTCTCATGGAGCAGTTTTCATTACACTCTTGTGTATGCTTTTTAATGGCTCTAAACAGTTAATTAAGTTATTCTAACAGGCATAACATCTTCTATGGAAAAAAAGAAAAAAAGAAAAAAAAAAAAAAAAAAAAAAGCTTTCTAGTGCTTTTGCTAGCTTTTATGCCTCCCATATAGCTTTTCCATAGGGAGTTTTAAAACTAGGGAAAATGATGATGTTATTATTTGATGACTTAACTTTTTCTTTTTTTTTCCCAATCCCATTCCTCTCAAATAACTTCCCAGACCATTTAAAATAGTAGCTAGTACAAATCAATATAGTTCTGCTGATATAACTATCACAGCTGATTTACACCACTTGGGAAATTCTCAAGGACAATCTTCCAGTGCTTGCCAGCCAATGACGTGCATTCAATTGTCTTGCTCACCACAGCTGCAATTGCAGCTGTGATGCTACTGCTTCAGAAATGGAGCACAGCTCAAAGCTTTAAAAACACTGACCAACATGTACATTAATTACCTTGACCAGTTATGAGTGATTTCAGCAAGGCAAGATCTGTAGCCAGAGGCAATATCTTTCATTAATTAATGGAAAAAAAAAAAAAAATTGTGGGAAAAGGAAATAGGAACATAAGCCTCCTTCAAGCTGCTCATTTGCATGGTTTAGATAAGTGATTAGATTTGATTGAGAATCCTCTATACTAAGGCTGCTGTACCTGAGTATCAACCAGGTATGATTCAGATTTCTCATGGCACATATAATAACATGCATGGGTTTGAGTCTTCATACATACATGGAGAGTAATCCTGCTGTAAACACAGTTAAAAATGACATAATCATTGTTTACATTTAAATCTGTGATATCAGAAACCAGCAGGATCCTTTTTCTTTCCTTTCTTTCCATCCAGCTGAGTGTGCGCTCAGAACTTCCTTGCAGGAATATGCTGTGAAAAGGAGAGAGTGATCCTAGAAACAGACCATAAGATGGCCTCAGCAGCCATGTTCAGTTTTATCTTTGCACATATATTGCCCTCCTGCTGAGATAATTTCTCTTCATTATTTATGCATATAAAAATAATCTCTGCAAGTTCCTCTAACAGTTCCACCAGAAAGAACCACTTGAAAGCCTGTCTCAACACAGCTCACCAGATGTTCTGTAGCAGCACCTGCTGAGCCCTTCAATTGCTGCCTGCACTCCTGCTGCTGTGAAGGTTCAGATGAGGGTGAAGGATAAAAGCACCTCATATTTATTCACTTGCTTTGATCCAGGAGAATGGCAAGATAAGCACAATCAGATTTACAGACTTTAGGCGAGAACTGGTGTTTCTGTTGCTGAAATGCAGTCATATCTGTGCTGGAGCAGAGGCGAATCTTTAACAACAGACAATGTAACTATAGATTAAGGCAGGAAGATAAGTAATATGATAGACAACCTGAATGAATGGGAGAATTTTTACTCGGTACAAATCAGACGCCCAAACTGGAATTGATCCAAGACATTAGATTTAGTGTCTCTAGTTTAAGAAAAAAATCAACAGATCCGTGCTTGCTGTAAAGATCCAGCACATCATCTGATGTCAGAGTATATAAAGCTACGCTAAGCATACAGAGAGCATTTAAAATGCAACTGTAGTGATAGTCATACAATTTCTCAACAACAAAAAATAAAAATAGTATGCAAAATCATTCTACTTTTCCCCCTTATTAAAAAAGTTGCAGTAAAGAGAAACCTAATTAAAATATCTGGTCTAACAAGTAAAACAGATCCAGACTGATTCAGCCTTCATTCCAAGGTGATTTCACGCATTCTGACAACCCTTTAAGCAAATTTGAATTCAGAACTTTGCTGCTGTCCTCGAAAAGGGACAGGCAATACCTTTTTCCATTCTGATGCTGATCACTGCTGCCTTGTGAGTCTCAGCAGCAAAGCAAAATGCACAGAAAACATGAAAAGAAAATGTGTTTTAGCTTATGCAGAACCAGAACTAAACTCAATTCAGCAGTGGAGAGTGGCAGAAAAAGTAAAACTTGCATCTGTTACAGTTGCTACAGTTGGAAGTGTGAGTTACAAAGGAGATTTGCCAGACTCCTAGGCCTGTGAGCAAACCAGAAGGGAGCAAGATGAACTGATGCCAAAGCATGAGCTGTTTCCAAATGCAGCAACCTGTACAGAACCAGAAGGTCACAGACTGCAGCTGGTCCAACTGCAAGTGAGACAGAGGGAACAGTCTTAACAAACACCAAAGTGCCAGACAGGAAAAAGAGGTCTGGGTACTAATCTGTTCAAAATGAAGAGCTGGCCTGGGATAAGCCAAGGGGGAGGGTGAAGAACATGTGGGAACCGTTTTTGTGCCTCTGCCCGATAGACACCCTTCTTCAGCATTGTGGTAGACTACTTAGTCTGCTCTGTACATCTGAGATAGATTCATCCCATGCCTCCTCTAAACTAGGGTGGGGGCAGGACATGAGGCAATAGGCACTTCCATTGTCTTGTTTCCCAGAATGCTCTCATTTTCCTAGCATGACCCATCTGCTTTTTGGCTGAGCTTTTGGCCCCAGTCTGACTTCAGCACCACACAGACTGTCATTGGCATCACTGGGGAGAAAAACTACGCTCTCCACATACTTCCCAGGGCACTGCTTCTATTTGTCTATTATTACTGTAAAATTGTTTGAAATTATACTAAAACTTTAGGAAACTAGAAGGGATCCTCCTACATCACAGACTGGAATAGGAGCCTCTGAACTAAATATTTTCCAGAAATATAAGCTATTATTCTCTGTGAATTAGATGTCTTGCAAATTTCCCTCTACCAATTTGCCATTAGAATTAAACTGTGATTGTTTCTCAAAGATAGCTGAACTTCAAGAAAATAGATTTTACCCTCTCAAGGCCCTTTCTAAAACTTTCACAAGGATAATTTAATTCACAAGAACAAGGATTTTAAAAAAGAGAAAGAGAAAATCTTTCAAAAAAAAACTGCTTTTCTTCCCTTTTCTTCAGTTATATACTGAATCCCAAGCTGCCTTCAGAAAAGCCTAGTAAAAATATTAGATGTAATATATCCCACTCTTAGGGAACTGAAGCATAGTTATTTCATTTGCTTCTTATCCAAAGTAGCTTTGTGCCACACTTTTAGATTGATTAGATCTAGATTCTTTGGGTTTATGATCATCCTTTGTTGGTCTGAAAAGTTAAGCGATGTCTTTAGGGTGCAATTCTACTTCAAAAAAGCTAGTGAGAGCTTGGCTGATTACTACTGGGAACAGAAACATATGTTCCAGGAACACCCTGGGCCTTTCCACCTAGTAGCTGGGTAAGTAAATACCATGAAATACTTTTGCCCATGAGAAAGAATATCAGGAATATAAATGAACCAAGAGACAACTGTTTTAAGGAATAAGCAGTTTGTTTTGAGGAAAGTTTAAATTACAGCAACAAATAAGGATTGAAGAGGTAAAGGCAGAGACAATGGATTTATAACGAGATAATTTTATAACTATAAATTATTCCTTCAAGTCACAATTAGGCCTTGCTCTTTAATAAGAAAATACAACCAAAATTTACATGCATACAAAGTGCTGGAGAGGCAAATGTGCTTCCTACTTGGTGCTCCAGTGAACGGAGTACAGAGTTCTTAGTTGAAACTTTGGGACCTTCACTGTGGGAAAAACCTCACATTGAACAGGTCCTTGATTGTCCATCTTATTTTGAAAGGTAAAGTGTAGGTGTCTAATTTTTCCCACTAGTCTATCTATTACTAACAATTTTTGGCTGGGGAAGCAACCCCCTCTGTCTGCACAGGATTTTCCACGAAGGCTGTTAGAGAGACAGATGGTGGAGAGCAATATCACTGTGAGTCTGAACTGAGATGGAGCTCTTTTGTCTACTGCTGAAACCTGATGACTGCCAATGGGCACCTTTCCCTTGAGCAATTTATTGATATTCACTGAAAACATCCAAAGCACTGTAATTAGGTGCAGGGGTTTACTTGGCTTCTCTGGCTCAGCAGCCAGGCTTTTGGCTATCTCTCATTTCCTCTTTTACCTCAGCCTCAACTGCAACTAGCCATTAGCGTATGGCTACTTTAAATTGTAGACTTCTTGCTCATGTGAACTGTTGAGTCATGTATGTATCAGAACTCAAAGTGGTGAGGTTGCCCAAAGATAATTAGGGATTTGTGACGATGGCTTAGCCTGCAAATAAACATTGTTTTGTGGAAAATAGTCTGAGAAAAGAAACCTCTCCATCCATACCAAGCAAATGATTAATATCAGAAGCAAAGACTGTATGCAACCCTCAGTTACAAACAAAAGTTGAGCTCAGTTCTCCTTTTGTTTATACCAGGCGTATGGCAGTGCACCTCTGCTTAACATAGCATAGTCATTTGTTCAATTTGTGATCTAAAGTCAAACTCCAAGTAAAATGTCTCAGGAATGGTTTGAATGACCAGGTTATAATCATTTCCTTCTCCCCAACCTCTGCTAGAAGATTAGATATCATTTAAAGTGAGTGATCTTAGCAGGCTCAGAATAAGGCTGTAGATCTTCACCCAAAGGCTTCTTTCTCTCCCACACTTGCCCGGCAACATGCTCTCACCACAGTTATTTATAAATTAGTTTATTTTTTACTTGCAAACTTAAACTTTGTGAGTTCTAATTTTCTTACTGAGATCCAAGCTTTTACATTTTAATATGTAAGATATGTCCTAAGAAAAGCCCTTCACTTGTTTGCTGTAGCTCCCTGCAAATATGAATCACGGTATGAGATTTACCAAGCCTCATATTGGACTACCTTGCTGGAGTTTCTAATCAGTTTTGTGTCTTTTATCACTGTCTTTCCTCCCCTCCCAGTCCACTTTTGTATCCATTGGTCTGTTTAATACACCTACCACATCCTGCCTTATAGTCATTTTCTGAAATACAGGTTTTGTTTCTTAACCACATAATTCCTGACACGACAGACTGGCAACACTTGACTGATTTCTGAAGTATCACCATAATACCAACAGCACAACTTATAAACGAATGAAGTCATATGAAAAATAAATAACCAGGCAGAGTTTTGTTAATATAATGCAGTATTGATAAAATAAAATAAAATAATAAAACACTTCTTTTCTTGTTGATTAAAAAGAAGGCAGATTTCTCAGCGTTTCTTCTGTTGCTAGCTGATTTACAAGCATCACCACCTTCCCAAACACTCACTGCTTCTAAGGGTGATGGACCTCATCAGGAAAGCGCAATCTGATATTGAGCTGCGTAAATTGCTTTTTGCTTCTCCTCCCCTGAATGTGTACACGTTACAGAGAGAAAAGAAATGATGAGAAAATGCTAAAAAATGTGCCTTTGCTGTGCACACTACATAGCACATTTCCTCTGTGCACGCTTCTTTTACTCAAAAACTCTTTCCCCATTTCCTTGGTTTATTATTATTTTTCTTCCTACCCATTTTAATTCCTTTTCTTCCTAAATAGCTGTTTTTTAACAGCTGCATCTCCAGCTGTCAAGTGAATAATTCAGAGGAAATTTCTCACCACTGCAAGAATTGTTCTACCAAATACTTTAAGCAGTCTTCAAGGCTGTTAAAAAAAGCTTCACATGACAGCTGCATGCACAGAGTGCTTTATTAGTGGACAATACAGCACTTTACAATGCATACTTAACCTGCACAGTACTTTCAGCAAGCAGTTTATTGCAGACACATTTACCCTTGCTGACAAAGATCCTGTCCTTGAAGACTTTGGTTTTCAAAGCTTTCATTCCAAAGGATATTTGATACTTGTCTGACTTTGGGTAGGATTTTCAAAACAGACCAGCCAGCACTGCACGCAATGGTGCAATGTAAATAAATCTGAGCAATGTCTAAACAAGGTATTGTGCCTGACCATAGCTGTCTAATCACAGGGAATCAGCTGTCAGAGTTCAGTAGCAAGAAGGCTTCCAGTACCCTCTGAGCTTGTTTAGAGCTCGCAGGGTTACATGGCAGTACTGTGAGCAGCAGATGAGTGCTAAACATTTCCCATGCACATCATATGGATTAAAAAGTAACTTCTATTTACAGCTGGAGTACCCCAGGGATAGACAAACCCAAAATAGTCAACTGCATAGGAATGTAACAAAAAAGAAGTTCTTTTACATACACGCATTACTTAGCAGAGAATCGTGGTTCTAGGTAACAGATAATTCGTAGCATGAGTATTTTTGGAATGATCAGATTTTGGTGTGAAAGTTCAATGTAACATCTTTTTCATTTGTCTGTGATAAAGACAATCCTCAGACCTTGACAGTTAGCAAGGTATAGAGGTTTGTATTTTATGACAATTCTCCTGTGAAACTTTACTGTCTTTCAGTCTGCTAGCCACATCAAATGCAGATTCTAAACTAAATAGATCAGAATTCAGGACCTGTAGCGACTGCTGTCTTTTTCCTGAAATCAAATGCAAATAAAATTTAGTAGAAACAAAATTCAAACTGCTCTCAGGTCATTTTCATCAACCATTAAAGATTATATGCTACCCAGAACATGAAGGGTACTATTTAGTGACCCTTCCTAGGCTTCATTTCCTGAGATAGTGATGTCTCAGGTGTTAGCCTGAACCCAGTAAAATTCTTTTACTAGATCTTTTTTTTCCTGTCCACCACACCTAGCCTGATAATATGGACCTTTATATTTGAACATGAGTTCCTTCAGTGATAGCCTGCTCAGCTCAAGCTAGATGTTCAAGAAAGTCTATGCTTCCAGGGACAGAGTAGACTCCTATTTCAGCAGTTCTTTTAAACTGTACAGATACCAAGGATTACTAAAGAAGCACAGAGCCATATAGTCCTTGTTTATGCTTGAATATCTTCTATAACTATCATAAACTTGATCTTCATGGCTGACTGTAATTCATCATCTTAAGTATGCCTCGGAAGATGGACTTTGAGCTACTTTTCATAGTATCAAAAATCAATGAGTCATAGCTACCACAAGAAAGACGCTCAGTAGAATCGAAGGTCAATATTAGCAGTCCTTTGTTATCACATGGATGGTGACCAAAAGGAAAAGCTATAAATATATTTTTTTCTGCCCCTCTTCTCAAACCCCACACTGAGGCAAAAGCTGATCATTACTCTATTGATTTTGGCCAGCAATGATGTAAAGTAAATCACAAAATCAGATAACTTTGATTACTAGCCTTTGTAAACTAATTATATCTATTAATCACAGAGACCTCAGAAGTTGTCCCCTACACTAAAATAATTTCTGCAACAGAAACATCTTCTATTTTCTTTACACATTTCTATTGCCTCAATAAAGCAAAATATACTTCCTTACCTTTCCTCAGCAAATTAATGAGATCAGCTGATCTGTTGCTCTGATTAAGAAATTTACAAAAAAATTTTGAAGAAATCAAAAATCAGAGAGGGGAGAGGCAATGGGAAGGGAGGTGGAGGGGAGTGTGAGGAAGAGAAGGAGGAGAAGTTGACCCTGCCTGATATAAGAGAATGAAATAGGTGACTCTTTAGAAGCATTTCCAGCATTTTAATATGATTTTTTAGATTTCAGTATACACTTTGAATATCTCATTATGTAAGCTAAAATGGCAGGCAAATATTAATATGGCACATATGTTTGGTGTCCTCAGTTTGGTCCTAAATATAGAAAAGATTATAGTACATTATCAGACATATCCAAGATTTCTAGTGTTTAGATCATGTGCTTCATTCCATCTCTGATATTTATCATTGGTGTCAAAGAGCAAAGCAGACTTATTACTTGGCCTTCTTATACTAAAAGCTTTTTTCCCCTTTTAAATATCAGTGAAGTATATCTCAGTTCTTGTGTTCAGATTCCAGAAATATTTCAATTCAAGTGAAACATGATAATTTTTTTCCAGAAGTTGTTAAAGTTATTACAAAAGTAAAACAAGGCGTCCTGTGATATAAATTCTGTTATTTTACAACCATGAAGAAAGAGAAGGTTATTGTGGTTTTTCTAATGCAGTCAGAATTATAACTAAAAAAAGTAAAATAAAATAAATAACCCAGGGCTTTTAAGACTGCAATACAAGTTTTTTTCCCCAACAGTTTCATTTGCAGAAGTATAAATATAAGCTTGGAAATAAGTTGGAAATGAGTACACCATATGTGATATAAAGGCATACAGCTAAAATTTGAGTTGTGCATTTTAGATACATTCTTAACAGAATGAATGTACTTTAAGAGAAATGGCTATAAAGTGGTAAAAGAAACAAGCTACAGTAACAGAAAAGAAGAAGAAAGGGAAGGGAATTATACTTGTTACTCTCCTGTTTTAGAACAAGACTGGGATCTTCCAAGTGTTTTCATGAGAAGGAGAAAGAACAAAGACATAAAAACAAATGTAGCCACTTGAAAAGCTAGAACACATTAATTATAACATGCTTTGACTATCCTGGCAATAAAGCTAGGGAACAGATGACCTGAAAATGTCTTAAAAAGAGCTGATTCTCAGACAGGGAATGGGAAGCTCACTGCAAGCTGCCACACACTGACTGAGAAGTAGAGTTTGAGATCAACGGGTTGTAATTAATTCCCAAGAGAAGCAAGCTGCTTTAGAAAAATCATTTTAGTTTAGAGCCTTGAGGTGAACACCAGGTGTACAAGGAGGTCTCTTTCGTATTTCACTACAGGGGTGTAGCACATAAATAATCACATTAACTTTAAAGTAGCTTTTAAACATGTTTTTCCAAAGAATATGAACTCTTAATGAAAAATTTTGTAAATCATATGCTCAGCAAAGCTTCTCCCAAGGCTGTTGAGGGAAAACTCCAAAAAAGTACAAAGCTTACTGGGCTTGCTTGTTTGCTTGTACTAGCAGCCAACAGCATCCTATTGTGTTAATGTCTCTACCTCAGTTGTAGGATTGCAAATCATCTGTATGTCTCCACACAGATCTGAGCATAACATTGTGCTTGTAGAGACACTCACCGTATTAAAATAACACACTTGAACTGGAATTTTCTTGCACCCAGGTAGCTTGTACTGCATGTGCAACCTTAGTGTGCTTCTCACAAGGCAGAGGCTTTAATAAAGAACTAGATTTTGATGGGAGAGAAAAATTCATGGGAAAATACATCACTACTTTAGAGAAATTTAGTTTTTAAGAAATTCCAGAAGGCACTAATGCCTATACTTGCTATTTTTTACATTTGGCTTATGAGGTTCAAATTTGTTGGGTTGGGAAGGAGCTGGTTTACCATGGAGAAGCAGGAAGTGCACCCTTCCACTTTTGTTTGTTTGATCTTCTAGACACAAGAAAAGATCAGACTTAGAAGATTCAGGAACAGAAAAGTATATTTTGTCTTTTCCAACTCTTCATTTCACAGGTCCATCAATAGTGTGTCCTGGATGCTACCTCACAGACAAGTCTGATGTTCTTGCAGTTTGCTAAAATACTTTAAGTATGCTGAGATAAGACATTGAAGGACAGGCGGGTAGAGCTAAGCCATGTGTGCAAAGAACAATTTAGACATAATCTCTTCTGTAAATAGATAGTCTCCCTCATTACACTGAAAACGTAGGCCTTGGAAGAACTTGACTGCACTTGGAGTTACTGTGCAGATCATGCATCTAGTTATTTCTCCTCCTGCACCCACACATAATGTGCAAGAAATCTGTATCATTCCCAGCTCCCTATATCTCGTTCCTTCAATAACAAGATAGAGGATCACTTACATTCTTTCTGTCCAAATGGAGTGCAAGGAAAATTATTAATCTATGGGGTACACTGTGTTGCCTGGTTTGACTTCTAACCAGAAAAGCAATCCAAAATTTTCACGGCATGTTAAAGAGAGAGATTTTTGTGAGAGAAGAAAGAACCAAGCACAGGGAAAATAAATTAAGACAGTTAAGAAGCAAGTGTAACAGTCTGGAAGCAAAAGGCTGGCAGGAAAGAAAAACAGGCAAGGCAGTCAACAGTCAAAAAGATGCAAAATAAGGGGCCAGGTAGAACAGGATGCACCAACCAGAAAGCTAGAAATAGCATCTAGCATTTACTGGAGATACTCATTATCTAAAGTTGTACTGGAAATTTTTTTTGCTGAGCATTAAAAACCTAATGCTAGTTGTAACAAATTCCTGGCAAGGAATTGATCTACTGATGTCTATAAAGAGGAGGTGGTAGAAGAGTAATTGTCAGTTATCCTGGCCACAAAACTATTTACCCAGTTTCCTAAATCTGAAGTCTCATAAATTCACAGCTAATTTAGCAAAAGATCACAGTGATCATAGGACAGCCCTTCACTCCAGTATAGTAGCATCTCCATATGCGATGCTCCCAGAAAATATTATTCAAATAAGTTTTAGCAGCTCAGATAACTTTTGTTCAACTAAATGTCCATAGCACTTTGAAGAATAAGGACATTACCTGCTGGAGGGAACTGCTTTAGTAGGGAGTGTGGACTCGATCTCTAGAGTCCCTTCCAATCTCTACAATTCTGTGATTCTGTGATTAATTCAGCCTCTCCGTAAATGTCTGGACAAGGTAGTTATAATGTCCGCTTAACCCAAATTTCTCCTACAGCTGAAATTGCTATTTTCCATTCTGCCATAAACAGTTGCATACCATTATGCTACTACACACTGTGTTAGCAGTAGCTAAGTTTGTTGCACTTGGGCAGGGGCAATCCCAGATATTTATACAGACTGAGGGGAGATCTCCTTGAGAGCAGCCCTGTGGAGAAGGACTTGGGGGTCCTGGTGGACTAGCCAGCAGCGTGTGCTTAAAGCCCAGAAGGTCAACTATGTTCTGGTCTGCATTAAAAAAGGGGTGGCCAGCAGGGAGAGGGAGGCGATTGTTGCCCTCCACACAACTCTTGTGAGGCCCCATCTGGAGTACTGCATCCAGGCCTGGGGTCCCCAGTGTAAGAAAGACACAGAGCTCTTGGAACAGGTCCAGAGGAGGGCCACTAAGATGATCAGAAGGCTGGAGCACCTCTCTATGATGAAAGGTTGAAGGAACTAGGAATGTTTAGCTTGGAGAAGAGAAGGCTCTAGGGAGATCTCATCGTGGCCTTCCAGTACTTGAAGGGAGTATATGAACAGGAGGGGGAATGACTGTTTACAAGGGTGGATAGCGATAGGGCAAGGGGGAATGGTTTTAAACTAAGACAGGGGAGATTTAGGTTAGGTATTAGGAGGAAGTTTTTCACCCACGCTGCAACAGGCTGACCAGAGAGACTGTGGCTCTGGGCAGCCTCGTCTATTGGTTGGCAACCCTGCACACAGCAGGGGGGTTGAAACTAAATGATCATTATGGTCCTTTTCAACCCAGGCCATTCTATGATTCTATGAAGTTTCAGTAATGAAAAGGAAGCATACAAATGTTTTATTGTTGTTATCAGAATGCATGTGAGTGCAATGTGTCTTCAGTATGGCTGGTCTACACCATCCCTGAAGAATCAGCCACAGCTTCCTGGGCATGTGTTCGTGTGTGCATTAGTACAAGAATTGTACCAGATCCTGTCCCAGCTCCTACTGCAAGCCATACCTCTATTGCAGCTGTAATTGTATTACAATTGTATTAATTTTGTTTTTAAACATGCAAATACTTACATTTGATCAAGAATCAAGACCGCCAAATGTTAGAATAGAGAGGTTTGGTAGATGCAGCTTTTTCAACTACTGATTCTTCCCACATTATAAAATCACAGCACAAAGGATACAAGGAAAGCTACCGGAAATTTACTTGTATTTAGCATACACAGAAGCTTGTTATTCTTATCACTCGTGAACTCTCTTATCTTGTTGTGACGCAAGGTGATTTATAGAGTCATGCTCCTCAGTGAAAGGCCATTCCCCTGCTGCTGATAGCACACTTTTGCCCCACTGTAAGGTTGGCATAATTTCAAGCTGTTTACTCCTGGGTAAGGACCTCAGATTTAAAACCTATTAAGGATCGAGTGGAGTGAATCATGATTTTAGATTATGGGAAATACACTGTAGCTCAGCTAACAGACTCACATGTGAATACTGTCACGTATAAAAGAACAGTAGATGTGAGCTTGTTCATTTACAGCTGACAAAGCCTCCAAGAGAAAACATGGAGATCTGTAGACAGAGGGGACATTAAAGACGAAGATAATATCTGAAAATTTAATTTTTACCTAACTTCATATCACTTTGATTACTGACTTAAATAGATCTCTATGTCAGCAGACATACCTCAGGGGACTCATACAGTTCCGGCTACTCCGTACTCTTGCCAATGGATCCCCATAGGGCTTCTAAGACATCTGCAACCCAAGTAAAAAATGAGATTATAGTGAACTATAGTGGTGCAAGAGCTACAAAAATTCATTTGTTGAATTTGACTTATTTTTCATTGCGTAAATTCACAAATATAAATTTTTTTAGAACCTATGGTGAACAACTTCTTATATAGCTACTTTCCATGTATGTGAATATTTGCAAAGTTCAGAGTTTGTTCTGGTGCATTTCACCTGCCTTTACTTTCAATTCCAGAACAACATTCCTCCTTTCCTCTTCTACCAGAAGGCAGGCACGGGGACAGCTGATACTAACAGCAGATGTACAGCCAAACAATAGTTTCACAAAAAGGATCTCTCTTCTGCTAAAATACTTGTGTTGATCTTTTTACTTCAGTTATTTATATTAGGACTCTCATCTGAAACTGTTTATCAGAAAATTTTAAATGCTTTGACTTTTTTCCTGGAAACTGACAATTAGATTTTTATTTAAGCTCATTATATCAAAATAGAGAGTGTTTGTTTGAACCCCACTCCACACCCAGCTGTGGCTAGTGGTTTAGTGCATCCCTGCCAGCAGAAGGCATGATGTCAGACTCAGCTCCAGCATAGGAAGGCAAAATTGTATTTGCCTACATGAGAGTAATGGCAGTTGTTCCTACTCCTTTCAGGTGATAACTGAAGGAGCTTTAGTATAATCCACACAGGCACGCATCTCCTTCTGTTCTCACTTGTCAGGTTTCAGATGGCACTTTTGGTGATGTGGTGCCAGCAGTTTGACTACCGAGCACATGCTGAATTCTCACACCACGACTCCAACTGGAATCAAGGGTTGTCAGCAGAAGAGACCAGGGGAAAAATCTGGTTCTCTATAGCTAGGCTTGCAGTTGATGAGCACTTTCATGTCAGTACTAACCTCACTTCGCTAAACGTATTTACTTAGTAATGCCAGTTTCTTCTTACAAATTTCCTAAACTATTTATTGCGGCTGCTACTTGGCTGTGATACATATTGTGATGAAGGATAGAAATTACTGCTGCATGGAAAAGCGATCATTATAGCCTTAATCTAAAATGAGCCACCCAGGGTCATTTGGATATTTCAGATTTAGAGATTAAAACTGTCTCATGTTGTGAAATGTAATGTAAAAATAGCCACCTCTGTCTTAAAGAGCTCACTTCAAAATTATATCTTGACACTTGCCTACTACAGGCAAAGGCTCTCATTCCAGCTCATAATCATAGTGAGACGATACTCATTCATGCTGTTTGCACACTGCCAGTTACTGAAAAGTATATAATATGCCTGTCAACTATAAAATAAAATAAGTACATGTATTAAATATAGTTCATATTTACAAGTATATATGGAAAGAAGCCAAGAATACTTGGCTTATAATATATGATCAGTGACGGAAGAAAGAGGAAGATGTGAAGACGACAAAGTAAAAATAGAAGAGAGGGAACTATGAGCTGCAAAAGAACGTTTACATATTTTAGCACTGAGACCTTTAGAATAACCACAAAGCATGAGCATCTCTAATAACTTGTCAGCAGCACCATCAAAATCTAGCTAAATGAAGTCTGAGCTTGAAATGTTTATCCATTTCAATAGGTTTTTGATATTTCCAACTTTCATATACAAGGAATAACTAGTGGCTGGTCCCACTTGTGGTTTAAAAGAAGAGTATTCAGCAGATTTTTCTTCTAGTTATGCTAAACATTGTATGTGAAGGGCAGTTACCGACCTAGCCTTTAAAGGCTAAGGGTATGGGAAATTTTTCAGCCGAAGTAACTTGGTATTGTGCCAGTGACTTCAATGAAGCTTTTCTGATTTCTACCAGATGACGATTTGGCTCAGAAAAAAAAAAAAAAAAAAAAAAAAAAAAAAAAAGTCAGTGAAAGTCCTAGCACACAGGAGGTGAGAAATCATGAATGGCAGGTTCAAGCTGGCATAGTGAGGACTGCAAACTGTACTCCTTTGATGGATGATTTGAGTATCACTATGACTGACACATATCCAAATTATTTGGTGAGCAGAGGCAGTTCTGTCTAAATACTCAGATGATATCTCTGACTCACATCCAGTTGACTGGGTGGGAGTGAGGTCTGTCTAAATTCTATGAAGACTATGATGCCTCTCAAACTGCTTTTCTTTGCAACCCTTGCATCCCGAAAACCTATCACTGAGCCTCAAACAGAAGTTTTCTTATCAGACATTTGGACTTGATCTTTGTAAGTACAAATACCTCATAATTTCTATTTGCTGAGAAGGCGAAAGGTCATTTCCTCAGTCTTTTGCAGTGAAATAGCTGTAGCAAGGCAGATGAGAAAGCTATTTGCCTTTCTCCATGCTTGAAGGAGTTGGATTTCATTTTTCTTTTTCTAAGGAATGAAGCTCATTGCTACCTGTGGTGATTATAACAGGAACTCTTCTCATTCCAAGTGCATCTTGCCTAAGCACATAATCTTCTTAAGCACATTAGTTTCACATGTCTTGACTATGTCCCCTTAAATGCATGTGCTATTACAGGAATAAGCTTTGTATCAGTGAGTTGCATAATTTAATGATTAGTCCAGTCTGAGGTTCAAAGACAGACTTATTTGGTTACCAGAATCAGTAAATGAGGAAGTTCTGCCTGCCCAAAAATTCCCTTAATAACAGCAATAATATGCTAATCCATCCAGTAAAACATGGGAACAAAAATTTTGCTTGAAAAAGAGGTTGAGAGTTAGAAACAGTTGTTGGGTGCACTTGGAAAGCTTCCTGAGAAATGCACATCCCTCAGAAAAAAATCAAAGCATTTGTATATACTATAAGCTCATGCATCTAGTCACTTAAGGTCAGGGTCTGATTTTTCATGCTGAAGTTATTGCAATTGAAATAAAAACAAGTTATGTTTTGAATATTTTAAATTAGATGTGATACTTCTATTGAGAAATACAACCTGTTATTGGTGAACCTCCATCTTTTCTGATATTCTCATTTTAACAAAAACATTCACTTCAGAGCTCTTGCTGACCTGGGATCATGTCACATAAGTCAAAATTTATTTTGACAAGGAAGCTAGATAAAATGAAGTAAAATTTCAGACAAGTGACCTCATCAAAGCACCAATCAGTGCACAGACTCCAAAATAAACCATAAGTCTGAAGTATTCTTGCTCTACAAGGATAACAAAGTACTTAGTAAATTTTACATTTCACAGTCACATCATCCACTAAGTGGATGATGCCAGATGCATGTTTTGAGAAAGCATGCAGAGTTTAATTAAAAAAAAAAAAAAAAAAAACAGAGTCAGTCAAACCTAGGTATGACATCTTTTTCAGTCCAGAGAGCTATAGATGGATTTAAATGGAACATCTTTGCCACCTTTCTGCTCCCATCACTGTTTCTCCATACAACCCCAGCTTAATTTCAGCCACAGGTTCCTACAGAGGCTCCAAATTGCAGTTTCCTTTCAGGCTTCACATTTCTTTTGCACAAAAGACTCTATTATTTTAAATATCAATATTTGCATTTTAAAAGGCTTGTTTGTTTGCTTGACTGAGAGGGTGGAGAATAAAGAAGACAGGGAGAAATGAGATGTAAACATGGGGACTATAGCGTGCCAGGAAAATTACAGCATTTCACGAATGTCATGGAAGGATAATATAAAAGAGATTGACTCTGATAAGAATATCTACTTACAAAAAAAAAAACAAAGTGCACAATATATAAATAAGATCATTTCTTAGCATTTCCTGAAAGCTTTGAGCTGCTTTTCTCTAATAAACTTAAGGAATACGTCACGGTTTTATGATTTTTGGTTATCAGTATTCCACATCATAACATCATGTTGTGCACTGGGAGTTAAAGTGTTCCAGGTACCCGTGCCCGAAGAGACGAAGAACTACGTTCCCCATAAACCTGTTCACAGTGCTGTTATTGTTTCTGCTTGGGGGGAACAGAAATAAGGCCTTGGTAGGTCATCTGACCAGGCTCTTCTTCGTCAGACTCTCTCCCTTCTGCTCAACTGGACTGTGCATCTCACCTCAGCGTTATGGTAAGGCCTATCCAGCTTTTGGACAATCTCTCTCTCTCTCTCTCATTATATTTGATTTATTAGCTTCAATTCTAATTATATTGTATTATAGTGTGTTATCTTGTATTCCAATACCATATTTAGTAAATTAGTTTGTTTCTCCTCAGATTGTGCCACTGTTTTTAATTATTTTGGGGTCCCCTGTTTCCCTTTTCCGGAGGCGCGGATTTTGCAAAATCCCTCCACCCCGCTAGTCACGGAACCGGGCCGAACCAGCCCGTAAACCATCAACAGAATATCATACTTGCTATCATGACCATCCCAAGAAGGTTTAACTTACTGATGCCCAGAATCATTTCTGATCATAAAAACTGAAGGGAAAAGAAGTAGAGAAAAGTTACTGTACTAACATTAAGGAAGCTAAAGGTGCCATAAGAGACAGATTTTGACAGCAGGATTTTTTTTTTTTTTTTTTAGTTGAGAAATCAAAATGATAAACAGTTTGTAATGGCAAAATGAAAGTTTATGTAGATGCAACTAATTAAGCCTCTGACAGGTGATCTATTCAGCTAACCATATAGCATATTATAGTTATAATAAATACTGTATAAAATCAGAAATGGAAAATGAGCTGTATATAGTCTGAAAGAGAACTAGATAAATACAATGAAGTAGAAGACAGTGATATATTTGAGGGTATGAACTGGAAATCTTTCAAAAATCATAGTTACACCTTTACCTTTAAGAACATTGTTTAGATACAGCTAAGTGTTGCAGTGGAGAGATGAGTTCACATTTTTATTGGTGTTGGTTTCAGATTCATTGCTACCAATTATTTCTGTGAAAGTGAAAAATATTGACCTTTTTTTTTTTTTTTTTTTATACCTAGCTGCTATTCCTTAGATACTCATGAAGTTGCTTAATAAGGAAACTTAACTATTTTCTCTTGTAGGAGGGACAACTGAACTTTTTTGAATAGTATTAATTCACAAACTATAAATCACATTCTTCTTCACATTGTTTTGCTAAGTTAATTCAATACTATAGCTACTTAATCACAAAAACTAGCCTTTTGAAATGTCCATGGTGGAGATCTCCAATTAATTAGAATAAAATATATGGAGCTCAAAAAAATGAAGTAGATACATTTTAGACAAGAAGAATATTTCAGTAGCTAATACAGACACTTTACTGCCAGTATTCCCAGATTCTATTCCTAGTTTTATTAAACATTAACAGTGTAACTCACATCACATCACATCAGTTTTGCAATCTGAAAGTATACCTCTCCCCTAAGCTAGCTGCCAAACCTCTCAGTACTCAATAGAAGGAAGAAGGTACTTATATCAGCCATAGAAGGATGGCTGATTCATCCCATGCTAAAATAGATGCCATCTGAAGATAACTATTGGTTATAAAGAACATTTAGGTGATTATTGTTAGGAGATGTGAATCCCATAATCATAGCATAACCATAAGTTGTTCAGCTCCTCTGTGCTTCAATTTTCTGTCAACAGAAGGGAATAATAATATTCATTGCTTTACAAGCGTGAGAGTGAAAACATCAATGCTTTTTTCCTATTTGTCGTTAAAAACCTTTTAATACAACATGTGTTTAATGATGAGGTTGCATTTTCTTTTATTTCATACCTTTTCTAAATTCAATCCACATAGGTAGTCCTATGGCTACTTAAGCAATGCTAAACTTTCATTTTTAGACAGTCTTCAGCCTTGCAAGCAGGTGCATCCGAATCTATTCCCACAATTTATTATTTTCTCTTTAAAAATGAATGATATAGCTAATATTAACATAACGTACATAATATGGTGTAAAATGCCACAGAGGTATGGAATTGGCCCAGGTCCATGCCTGGTATGGTTTGGGGTTCTTAGTTACCTCAGCAGAAGAGAAATATTTCACAATTAAGAAACAAATCAATACCAAGAGAGGAAGCTTGGTGGTGTGGTGGCCACATACGATCTGATTCTGTGCAAATTGGTACATAAAATGTATTTCTCATACATATATTCCCATCTTTCCCTATTGCTAATGTTTCAGGGTTCATATCTTCCTCAAATAAGATTGACCATCTAGCTTTTTCCTCATACCTACTACAAATTGATTGTTAGTGCTCCATACTGATTAATATTTTGTCAGAAGTTTAAAAAGGTTGGGAAGAAATAAAACCAAAACAAATTATATCCCTGTTCTGAATGAAAAGAAAAAAACAAACATGTTCTGCTGAAAGGTAGCTGGTCTCATGGTCTCATCTTAGTTCATAAAAATCACAGAGAAAAATGCACTTCTTGCTTTTGATGCTGCTACAAAAAGTACGTATTAAGATCCGATCATACAAAAGTGCTGAAAGTACCTTGATGTAGGTCAGTCATGAAACATAAGGGTCAGAGGTGAAGGTGATTCATACCTGACAACTTAAAATTCATACCACCTACACAGCTTTGGTTGTGATGACAGTTTGGTGTAGGTGTCTATGGAAGAACTGTCTGTTTAACAACCAGATCACTTTCAAAGCAGCAGAGATCTCAAGATCAACAACTTGCTCCCTTCTGTTGCTCTCCCTAGCAAACACAAGAATGTTTTCTTACTGTACGCATGACCAACCTTACAACGAAAAACAAAAATAGTAAAAACTACTGCATGACAAATAATCACATTTTAACAAATATCTTTTACTTGACTGCACAAGTATATATGCACAGCCCAGAATATGAGTGCATTTTTGCAGCCTTGCTTACTTGGATCCATTTAAAATACATGACCAGTGTTGGAGATAACAATATTAAGCTAAAGTGATTTAACCAAAACGGAAAGGGATAAAGTGGAGAATGTGAGACACTAGAGGAAAGTAAAGAAGGTTTGGGCTTATATTGCTAAATTACAGTGCTTCTTACACTATTCAGCCTTTTTCTGTGCTAGAAGGCCATCCTAGATGCATAGCATACGAGGGTGTTTATAGCACAGATTATAAACTGCTCTTAGGGATTTGAGGTCATTGTTTTTACATACCTCAGAGTGTCTTTGGCTTTATCTAAGCATAAACTCGTGCGGGGGGGGAAAAAAAAAAAAAAAAAAAAAAGAGGAAAAGCACATCAAATCTTAACTCTAAAAACCAATTTTCTTCTATCTTCTTCATTTCTAGAAGATCTACAGTTCTTTCTTCTATTTTTAGCTCCTGTAAGTCAGAGACTATAGAGACTCAAAGAATGAAGAGAGGAACTTCCCACACTTGTTCTGGGAACAATTAAGTATTAAATATTGGAATAAAATCCTCCAATTTAAGCATAACTGAAGAGTTTTCTAAGACTGGTAAATGGTGGCTCTGCTAGGGCTGGGAAAGCAGAACTCCAGGCAAACCCAGAGTGAGATGTGTTTTGGCTAGGGGCAGAACTGTGCAGCCTGAAATGAAAAATTTGAGTACATTTGTGCTGCTGAGACCCTTGTGAAGAGTTCTGCTTTTAGCACTGACTCCTTTCCATTCAAGTTCTGTACTTGAGAGGATTTGCCTAATCACATAAAAGCAAAAAATATGTAACAAAATTGGGACAGTCATGAAAAACTTCTTAAACTTTTTCATCACAGATTTCCTGGAAGCACTCTATTTTGAAGGCTGGTCATTAAATTACCTTCCACTGGCAGTAGCCACAGGGATAAAATGCAGAGAGTACTTAGTAGACACAGGAGCCTGGAACAGGAGATAAAAACACACAAACTAGAGGGCCAGGCTAGACAGTTGCTGCTCTTCTTTATTCAGAATCTAGGATTAGACCCCAGCTGTTGTAGAAATCCCATGAGAATCCATCAAAGGTCCTCAATGTCTTTCTTTCTGTCGTTAAGAACAGCTCAGAATCAGGCCACTAAAAACAGATTATTTGCTGTCTATGCATCAGCCATGTGTTTTGTATTACACCTTGCAGTAGTGTGGCTAGATTGCTTTTCCCACTGTCATACTCGCTTTAGGAAAGAAATGATAAAATAACAGCAAAGGCATTGAGAGGTCTTTGTATGAAGCTTCAACAGCCACTGTTCAGTCAGATTTCAGTTGCTAACAGATCATCCCACAGTACCAATCTAGTGACTCCCTTCACCATTGTTGCACATCAAAGTGCACCCTTGTTAATCAAGCTAAACAAATTAATGCAGCTGTGTTATGACTTGCTGAGTCTGGAATCTTTTTTTTTAATTACATAGTGTTGTGTTTATTGTGGTTGATTCTGCAGAATGCTTTTATTGTCCAAAAGCACAGCACATTCATGAAATATGAAGAAAGAGCCTACATGAATATTAAAGTTTATGACATTAAGGAGGAGAGGAGAATTAACATAGCAAAATCACCATAGTAAAAAATGTTATGGACTATTCTAAAATCACATGTTATTTCATCTTTAGAGCTGTCCAGAAACATACATGAAGTACCAAGCTCTTACTTATTAATATTGCTCTTAACAGTCCTTACACAGATAATCATTGCTCAAAGCTGCTCTGTTAGTACAAAGAAATCTTTTGGTACTGTTGACAAAGTTCTCGGGTAATACCATATGTATAGTCTTAAAAACTTCAGAAAGCTGACTTTGGGACACATATACGCAGATCCTCAAAGGAGCTGGGGAAGTTTCTGTTCCCTCACATGTAATTATTGAATATCTCTCTCTTCAAATATACCCTCTCAGCATTTTTAATGTTTTGGAGAGTTATGGATCATTATATATCATCATATATACAGTCTCAGTAGAACCCACAATAGTCTTACTCCATTATGATTTCTCTGCTACAGTTTAGTATATTATTCAATTTATTAAATACATTACTCACTTACACTCATGTAAAAATCCTATGCAAAGTCTCTATTTTGTCTGTCCAGTTTGGTGGTGTTGTAATTAGTGTTTTGTTTTTCCATATATCTGTAAAAGCTCAGACTTTAGTTTAAACCCAGATGTTAAATTATTGAAATCAGAAGGGAGGAGAAGAGAAATAAGGAATTCCAAATCTGAAATCAGACCTAGATTAAATACATGAAAGGCATTTTCACTTTTTATTATATCCAATGGTTATTCCTGATGCTGATCATGCATGAACACAGCAGTATGCAAAAAAAAAAAAAAAAAAAAAAAAAATTACAGGTCAGAATTTGATCCGGCACTAGTACAGCACTTAGAGGTAATTAAATAATCATTGCCATATAAAATACCATATTATTCCATTCGTTAAAGGTGGATTCCTCTTCAGGTTTTTGATGTAATCAATCCTAGCACTATAACATAATGCTGCATTTTAAAAGCACTTCAGGTGTGGTGATTTGTGTACTATTTTTGTTTCCTTTGGCTTAATTATATACCCTACAAACCTCCTACATAATTTAACAGGCTGAAATGTGCAATTCCCTGTGATGTTTTATTTTGACATAAGCACTCAAAATGCTGTTTAGACTGTAGAAAAAATCTGCCAGTGTCTAATTGTGGAGGTAAATTGCTCAAGTTAGGGAAATTGGGGAAGGCCAAGACATGGCTTAATGCATTCACACGCAACGCTTTAGTGATTTGGTGTTTGGAAGATTAACATAGCAGATGTGAAATTAGTATTTTTTTATTATGTTTCCTAGTTTTTAAATATAATATTTCCCTTGGTCTTCAATAATATAATAAACAAAACACTTTTGAAACAGACATCAGAAAAAAATTCTGCATACTTTCTGCTTTGCTGTTATTCATTTACCATTAAAATTGTATGGTTGTTGGATTTTGACCAAGAACACGTAGAGATCTTAGTTACATTTTAAACTTTCAAATATCTAAGAAATGAACGAATATACACAGTTAAAAATTTTCGCCCCAAAACCCTAAATTGAACGAGATGAAATTGAAAGCAGGTACCTGATCTAAATCCACCCCATGCCCACTGCCATCCCAATACTGTCAGCACCAGACTTAGGATTGTTAGGACACACCCTTATCTTTTCCAGAATGCAAAATTTCTTCCGCAGGCAATGAGAATTTTTAGAAAAGAGAGATGGATTTCCATGAGGCAGTGAATGGGGTCATAATTTCAGTCAGTTGCTGAAAAGCATTCATTCAGACAAAAAAAAAAATGCCTCACCATTAGGTTTTCTTACGGAATGCAGTCAGCCCCTCATATGAGACACAAGGTACAAGTTCTCCTGACAGAGGTTAAATCTTTCTGTATAACTGGATCGCTAGTGGATTAAAATGGAAAAATGAAAGGTTTGTGAAATGTCGTGACAGCCAAGGAGATTTCCCAGGCCACTAGCGACTCCTCAGTAACAGCAACAGTTGATGTTTTTAATCAGAGCTGCTCACATTAGATGTGGAAACACATTTCCCTTTTTTTCAATTGCACAGTGAATTATTTTTTCTAAATAATTGAAGGTATGAAAGCAAAAGATAAGAGCTTCAGATTTAGTGTCTTCCAATTTGTTCTCCTAGTGAACTTGTAACCCGGATAATAAAATATCCTGACTTTTCACAAAAGAAAGAATGTTGAATGAGGCAAAATATTACCCAGTTACAAGAAAGAGAAATAGCTAAGCAGTACTCAGAAATGTAAGATAGGCTGTTGGTTTACGTTTTTCCTGAGTACACTGTACTGTCTCTAATTCTTGATGCCTACTAAATGGAAATGGAAGGACTGGTTCAGACTGGATAAGAAAAAATGTCTTGGTGTGTCCTCAGTGTTGAAGATGAGCTAAGACGAATTCTTTTAAAGTTAAGAATATGTTGCATACTGTTGGAAAAAAACTCTGCTCTAGTAGTGTGCTCCATTTTTTTTTTGAAAGTAAGACATTAGTTTTTCTCATTATTACACTATTTCATACAGATAGGAAGGGTTCAAAAAGACTAATATACACAACACTTAATGTTTTAAAAACAAAACAAAGAATGTTTAAAGAGCGGAGTGGCTGGAAATCAAGACAAAAAAAATCAGATACATTAGAAATTGGACTAAAATAAGAATTGAAAGGATGAGAGGATAGATCATTTGGAAACTGAACTGAAAAAATTTGCACAGGACCCTGTGTTGAATAGCTCATTTACTGCTTCTCTCAATAGGATTTGGATTCAAAAACCTTAAGAAATAAGTACAATCTATAGCACTAAGACACTGAAGACATCTGATGAAAAGAGAAAAAGATGAAACACATGATTTGCCTTCCTTTCTGTTTCAGTCTTTGTTCCTCCTCATATTTTTCATGTACTCTTTCTCCCATGTTTGTTTACAATGTCTTGAGAACAAATACATAAGTTAAGATTAGCCCACTGGAATGAGAATGCTCACTTCAGCCTAAAAATCCCTCTGAATGACAGGCACACAGCCAACTGTGATGTTTTACATTGGGGAAGTTTTGGACCTACTCTACTTGCTTTATGTTGATGATCTCTCTTTGTCCAGTAAATTCAATGTTTTGGGGAAATACTGAAGTTGTTTTCTGTTGTTCAGTTGCCCCACACTAGTAAACTGACATACATATGACTTATGCAGACATCTGATATCATCAGATGGACTAAAATTACTGTGCAGTAACTGTATATATAGAAATTCTGGATAAATGTAAAAATAATTAAATTCCTTCAGACAGAATTTCCCATCAGGGAAAGAGAGCACATCCAGCACTACTGTACTTGTATCTCTCTGATTTGTCAGAAGCTGGAAAGCATTCTTACATTCAGATACCTGCAATAGATATAATCCTTTGGTTTCTGCAGACGAAAGATTTCTGGTCAAAAAGAGAACTATTTTTGAATATCTCTGTCTAGAAAAAAAGTCTCCTAAGATGTTTTGATCAAATCTTGCAGAAAGGTTTTGTATCTGTCAGTTCTTTAAGACAGGGAATTTATGGTATTACATTAATTGCCTTTTTTTGTGAAATAGAAGCACCAATTACCACATAAAAATTGAATTTTCTCTAGTTTTTTTCCCCAATTAATTTTTCTATTCCTAAGACTCAGAATTAGCTTTGTTTTTCTGACTGTAAAAAGCAAGTGTCAACATCATTTCAGGCAGCTCAGCAGAATTGTTCCTTCATCCTTCATCTTTCCTCAAAGTTTTATTGTTTTTAATGCTAAAATAAATATCAGCCAGAGTTTTGAAACCAGTACGGTTTATCCTACTCATAATATTATTTTCCCTCTGTTCTTACAAGCATATGAAAAAATTCCTAGCCAATTCTGCAAATATACTGATTAAGTTAAAGTAACTGTGAATTTGGCTGCTTGCATTTACAAAATGTTCAGCATAAAGCACACAAGGCTGTGCCCTGATGTGGTTTTAGAGTCAGCAGTCCCACAAACTCAAGAAAGTATGGGATGCAGCTCTGATTTAGATCTTTCTCTAGTGAAGAAACCTGTATCACTGAGAATCTATAGGGTAGCACCGGTCTCCTGCTTGACCTGAGTTCAGCTTCTTATAAATACTAACTTCCTATAAAGGGATTTTGGTAATGGTCTCCCTTACTAAAATCTGACCAATTCTGCTTTTTTTCAGTGCAACGTATTATGAAATCATAAAAACAAACAAACTGACAGACATATGAGAAAAAGCACTTTAAAAGAAAAGACTCTTAATGTTTGAGGTTTGGTGAGTTGTTCTGTTCTCCCTCCAAGACTTTAAAATGACATTTTCAGGCCAGAAGGGTTATTAACGACTTAGTTTAAAGCTCTTAAAAATCCAAACACCAACTGGATTAACTACAAGGGTGCAAGGACACATTTCTGTTTCTTACTCCAGCCCCTCCCACATCTGTTGGCATGCATAAATTAGAGCTGAATCTGATTGTTGTGTTAAATTGTAGAGTACCAGTGCAAATGAATTGCTGGCTCCAGCTTATGTATACATCCACAGTTCCTACACTGCATCTCTATTATAGAAAGCTCTGCTGATGTGAAATAATCAGAAGTTCTGAGGCTACAATGATAGAAGCATCAGTATCTTGTTTGTTCCCATGCTCTCCTCTGACAGTTAAGTAAATCACAAACATCACCAGCTCTGCCATTTGTCCAGTGACAGGATCAATAGAGAAGAGGTACCCTTCCTACCACCAGCTTCTAGTAAACTGCAAGCAACATGTCAGACTTAATAAATCATAAGTTAATATGATGTTTGTACTTCTTCTCTCTCAGGAGGTTTTTATCATTTCATAAACTCGTCTCCCTAAGTATGCTGTAAGACTGCATTTACACTGAAATAAAAAACTAGCAGGAATTTGACATTTTACTGCACGCTAAAATCAGCTCAGAGTGGAATGTGAGGTAACCCTGTTGTCCCTTCCTACGGTGAAGTATATTTGGATGAGAAATCAGCAAGACAGTAGGAAATTAGCTAAGGAAAAAAAACAACTTCCTAGCAAATGCGATAAGCCATACTATAAGATGATTTTTTCCTTTTAAGTATTGCGCTGTGTCTATTTCAATGTAAGTGAGACGAGTTTTTCTAAGGACAGGAGATATTAGATCATCATGATGCAGAAAAGAGACATTTTCAATTACATAACCCCCCCTTCACAAACAGTGAATAGATGAGTACTAAGCTAAGAGCAGTTGGGAAAAGCTTCTATAGTGGTTATAGTACTGACAAAAAAAAAAAAATGGCAGCCGCCTAGGGAATAGAGGGTGATGTTATTCAGAGAAGAAATTATAGGGTAGAAATCTTTGGGGACCTGGGAAAGTCAGGGAATACACAGATATTAAAAACAAAATGCTTAATACACAAAACCTTTAAGTGGTTAGAAACCAAGAATTAGATTCATTTATTTGACTGACCTAGCAATCTAAAATGGATCATAAACAAAATCCAGATCCAAGTACTCTTTTGGATCTCTAAAGGTCCTGAACACGCATTAGTATTTGGTAACTTACAACATCGAAAGGAAGGCAAGCATCTAAAACACCAATAAAATTCATGTTGACATCTTGATGTCAAATGTGGAATTAATTGGAAACGTTGTGTGTTTCCACTGCAGGGATTTAGTTAGACAACATTAAATCTCTGAATTTGAAACATCAGTTAGATCTCCCCATTGCTCATTGTTTTGTGATCTAAAAGAGAGGAACAAATGTGTACAAAACTTTGAGGATAAACTGTACCTGAACTAGACTTCGAAAAATATGCTCGTTTCCTCACATTCCCGCCCCCTCAACAATCTGTGACAAGATGATGTAAAGCAGCATTTACCAAAAACTTGTAAGAGATTAGGCAGTTGTCAAAAAATATGTCAATACAGGCTTCAGTGATTGCTTCCTGAAAGATTTTGCAGAGAACCACTAAGCTGCAGCTGGGTTTCAATAGCTCTCTACAACTGTACGCAGCTGGCCAGATGCTATGATTACCAGTATTTTTAGTTCTAGCTTGGTACATGATGACTGGGGTGACAGAAAGGAATAATAACCTTTTTTGTTTGTTTTTTTTTTTATCTAAACATACGATGAATTAGGTGCCATCCATTATGAACCAACCTATCTCCCTAATTTTTCTTCATAACTGTATGTTGTGATTCCCACAAATAAAATCATAATTACTGCTGCTTTTGTTTAAAATAATTTGTACTTAACAATGATAAAGTCGCCCCTGGTAACAGTGCTCACTGCTGACTCGCAGTACAGCTTTTTCTGCAGAAAACCTTCCATTCTTCCATTCATACATATTCTAGATTAAGCAATTAGCCAGAACTTGAGATTGTTTACTTTAGTGGAAATGAATGATACAAAATACTCTTTGAGAGAAAGACAGTTATTTATGAAGGAAGTATCCCAGGTTTCATTTCTCCAAGCAGTGCAGAAAAGAAAACCAGTTTGGGGCTTAATATCTGATTTTTTTAATTATTATTTTATCTTACAATATTTTATTTTTGTCTTGCTCATGATTTCCAGCTCTGCAATTGCTATTTTACCTGTGCCTAGAGAGGTCTGGACATCCATAACATTACAGGTACACCTGTAATTTTAACTTCTCTACTGACTTTCTTTTCAGTCTCCTAGTTCCTGCTTGCCAAGCAGTTCCCAAGTTCTGGGAATCTCAGCCAGGCTCAGGAAATAAGCAAGTAAGGGTGCAACTGGAAAACTAACAACTAGGTGCCATCAAAAGGAGGTCTTATTCCCCTCTGTCTCAGCCTCCAGCTGCCTGTTCTCATCCCTCCTTTACACCATCACTCATCCAACCATACAGTGAGACTGTTCACATAGTCAAACCAGTAGAAAACTCTTTTTTACTTTTCTGCTCCAATTTTCTGCTTTTTGGGTTCCCGGGTCAGCTTACAACATGGCTAGATAATCACCAGAGATGACAAAAGGGAATCCACAGAAACACATGGCTACAGTTTGACTCAAACTTAATATAACGTAAGAATTAGTTATTGCTCAAATACCCCCCCGGGCAACAGACACCTCGTTTCTCACTACACAACATTTGTTTCATTCAACAGAAGGAATATTTACCACTCACCTCTGTTACAGAAACAGCACTGAGCACTGGAGATTGGTTGGTTTTGCAGCACACACGCTATTTTTCAGCCAGCTCAGTTCTCAGCCTGTTCATCATGACACCATAGCAATGCATAAGGCCCAGGATGACTGAGAAGGGAAAGCAATAGAAATAGCCAGAGGGAAGGAGAACAGAGGCAGGGACTCATCTTTTCATCAGTGTGGCACAGGAGAACTGAAGGTTAAATATTACATCCAACAAGGCAAGAGATTAGACCAAAGGAAGATTTAAGAAATAGTTCGGACTGCTCACTGTAGTCTCAAACTTTCAGTGCTAAGTATAGGTAGGCCCAGCCAAAATCACCACATTTGCAGGAATAAAACATGAATTCTATGATTCAAGCATGGATTCTAAGACATGTTTTTTTAACCTGTTTTTTGTACATGCCCAACGAACATCCTTAAATATCACGTTATCCATGAAGAGAAGGTTGAAAGCCTACTAGTGAGCAAAAAGACAGGCATGGTGTGCCAAGGTCTTCTCTTATCCTGAGGGCCATACTCAGTACCTTTGCAATTAAAGCAAGTATTTGGTTGGCCTATGATACAATTGTAGCAATTGGATAGATCAGTATGATGGGAAAGGCATTACAACAAAGATGCGATGACAGAAGGACCTGCAAAATAGAAAGGTGCTATAAAGGAAGAAGATTGCTCGCCTGTATCAGAAGATTCTAGGTTGGCAGGGAAAAGCATCACCAAGAATAAATCTCAAGGAGAAAAGGGGGGAAGGGGGGGAAGGGAAGGACAGAAAGAGAAAAAAAAAAAAATCATTCCTCAGTGGCAGTCAGCCCTGAAACGAGGTCTAAGAGAGGTGCAGCCAGGCTCCACCCCTTCCAGTCACACAGATGAATTACCTTCACCTGTGCTCCCTTTCTCCAGGTGCTGAATCAGTGGTTCAGGCCGTGACTCAGCAGTTCCTATACAACAATATAATAGAAAGTACTGTGATTTTTTCAGTAGGCTGTATACTCACATGATCCAACACCAGATAGTATGAAGCTAAATGTAATTCATTTCAGTTTTTATTACGAAATTTGTCTCTTTTCAAGGAAAATCATTTGCTGTAGTGGTATTTCAAGGTGAAAAAGCATACATCAACAGCAAAAAGTAACCAATTTGTGAGGTTTTTTTTTCAAATACACAGCGAGATTATGATTTAAGGACTAAACGTGCTACTTGCATGTCAGAAAGAATTCTGAAAAGAACATTAGGCAGCTTCCCAGTTTTCATTTTGTTTTTTTGTTGTTGTTGTTTGGTTGGTTGTTTGGTTGTTTTTTGCTTTTTTTTTTTTTTTTTGTGAGAAATGAAACAGTAATTTCTATAAACCATTGCTGGCTCCTTCTGTCCTAGCACAATAGACCTAATTGCTGGTGAAAGGGAAGAGATCCACCGCCCTCTTTCCTCTGAAAACATACAGAGCAAAGTGACTTCACAAAAACATTCCAGTTTGATACAAGATCAGAGAAGCTTTTAAAAGGTGGGATGTGTGTACATGGAAGCAGCAGGGAGAGAGATTCACCATATGGTCATGTGAGGCAAGCCAGAGTATGCATTTTTTGCATGAGAAACAAGACTCATAACTGGGGAATGACGACTTGGAATTTCAAAAGACCCAGAAAGGAAACATCAAAGATTTTAAAAATAAATAAAAAAATAAATAAAAAGATAAAGTGGCGAAGGGAAGGCACAGGATTCTTTGTTATGATGCAACTGTATGGTAAGTTCCATAAATTTGTTTGGAGCTATGGCTATGGCGAAGCTAAGTGGGAAACAGCATGCTGAGGCCTTGTCATTGCAGCATACCTCAGGTATTTATTTTCAGTAACTACTGACCTGAGAAAGATTTCAAAGAACCAACTAGACACCAGCACTGCAGAGTATGTACCAGCACTGTTTAAATTACAGGTCATTAGAGCCATACAGCAGAGTTTTATTTCTTCACATTTCTGGTTTTCTCCTTAAAGCAGTGATATTTTAGCATTCTGCTTGGAGGAGATAATGATGAAATTAATCCTGTTATTGAGCTGCCACTCCCTGGAAAGATCATTTCACATTTGTAGAGGAGTGGGAACAAATCAATCTGCTTATCGATTGATTGAAGGTGGGTTTTGTAAGCAGCGTTTTAGAGGGCAGAGAAGATCAGAAGGACCTTAGGGAAGTCAGCATCTTTACTGCTGTCAAAGTGTCTATTTTTGTACCCTGAGAGAACTGAATTGTTAAAGAAGTAGTGTTCCTGTACATTTGTACATTCTTTTTTTAATTACTATCTTAATTTGTTATTACAATTGTGAGTTAAGACAATGAAATTAATTTTTTTCCCTAGAAAAGACAAATTTTCTACTGAAGAAACTTACAAAGCATTATATTTTTAATTTCAGAAGAAATTCATCATTTAAAGAGAAACAGAATTTTAAGCACCTAAACACTATCTATAGTCATTGAGAGAGAGAAGCAGGCCAGAAGTTAAGTAAGAACTTCAGTACAACTTATTAATCTTTGGGAAGGAAATATAACATATAATAATAATATACAATAATATAGTAATATGCCAGAATGCGAAAAAAAAATCTAATTCAGATTAGCCAGGCTCTCATAAATGCTCCAGTAAAATAAGTATTTCTGATAAATTGGTACTTCATGATTTGGACTCACATCTTCCTTTCTTCCTTATCAGTACATTCTTTGCAATTTCTAAAATAGGAATGCTATAGCATGTGTGAGAATGTGTTTCATTTTAAAGGAAACCACAACAGTCCTTTTTATGTCATGCTGTACCTATTATTGAATACTATGGCTTGTCCGTGGAGTTTTAATTAACTTCCCTGGAAACTGACTAGTATTTATATTCTCAGAGAACTACATTCACAAAATATTTAACATTAGGTTTTATAACTAATTTTAACAAATAAGAAAAAAATTTTGGACTGATAGCTTGATGATGATGTCACTTTTGTTCTCAGATTTGTAGAGATTGTTAATGTACCTTGAAAATGAATGATCTGGTGGCCAACCAAGATGAACAACTGCATGCTGAGTAATTAATTGAGTAGAATTGTTTCTGTTTGTGAAACTAAGATGAATTTCAAGGATAACACTATTTTCAACAGAGTCCAGATATAATCAGCACTCACAGAAAAATATGGAATGAAATTCCTTAGCTTTCTGCAGCCAGCAAGAGGTTTTCTATGAGGCTTAATAATGAAAAAAAAAAAAAAACTGATTTATAATTCTTTATCTCTGCTTTCTTTTCTTATGGACGGGATTTTGTAACCATGATCCCAAATCAAAATATTCACAGTTTGTTTTGGTTTTGATTTTTATATTGTTATTTTTATAATAAGCATAATCTTCTGAAGAGTTAGCCTGAATTACTGCAATGCAAATCACAGAATCAAAGAATCATAGAATGGCTTGGGTTGGAAGGGACCTTAAGGATCATCAAGCTCCAACCCCCCTGCTGCAGCAGGGCCGCCAACCACCATATCTAATACTAGACCAGGCTGAAATGAAATAAAATGAAAGTAAATTGGAGTTTAAAGTGAATGGTAATTGGACTTTAAAGTAAATTGGAGTTTAAAGGTGCATAATGCTAGGACATAACGTCATTACATATAAAATTAATATCATAATGGCTGGAGAGCTACCTTTTTGAACTGAACCTAGCAGGTAACCCTATCCACAAAAAGAAGGTGAGAGATGCAGTGTGTGCATATGTTACAAAAGGACAGTCTTTGCATATTTATTGCTTATTTTCTTGCTATAACAGGCCACTTAATCAAAATATGGCAATATTATTTTTATTAATTGATTCACACGATCAATTAATATTCATTAATATGAAGTAGTACATATTTTAAAAGAACGTTTTTCTAGTCACTGGATGCAAAAGTGAAAAATTACCAAAATAAATTAAAATACGTATGTTCAGGTACTCAAGAATATAAGATAATGAAAAAATGATATTGTTACATAATTTTCCAACTAATATGTTATCTGAGGTTTTGGATTGTCAAATTATGGGCTTTGTTTTTAATTTTATTTTGGATAAATTTTGCTTGCAAGAAGTTTGGAATTGATGAACATATATTCATCAAATTTTAGAAAAAGAATATGTAGTGAAGTTAAAAATGAAGTAACAAACTAACACTCAGAAAGTCATGAAATTTTGTCATATTTACAAGTGCTGTCTTGAAGGGAAATATTTTTCTTAACTGTCAGTTGTAAGAGAAAAGACTGTTGTGGTTTTTTTCCTCCTGTCTTTGTAGAACACCTAGCAAAAGGCAACTGGTCATATTTAGATTTTGGACATGAATGCAGTGTAGACTAACATATGAGTAACAACACCATTTGGGACCAGAAACAATAATAAACTTTTAAAACCAAGCAATTAATAGTACAGTTCAAGATAAAGTATTGTAAGCCTCAGAACTACATCTTTCCTCCTAAGATGCACAGCAAATATTCTGTCAAGAAAAATAATTACAGAAGACAAAAAGGAAATCTGCAGAGAAAGAACTGAGAAATATATATCAAAGCAAAAGTCTTTATCTGGAAGCAGATGACTGGTTGGCAAATCTAAGTGCTGGAAGCTTTGCCCCAGGCCAGTAACCTCCTCGAATCATAATTTCCCTCATGAAAGGTCCTGTTCCAGAGGATGTCATATGTAGAGCCCATTTGGGTTTGCTTTTTTGATCTAGGATAAAAATTTTATATGAATGTCTTTGTATCATATAGGCAGTGACAGCAGGTCACTTGGTCAAGCCATGAAGTTTCTAGGGAAACATTTTATCTGAGAGCACATGACTTTTCCATAACAATTGCTTATTTCAAAGAGAATAAATTTAAAGAAAACTCAACATTACCAATGTCTAAGCATTACCAGAATTATTCTGGTGACATAAGAGGATGAGTTGTTGATTTTACTTTGAAGTGAATGTGATCAGCATTAGGACCTTCTTACTCCCTAAGTCTGGTATCCTGCTTCCACCAACTGAGGCTTTCAAAGTAGGTGTGTACACACAAACACACACACATATATATACACACATGTACATTTCCTGCCACCCATCCAAATAAACACAAGACTTTCTCCAAAACTTATCCCTCCTATCTTATTGTGTTGGCCCACAATGTCATAGGCCAATGTTGGTGGTATGGCAGTAGAGGTTAAGCCTTCCCCCCAGTATTCCATTACATGTTGTTGCCATGCAACTGATAGCAGCAGAGAGGGATTCTAACAGTATGGTGTGTAACATGGAAGTGCATATGAAGCAAAGGTGTGTCAGTTCCTCCATGAAGAAAAAATTGTACCCATTGACATTCATTGATGCTTGCTGAACATTTATGGAGACCAAACAGCAGATGTAACCACAGTGAGGCAGTGGGTGGTGCATTTCAGCAGTGGCAACAGCAATGTGAAAGAAAAGCCACATTCTGGACAGCAGTGCGGAGCTGTCACAAAATGAAATGTGTCTTGAGTGTCTTGAGTAGCTCATTCATGTAAATCAGTACATTATGACCATGAAAGTGTACACAGAACTGAATATCAGCTTCAGTGCACTTGAAATGATGGTGGTGATGCTGGAATATCACAAAGTTTGCACGTGGGTCCCATGAATGCTCACACAAGAGCAGAAAGAATATCGTATGCAAGCTTGTCTGGATCTACTGAACCAATACTGAAAGTGAACCAAGCCTGAAGGTGACAGTTTCCTGAATCGCATCATTACCAGTGAGGAGACATGGCATCACCACTATGAATTAGAATCAAAATGGCAACCCATGGAGTAATGACTTGTGAATTCCCCCTCAAAAAACTATGTTGAAAAATAATGTTTTGTAGCTGAGAATTTGCTCAAACAAATAGTGCTCTTGTGCTCTTTGTATCTATTGTTGTTTCTATGGAAATAAATATAAGGCATTACTTTGAGAGCAACCTACTTATAAAAGGCTCTGTCTTTCAGAACAAAGTATGCAGCTCTGAACTAATTCCACTGAGTAACAAGAGATCAAACATTCCTTCATAATTTCAATAACTGATCAGTTGTCTGCCCCTCTCCTGTTTATTCTCCTTTTATCTTTCACAGCTTCCTCACTAATGCCCTTAAAAGTGCCTGTTCTTGGAAGCATGCTGAAATATGACAGGTAACAGTAAACTTAGATTACTCCTGACAGAAGTATGCTGCTTGGGAACAGAACTGAATTATGGCTTTGGACTGTGATCCAAATTAGCCAGTGGAAATCATTTTTAGATTTAAATCATCACTTCTTGACAGAGAGTTTTCATGTGTCTTTACTTAAAAATAAAACAAGACTGTATTTAGTCTCAATACATTAATTAAAATTGAATGGCTAAAAGATTTTGTCTTGAAAATGCAAATCCATTACCCAGACCTTTTTGTAGCTGATTCAACAAACTGCTAACGCCATAAATTCCACACATTAACTATAAATCACAAAATGAACAGGCTCGCAATATACTGAACCTGAGTTTCAAATATATTTATGACATTTAAACATCTAAAATGTTCAGCTGCTACTGAGAAGGGGAAAAGCTGTGAGGGGCAAAAGGACAGAACAACTAAGATCTTTTATTTATTTTCACATTTCTCTTATTTACTTATTTAGAATTGTTGAGTTTTTTTAATAGAAAAATCATACCAGAAGATATTTAGTGGTTAATATTAAGAATTAGAAAAATCTCCCCTCCCTGTCTATTTTAAGGAATTAACTTTGAAGATTATTCTGTTTAAATATCTTTGTGCTAGGATTTTATCTTTCTTTTGCCCCACAAAATCTGGCCCATGTGCTGAATGTCATTAAAAATATAATACTCTTCAAACTGAGACTTAACAACAGGACTTCAGTCACTGACAGTGTGGGATGGTGTTACTTTTAAATCCTGACCCATTTTGCTTTAATTTCAAGTCACCTGTATACAGGTGAAGAATGTTTTATGGGCGTCTTGGAGAGAGAAAGGAAAATATATCTTAACTGTTTAGGGAACAATCTAGGAATGGATCTGGACTACTGGTAATATCTATGCAGAAATTGTGAAAGAATTTAGAAGAAATACCTTAGATACTCAAGAAAATTAGACAGATGTTCCTAGGGAAGAGTTCTCAACTGCTGCTCTTCTCGGCTTCCATTTTACATAAATAATAATAATAATAAAATCCTAAATGTGTTTGTAAACTGAAAGCTTACTGAAAGTTACCAATATATATTCATGTCAGATGATATCTGAGTCACCTCCCACAGCATCCTAATACCAGCATATATAAGAAGTATACCTGCTAAATCCAAGGCTATGTTTTTATATTCCCAGGTAAAAGCTGATATTTGGAAATTGAACCTTTCATGTAGAAACAATGCTGAAATATTTATCCTACAAGGCAATAAATAGGCTCACAATATTTCCACAGCCAGCACTGCTGTGTATATGTTGCCATTATCTTTACCTGGAAGTCTAAATACTTGGACACAAAGTCCTCTGCAAGAACACATTGCTTTTAGATGTATTCTATTCACATATTTACCACCATTTACAAACATGAAATTACTTTAAGTAAACTTACTGCAATTATTACTTCAGTGTCTTTCCACATTTAATGTATGAAATACCTGTATACTTTTTCATATTAATCATTTAATTTTTAATAATCTTTAAACTATGTATTTTTTATTCTCCTGGAAAAATAATCTGTTTCATCCCCCAAATTAACAGGAATATCCACAGGGGAAAAAANAGTGAAAGTCCTAGCACACAGGAGGTGAGAAATCATGAATGGCAGGTTCAAGCTGGCATAGTGAGGACTGCAAACTGTACTCCTTTGATGGATGATTTGAGTATCACTATGACTGACACATATCCAAATTATTTGGTGAGCAGAGGCAGTTCTGTCTAAATACTCAGATGATATCTCTGACTCACATCCAGTTGACTGGGTGGGAGTGAGGTCTGTCTAAATTCTATGAAGACTATGATGCCTCTCAAACTGCTTTTCTTTGCAACCCTTGCATCCCGAAAACCTATCACTGAGCCTCAAACAGAAGTTTTCTTATCAGACATTTGGACTTGATCTTTGTAAGTACAAATACCTCATAATTTCTATTTGCTGAGAAGGCGAAAGGTCATTTCCTCAGTCTTTTGCAGTGAAATAGCTGTAGCAAGGCAGATGAGAAAGCTATTTGCCTTTCTCCATGCTTGAAGGAGTTGGATTTCATTTTTCTTTTTCTAAGGAATGAAGCTCATTGCTACCTGTGGTGATTATAACAGGAACTCTTCTCATTCCAAGTGCATCTTGCCTAAGCACATAATCTTCTTAAGCACATTAGTTTCACATGTCTTGACTATGTCCCCTTAAATGCATGTGCTATTACAGGAATAAGCTTTGTATCAGTGAGTTGCATAATTTAATGATTAGTCCAGTCTGAGGTTCAAAGACAGACTTATTTGGTTACCAGAATCAGTAAATGAGGAAGTTCTGCCTGCCCAAAAATTCCCTTAATAACAGCAATAATATGCTAATCCATCCAGTAAAACATGGGAACAAAAATTTTGCTTGAAAAAGAGGTTGAGAGTTAGAAACAGTTGTTGGGTGCACTTGGAAAGCTTCCTGAGAAATGCACATCCCTCAGAAAAAAATCAAAGCATTTGTATATACTATAAGCTCATGCATCTAGTCACTTAAGGTCAGGGTCTGATTTTTCATGCTGAAGTTATTGCAATTGAAATAAAAACAAGTTATGTTTTGAATATTTTAAATTAGATGTGATACTTCTATTGAGAAATACAACCTGTTATTGGTGAACCTCCATCTTTTCTGATATTCTCATTTTAACAAAAACATTCACTTCAGAGCTCTTGCTGACCTGGGATCATGTCACATAAGTCAAAATTTATTTTGACAAGGAAGCTAGATAAAATGAAGTAAAATTTCAGACAAGTGACCTCATCAAAGCACCAATCAGTGCACAGACTCCAAAATAAACCATAAGTCTGAAGTATTCTTGCTCTACAAGGATAACAAAGTACTTAGTAAATTTTACATTTCACAGTCACATCATCCACTAAGTGGATGATGCCAGATGCATGTTTTGAGAAAGCATGCAGAGTTTAATTAAAAAAAAAAAAAAAAAAACAGAGTCAGTCAAACCTAGGTATGACATCTTTTTCAGTCCAGAGAGCTATAGATGGATTTAAATGGAACATCTTTGCCACCTTTCTGCTCCCATCACTGTTTCTCCATACAACCCCAGCTTAATTTCAGCCACAGGTTCCTACAGAGGCTCCAAATTGCAGTTTCCTTTCAGGCTTCACATTTCTTTTGCACAAAAGACTCTATTATTTTAAATATCAATATTTGCATTTTAAAAGGCTTGTTTGTTTGCTTGACTGAGAGGGTGGAGAATAAAGAAGACAGGGAGAAATGAGATGTAAACATGGGGACTATAGCGTGCCAGGAAAATTACAGCATTTCACGAATGTCATGGAAGGATAATATAAAAGAGATTGACTCTGATAAGAATATCTACTTACAAAAAAAAAAACAAAGTGCACAATATATAAATAAGATCATTTCTTAGCATTTCCTGAAAGCTTTGAGCTGCTTTTCTCTAATAAACTTAAGGAATACGTCACGGTTTTATGATTTTTGGTTATCAGTATTCCACATCATAACATCATGTTGTGCACTGGGAGTTAAAGTGTTCCAGGTACCCGTGCCCGAAGAGACGAAGAACTACGTTCCCCATAAACCTGTTCACAGTGCTGTTATTGTTTCTGCTTGGGGGGAACAGAAATAAGGCCTTGGTAGGTCATCTGACCAGGCTCTTCTTCGTCAGACTCTCTCCCTTCTGCTCAACTGGACTGTGCATCTCACCTCAGCGTTATGGTAAGGCCTATCCAGCTTTTGGACAATCTCTCTCTCTCTCTCTCATTATATTTGATTTATTAGCTTCAATTCTAATTATATTGTATTATAGTGTGTTATCTTGTATTCCAATACCATATTTAGTAAATTAGTTTGTTTCTCCTCAGATTGTGCCACTGTTTTTAATTATTTTGGGGTCCCCTGTTTCCCTTTTCCGGAGGCGCGGATTTTGCAAAATCCCTCCACCCCGCTAGTCACGGAACCGGGCCGAACCAGCCCGTAAACCATCAACAGAATATCATACTTGCTATCATGACCATCCCAAGAAGGTTTAACTTACTGATGCCCAGAATCATTTCTGATCATAAAAACTGAAGGGAAAAGAAGTAGAGAAAAGTTACTGTACTAACATTAAGGAAGCTAAAGGTGCCATAAGAGACAGATTTTGACAGCAGGATTTTTTTTTTTTTTTTTTTT